>JAVYIG010002699.1:0-232177 GCA_035222895.1 Strongylocentrotus droebachiensis | reverse complement strand
TGACTAATAGTCGGGAGGCATTAAACCCAGTACCCAGTTGTAGAGTTAAAACTCTCTGGTTTTGGCTTTCAGAAGATAGTTATATTAAAGTTATCTCTGCAAGAATTCACAACCTTGTATAAAAACTGGCCCTAATACCTCATTCCTATCTTTCCATATTCTCTGTGATAGGTTATTGGTCTATGCATATTTTGGTCACCCTTCAGCTTTAATACATGTATCTCTAACAGAGCAGAGGAGTTTGTGGTCTAGTGAAAACGTCACCGGACTGTGGATCAAGACATTAATCTACATTTGCCACTCTCCACCCAGGTGATGTAAATGGGTACCCGGTATGAAGATTCTCCTTGAATGCCAGAGTGCCTTATCAGGGCTGCATGGATAATGCTGGGGAAATAATAATACACTACCTAGAAATGTTACAAATAATATTACTATTATGTTTTACTATTATTATCATTAATGTTATTCTATAGAGTTTAACTTCTTCAAAACATTGACAGATTGCCTATGAGAGTCAATATGGTGTTTAGTTGGAAAAAAAATGGGTCCACAACCTTCTAGCTTGCAACAACCTATTTGAATTAGTATTCTTACAATCCATGTCAAAAAAGTACAGCGTCCATGTTATGGTTAATTCACTTTACCTCTTCAAGTTTTTGTTCTTCAATGATAAAGAGCCTAAAGGCTCGTACAGAATTTAAAAGAAAATAATGGTAAACTGAACATTTTTGTATCTTATAACACAGAGCTCAGTGATTATGTGCAAGTCCTTTGTTGCGCACAGCTTCCATTCATTTACACATTACACATGTGACTTTTTTGCAGCGGTTTACCGCACCAGATCTGAACAAGTCTTAATTCCACTCATAGAGTATGAGGCATGCAAGACATGTATGCCTAGCTTGACATGCGACTCAATATCAAAATGGAGGTTTTTACAACCCTTGGGGGGAATTAAAATCATAATTCAAAGTACCAATACCATATATGGTTCTATTCTAGTGCAGATTGTTACCAGGCAAAAAGATATTCCCAGAGACCTTGCTTGGTAAATAATGGAAAATTATTATATGCATGCATTAGCACTTACATTATGTGAGTATGGAGGTGTACGTTTCAAATTACAGCTATGTGTAAAGCTTTTACATTATACTCTTTTGTATGTTTTTTTCCTCCTCCTCCTTTTCCTTTTTCTCTTCTTTTCGTTTTCCTCTCTCCTCTTTCTTCCTCTTCTTCCTGTTCTTCTTCCCCTTCCTCCTCCTCCCCCTTCCCCTTCCCCTTCCCCTTCCCCCTTCATCTTCCCCTTCCCCTACCCTCCTCCTCCTCCCCCTCCTCCTCCTCCTCCTTGTCTTAGTCTTATATACTTGGACCAAACATAAATTACTACTAATGCATATCAATGGAATAATGATTTTGTGCACAATTATTGAGGCAATTTTACTTGTCACCTGATCATCAGGTAATTTCTACAAAAATTCACCACAGTCAATTTTCTTTCTTTCTCCTACAATATAGAATCTTTTGTATACCTCTAGTCTATGGCTTCCCCGCAAATGCACATCCATCAAAGCATCAAGGCAAAGACAAGGATAAACTCTCAACCAGTAATTGCCTTAACATGAGGAAATTGGGCGGAGGTTAGAATGCTTTGCTTGATAGCATGTTAATACATCACCATCAGACTACATCACCTGTAACACCATCTTCAACTTGCCTTACAGCACAAACACAGGTCACTATGGTAACCACACAATCACCATGGAAACTACTGCCAAGGAGTGGAGAAAGACTTCATCAAAAGGAGCTGAGTCTTCATCATAAGATTGCAAGGAATCGGTGATAATTAGAAAGAAATACTCCCCCTCTGTATTAACACAAAAATGGCCTTGCCAATCATTCCAATAGAAAGTAATATTTGCTCTTTCCATCTCTGTGGTTTAAAGATCACAAACCTAGGTTTACTGGATGACTTGCATAGGCTGTGTTTAGCTGTCGCTGAAAGCTGAGGGGTGGTAACTCATATCGTTTACAATAAATTAACATGAATCTGGATCATATACAACCAGTCCTTTGAAGTCTAACCATGTGTTGATCATTCATGTAAACTTCCAAAAGCACAAAAACGTATGAATAAAGTTCGTTATTTATTTTATTGTATTAATCATATTTTTTGTTGTTTTGTCTTAGCAAAACTGAATCATAGGCTACATATTTGTGTTTCCGAACTTATTCAGTAATATTTATAGCTTGTTACATGCATCAATTGTCTGCTGAATATTACCTAGCTGAAAGCAAGAATGATGCCATCTCTAGTTGAAGAAATAGGAGTTAATGCCCTTCTAGGTCTAGGTCTAGGTCTACACAGAGATTCAAATGGAAACTACACTGCAAGAATAAGCAGCTCAAAACATCAGAAACTACAATTTATTTCTTTGCAGCAACGCTTACAAATTGGAAAACATCACGTTAGAAAATGACACTATGAGATGCATACCGGGAAAATTACTTCATGCGCACAGAATTGGTTGGTATTATTAAATTGGTACGCAACATTACATGCTCATATGCAACACCACACAATTTCTTACTGAATATTCATATTTGCTTCTCACCTTCAGTCAGAACTAATAATGATTCTGTATATAATTCCAAGGTCTCAATGTGACACACCCTCTCTCTCTCTTTCTCTCTCTCTCCCTCTCTCTCTCTCTTTCTCTCTCACCCTCTCTCTTGCTCTCACTCTCCCTCTCTCTCTCTCCTTCTCTCTCTCCTTCTCTCTCTCTCTCTTCCTTGCTCTCTCCTTTCCCTCTCTCTCCTTCTCTCTCTCTCCTTCTCTCTCTCTCTCTCTCCTTCTCTCTCTCTCTTTTCTCTCTCCTTCTCTCCCTCTCCTTCTCGCTCTCTCTCTCCCTCCTTCTCTCTCTCTCTCTCTCCTTCTCTCTCTCTCTCTCTGTTCTCTAATTCAATGTGATGCATGTGATTACTGATCTGTAGTAGATGTGAACATTACAAAAAGACGAAGATTGTTTTAAGGGTGTAATACTCGTTTAAAATTGAAAATCAATGACTGATAAAGAGAAGTAATGTCAGTCAGTAAAAAAAGATAATTCAACACTAAATATACTTGTACAAAGAAGGCCTCGTCAGCAAACAGACTTGAAACAAACTAGCATAAACCTGACTTAAAACACATATTTACTCATTTATAGAGCGCCAAAAGGCAGTACCCTCATTTTGTAAAGTAAGGAATACCAGTAAACAAAATCAATTCATTAAGAAAAGAGAAATGACAATCTAGTTTTATTATGAAATACATTTTGTGCATTATTTTATTGATAGTTACAATATTATCATGTTTTCATTTATGAAAGAGGTCAATATGTGAGTGTAGCAATTGTAGTCATTACACTTAAGTCCACACTACAGTCCATAGACTTTAAGTTTAGATCATGTTTTTCAAATTTGAAGTTATCTTGCAGTTATGGACCAAGCGGACACACTCTGGGTTATGAAACTTTAAGTTTACTCAAAGTTACAAACCCTGAACGATCTTAAGGTTAGAGCTAAAGCTACGAAGAGCAGGGAGAGGGGGGTGTAGTCCTGTCTCGAAGTTGTGCAATGCGGATGAAATTGAGGTTTCACCCGCTTGTATTTAGAATGACTGCTTGTAGTTTAAAACTTTCAACTACTTGTTGTTTCAGTGCCAATGAACCCTCGTTGTTTTCAGTGAATACCTTACAGGTTTTGCAAACTTAAAATTTAAAACTACAACAGTCCCGTGTGAACATAGCTTTCATCAAATAACATAAACTCTTCTCATTATCACAATGATTATTTCTCACCATACCCTGATCAATTTACACCAAGTTTACACCCAGCTGTGTGCAGTCCTAAAATATTTGATACTTTCAGTCTGCAAGCATAGAGGAAACAGATAAAGCATGATCTGCTGAGAGCCAGATGGGTTTTAACTGTAAACACAGAATTAATGCCCTTTGATAGATCTCTCATCAGAAGAAGTATTCTCTTAGAATATTCAGTGGCCATCTCTTTATGTGCTTGTTAGTATAAATGTAAGACTTTTAATACCACTACGAGTATCTCTCTGATAAGTAGGATAACAAATATATTCAAATTCACAATGATGAACATATAATCTATCATCCTACAGGTGAACATGTCAATACATCCATGTAGTAATCTCGGAGGAACATCAATCTATTATCATCAGCAAGCTACAAGTATCCTGCAATAAGGCCATATACTGCCAACATGGCTATACCAGCCTAGTCTGATGGCACAGACACTAATAGGAAACTTTGCCACAAAGCCCTTCATAACAGAGCCTAGGTCGATCCGTCTGTATCTAGACTCCAGAGCAGCTTAAAGGCATTGGGTTTCTTTGAAGTTTGAAGTTTTTAAGTTTATTTATTCCACATTTTACATAAAAAAACAGTTTATATTCTTTAAAAAAAAAATATACAGGCGTATATTATATGAGTAAATTTCACAAAGAATGTTTTATTTTTTTTATTAAAAATAAGTATGAAATTTCGAAATATGTAGATATAACAGGCAAGGTAAAACAATTTAAGATTCTACCGGTAAACAAAATCCTGTATTTAGCTCAAGCTGCAATCGTAATTATAAACCTTTAAGTCAGTCAGGAATCCCATCACTTTTACAAGCAAATCGCATGTTTGATTATCAAGATATTTATGATTGGAATTCGAAATTTCAAAAACTTTTTCCCAACAGTGAGTACCGGTATCGTAAAACTGGTCATTCAAATATTTTTACTTTTTTGAAGCACTTCATGATCATTTTGAAGCGCCATTTTGTTAGGGCTTAAATATCACACCATATCACAGACACTGAAAACATTTAGAGCCATGCATCTCAGATTTGTAAAACTGGAAACATTAATAAACAACGCCTTAAAGTAGAGAGCCTATGCACTATGTTGTTAGCCTAGTCCCCCTATGCAGACACTGTTACACACAGTGACTGATAAGGGTTTGTGCCTGGAAACAGCCTTGCAATGGTGTGGACAGCCTAAATTGTGCACTCTTTTAATTTGGACAAAAATAAAGAAAATAGGGATACTTCGAAGAATGAAATCCCTTGATTAAAGCACTTGGTTTCTCATTTTCTCTTTGCTTTACATAATACAAGAGCATGACATATTCTGACTGGGGTTATTGGCAGTAATAGAGGAGAGCACTTAGCTATGTAAAATATAGCTCCTCGAGCAAAACGGAAAAGCATTGCAGCTACTGGCTTCCATCTTTTTAGCAGTAAATTTCATAAATAAATCACCACTATCCCTTGGCAATGGCTCAAGTAGGAGAGAAGAGAAAACAAAACAGAGCACTGTCTAGCATCAAACTACATTTTTCTGAGCTATCGGCATGTAGTCTCTTTAGGAAGACTTATAGCCTGCTCTGACTAAATTAGTTTTAAATTGCTTTGAAATTACTGCTGTAGTTTGTACGAAAAGCAAAAAAGCAGAATATTATAGTGATTATTCAAATTACTTTTTATTGGCCATTAAAAACACAATTTGCGCTGTGAAAAGTCTGCTGATACATTTTGTATACCATAGCTTTCACCCTTATGCTATGCAAGCCTATTTTGAGAGTGTATTTCCAGCTATTTGGTGCATCTCTCTGGTATTATGAAAAAGGTTTTGATTTATACCTTTAACTCAAATCATCAAAAGTCAAGGTTAATACAGTATAGTACAGACAATGAAAACAAACTGAGTGACGTACATTGTACATGTATTATCCTCAAATTTCTATACACTGTACGTGGGTGATACAGAAAGGTCGTCACTAATCAATTAACTATCTACATGTATGTACAAAATGTACATGTACCAAAGGTGACTGCATGACGGCTCTGACACATATTGCTCTGTGGTTAATTTGTAATACTAATCAAATTCCCAACCAAATGAACCACAATATTTTAACTTATACTGCCACTAACCTTTAACCTAAACTAAAACTCTTTCAAAACCGAAGGTCTACATGCTACTAGCATTAATGTTTCATGAAAATTGATGACAACACATTTTGTTAAAAGTTTTTTTTTTTAAAGACAAAGGACTCTGTGAATATTGGTACCGGCATTATTTTCTTCCTGTGTCACTTGTACTTAGAGGATCACTCAACTTTACCAGGATGCAATACACCACACCTTCATGTTCATGGCAATAGCAACGGTAATACCCTCATTTATATAGAGCCTTCTAAATACATGATCATAGGCTTTTACAGTGTATTATATATAACCTGGTTATTGGATTTTATTATCATTCTGCACTTGAATAGTATAGTATTAATGACTGCTTTGAGAGAAATAGTTGTTTTATTACGCTCAAGGGAAGGTTAGAATTGTGCTATTCCCCGAGGCTTGCCGAGGGGAATAGCCCAATTGTAACCTTCCCGAGAGCGTAATAAAACAACTATTTCTCGAATATTAAAGCAGTCATTAATACTTTTATATGCCGAAAAAAAATAGACTAAAAAATAAAAATAAAAAAATATTTTTCATTTTTGTCGAAGACGGGATTCGAACTCTTGCGTACAACAAGAGGTGTATCGAAAACCAACGCTTAGACCACTAGGCTATTGCGCGTCGTTAACATGCTTGGCAGTTTTCTCCAATATATATGAAGGGGTGACCAAAGTTCGCGCAGATTTTAGAACAAATTAGAAAATGTGATATTCGATCCATGTTTTCTCATATTCTACACAAATTTATTTATTTTAATTACTACCAAATGGACGGCAAAGTATTTTACTACCAATTGGTTCAACTACAACATTTATCGTCGAAGGATTTCGGAGATATCGCGATCTAAAAATTCGATGTCCGATCGTGCATGCGCGCTGCATCTAAAAAAGTCATAAAAACAACGAGACCTAAGTTCACGCAAGGGGGTTAACAGCTGATTTATACAAAAATACGATCCATCAAAAATAAGGTAATTTGATAATTTGCAAGGCAAAATATCATACAACCAGACGGTACCACTTATTACTTACAATTTTGAGGATATCTGCTCTCAAAATGAAGATTTCCAGACCCTTATCGGTAAGTTGGTAATTTTTCGGAACGGACGCAAATAACTGCAAAATGTGCCGATCTTTTGTCAATATTTTCACAATTTCGCACCCAATTCCAAAGAAAATTTCGTTTCTGGGTAATTTTATGATCCTCTTTCCATTGGTGATATCAGATTTTCGAAATCTTACCGATTTTTTGAGAAAGCGAACTTTGGTCACGCGCGAACTTTGGTCACACAGCCATACATTAAAATGGATTGAAAACGGCTCTGCGTGAGGGCCTCGCAAAAGCTCCATGAAACGGGCCCTTCTTTTACTTTTGCAATGCATATTGGCACGAACTTAGATCAAGATCTATCGGCAGATGTTGTTTTTTTGTTTTTGAGAGTTTATTTTCGTCTTCATGTCAACAATGCAAGATAAAATTGTCGGTAAGATCGATCGAGATTCAATTGTAGACCAATCCTTCGCACACATACGGTATTCTCCATCGCTCAAACCATTTTTTAACATGTAAACCTATGGGGTAACCATGGAGTAACCATGGTTATTAAAAATAGTGAAATGTTTTATGCATGGTTACCGAGAATTTTACAGGAACAGTTGAAGTTTATGAATGCAATTCGACCAATCAGATGGCTGGATTTCTTAAGTGAGGTATATAATGCATGCTGTCGATCCACTCTATTGTGGAGGATTCTAGCCAGTCACTAGTTTACAGGCATGTTCACACCCAACAAGGTTCAAGAATCAAAGTAAAAAATATATCTTGAAACTAGTAAAGGATGCTTATGTTCTCAACAAATGACGTTTCTAACCTACTGACCGTACATCGGTGGTATGTACATACATGTAAATGATGAAAAATATAGTTGTATGAACATGTGATACCAGAAACAATCAGGTTGTACAGAACACAGTACATGGAAGAGACTCTGTACAAAATGTCCAATAAATACTGACAAGGCAACCATAGGCATAGGCAAACCAAAAACAAACCCCCCAAAACACACAATAATATCTGATAGGTTTCTTGACGTACAGTACATGTAGAATTTAGTACACCCCCCCCTTTTTTTCCCCTTCTTTTAAATTCCTTATGGGCATAATAAACCTAAAATCTTAAATGTTATCAATGAGCCCATAATCTATTCAATTCCTCAAAGAATCTTTCAGTGTTCAGCACAAAGTAAGCTTGGGACCCTTCTCAGCAAAGTTTCATAAACCTCCCTGCCGGAAGAAGTTGTCTGAACCTTTAGACTACTTGTATGTCAAGCCAGTAGATCTTGACGCATCACAGTAGCTGCTAAGTTCAGTTCCCTAAAGATCTCTAATGTGATAAGACGCCCCAGCTTTTCTACCAACTATCATAATTGCCAGACTTAAACCATTCAACAATGGCGACATAGCATATGCAAGGTTTCTCAAAGTAGATGGATAAAAGACACATTCAGAAGGATCTAAGAAGCTCAGGGCATTTTATCCCTTCTAAACAGGATGGTGATAGATTTCTGATCATAAGCAATGATGCATACTCCTCGTGCTTTTCTCTATTTTAACATTAACCTCAACCATTCCAGTTGTTGTACATCCACAAGATCACATAAATCAATGCTCTGTCATGAATAATTGTGATTTCACATTGATGTAGGCATGTGTTATCTAAGTAAGATATTAAGCTATTCTTCATGTTGAAGGTATCTGTAACAAGAATGACCTTCTGCTCAAATTTATTCTACAGGAGATAACAAAATAGACTTCATAAATCCTAATCACCAATGTTTTAGTAAATCACATAAATGATCCTGTATGAGTAAATGTTGTAGTAGGGTGTGATTATGTTCATAGGCATTCTGCTGTGAATTCTGATATGGTCTCTGTAACATAATTTTGATAATTCACTGCTGCCTTCTCAATCAGGCAAACAAAGACAACTTTGAATTTTCTGATTTGTGCGATGCAGAAGGATGCAACATGGTGCTTACCTGAGCGACTTTCTCTGACGTCCCACAGAAGTTTGTGAAATTGAGACTAACAATCTCTGATCCATAGACCACTGTGAGTGTCTTATCTTCTAGAGGAACATCCTTGGAACCCATGTCACATAGAACGCTGAGCTTGGCATCCTAAACATGATTGAAACAAACAAACAAACATTGAATTTCAGCATGTATCATAGAGAGATCTAGGGTTATGATAAGACAGCTCTCATGCTGCTCTCAGGCTGATCTTACATCCAGGGATGGCATAGGATATTTATAAAGTACAATATGAACAATATAGAGATGTACTGTAACATGTGTAGCTCGACAATGTATATATAAATATACAACGAAAGAAATGTACATTTTGTGCAATGGACCAACTTTCAAACAATTTTGATAAAGCTGACAGTTATATGAAAATATTTCATATTTTAAGTTAAAGCCAAGAGCTACAGTATGGCAACTTTAGGATAAACTCTTGGCTCTTGCGACAGACAGTTCTGCATTATCCACTTCATTGGATAATGCAGAACTAATTCCATACTACAATATGTGACAGCTTTTATGTTTAACTCTTTGTCCCACTCTATTCCCTCCTTAATTTTCTTATTGATAGAACTATCCTTTTACAATCATCTCTGCCACACCATACCTCTCATGACACTGAATATAGGTACAAAGGATTACTGCTTGCTCTAGAAATATCATCCTATAGATCTATATTTAGTGTGGAATAAATCATCTCCATTTCAACCTTCCCCTTTCTTGTCGTCATCTTTTTTTCTCCATAGCATCATCTCCTATCCTTTGCACCACCCTCCCTTGTTAGAACTATACAAGTTTCCAATTTCAATCAACAATCTCATCTAGAGCCAGAGAGAAGCAGGACTTCAACTCATCCTCTTTCCTAGAAACAAGTGTAACCCAAGACGAAGCAAATTATAGAGTGAGACAGACAGCGGCGCTATCATCGCCTTGGCTGTCCCCAATTAGCATTGATTGAATTGAGTTGCTTATCACCCAGCCATGTTTAATCATATGTATGCATAGTATGGAAAATGGATTGGGGACTGTGTTCACACTGTGAGTTGGAGTCTGAGTTGAGTATAATAGCATTGATTGACTTTGAATATCAGCCAGCTTTGTATGCATAGTATGGAAAATGGATTGGGGACTGTGTTCACACTGTGAGCTGGAGTCTGAGTCGAGTATAATAGCATTGACTGACGTTGCATATCAGCCAGCTTTGTATGCATAGTATGGAAAATGGATTGGGGACTGTGTTCACACTGTGAGCTGGAGTCTGAGTCGAGTATAATAGCATTGACTGACGATGCATATCAGCCAGCTTTGAATGCATAGTATGGAAAATGGATTGGGGACTGTGTTCACACTGTGAGTTGGAGTCCGAGTCGAGTATAATAGCATTGACTGACGATGCATATCAGCCAGCTTTGAATGCATAGTATGGAAAATGGAAAGGGGGCTGTGTTCACACTGTGAGCTGGAGTCTGAGATGAGTATTAGCATTGATTGACTTTGAATATCAGCCAGCTTTGAATGCATAGTATGGAAAATGGATTGGGGACTGTGTTCACACTGTGAGTTGGAGTCCGAGTCGAGTATAATAGCATTGACTGACGATGCATATCAGCCAGCTTTTAATGCATAGTATGGAAAATGGGAAGGGGACTGTGTTCACACTGTGAGCTGGAGTCTGAGATGAGTATTAGCATTGATTGACTTTGAATATCAGCCAGCTTTGAATGCATAGTATGGAAAATGGATTGGGGACTGTGTTCACACTGTGAGTTGGAGTCTGAGTTGAGTATATTAGCATTGACTGACGTTGCATATCAGCCAGCTTTGTATGCATAGTATGGAAAATGGATTGGGGACTGTGTTCACACTACGAGTTGGAGTCTGAGATGAGTATTAGCATTGATTGACTTTGAATATCAGCCAGCTTTGAATGCATAGTATGGAAAGTGGATTGGGGACTGTGTTCACACTGTGAGCTAGAGTCTGAGTTGAGTATAATAGCATTGACTGACGTTGCATATCAGCCAGCTTTGAATGCATAGAGTATGGAAAATGGATTGGGGACTGTGTTCACACTGTGAGTTGGAGTCTGAGATGAGTATTAGCATTGATTGACTTTGAATATCAGCCAGCTTTGAATGGATAGTATGGAAAGTGGATTGGGGACTGTGTTCACACTGTGAGCTAGAGTCTGAGATGAGTATATTAGCATTGACTGACGATGCATATCAGCCAGCTTTGTATGCATAGTATGGAAAATGGATTGGGGACTGTGTTCACACTGTGAGTTGGAGTCTGAGTTGAGTATAATAGCATTGACTGACGATGCATATCAGCCAGCTTTGTATGCATAGTATGGAAAATGGATTGGGGACTGTGTTCACACTGTGAGTTGGAGTCTGAGTTGAGTATAATAGCATTGACTGACGATGCATATCAGCCAGCTTTGTATGCATAGTATGGAAAATGGATTGGGGACTGTGTTCACACTGTCATTTGGAGCCTGAGATGATTTAGCACTGATCAACTTTGCATATAACCTAGCCATGTTTAATCTCATGTGCACAGGATAGAACATGAGTTAGGGACAGTTCACATTAACAATTTTTAGCCTACAAACAAGAAGATTGGTTGGAAACTTTGTTCACACAGACAATTTGATAGCATTGATTATTAAATTGAGTTACTTTTCAGTCAGCCATTAATACAAATAATGGAAAATAGGTTACCGACCATGTCCACATTATAAACAATTAGGACTTGAGATAAATATTCTGATTTTGAAAGTTACATGGTTAGAAGATCCAATTTTTTCATTCTTCATACAATTTAAAAATGTATTCACGCTAAATTTCTTTACCGGCTCAAAGTCGATCTTAAGTGTCTATAAACAAACAATTTACCTCTCTGAAAATACAATAATTCTTTTAATGATTAGTCCATCTACCAAGTGAGATATGATTTTAGAAAATTCTATGTTTAATGTGGAGAGATAGAGATTGCGTGGGAAGGTGCATGCAGTAACAAACTTACAGTGTGGAGACAGAAATGTGCTTTCCTAGAAGAAAGATGTGAATAACGACACGTTTCTGTGTCACATATTCACATCTAAATCTCCTTGGTCATGGTTACTTGATACTCTGTCAAAGCTAATCGCTGAATGCTAATGGAGTGAGCTCATTTCAAACACACATCAATGTCAGAATAAATTCCAAAAAAAAGTTTCTGCTTTCACCCTTTGAACCAAGTTGGCAATGTTTGTGGTTATTCTTTTCTCCAACTGAACTCAACGTCTCAAACATAGCTGAGAGTGAGAGAATATGACATTTTTGCATTTGACTATTCAAAGCACTTATTTTGTATGTTTATTAAATGAAAAGAGGGCTCCTCTGTTTCTTAGCAGAGCATTTCAAATGTTGTCTGCATTGAGCTTTCCAAGTAAACAGCGCTTCTATCTATTAAAAATTGATTGAGATGAACGCTTACTTCCTACCGCAGAGGCTTGAATCATGACCAGAAAGCAGTTCTTGTAATATATATATACACTATGAATAGGGATCAAAGTGAACATGGAAAACGGTTCCAGGAATGTTGCCAGTGACGGATCCAGGGGGGGGGCCCGGGCCCCCCCCCCCCCCCCCCTTGAGAAAAAAATCATGTAAAATCACGTGATTTTTACGTTTTTTGGGGGTTGGGCCCCCCCCCCCCTGGCGCTCAAGGGGGGGGGGTGCAAATTGAAAAAAATTTGAGCTCACTACCCCCCCCCCCCCCCCCACTGAGCGACTTTTCGGCCGGCGCGATTTTCAAATTTTCGGGAGCAAAAAACAAAAAACAAAATTTGTGCTCTCTACCCCCCCCCCCCCCCCCCCCCACTGAGCGACTTTTCGGCCGGCGCGATTTTCAAATTTCGGGAGCAAAAAAAAAAAAAAAAGAAAGTTGGGCCCCCTCCCCTAAGAAATCCTGGATCCGCGCCTGAATGTTGCTATACGCTTGTTTTTACAGATGCTTGCATGTCTGTTCCTCAGGGCTCACCACTTATCAAGCCAAGAGGCGCTTGGTCTCCCATTTCACTCATACGCTTAAGAGAGAGGGAGAGAGATCGCCAGCCAAGCGGGTAGAGGATTCGGGAGAGGTTCACGAGGGCTAATGGATTTAATGGGATAAATGCCCTGCAAGGGTCGTTAAATCCTCCACCTATAATTCATCTCAGTTTACCCATTAACCATTTGGTTAAGACTGCAATCATCGTTTAAATTGATTCAACTATCAGCTTAGAAATATAATACAAGGTGGGAGTGCAGAAGGAAAGATGAGGGAACATCACCATTGCACAGAGAATTTAATAAAGAGTGATTTACTTCTAGTGTGGGGAGAACAATCTAAATTTTCTCTCTCTCCCTCCCACTACTCTACGAGATGTTATATAGTCAGAACTTTTAAATATCTTAAATACAACAAATAAAAAAGAATGAATTTCATTTCAATCTTCAAAGACCAGTAAATTGTAGCAAATGAATAAGCTCTTTGCTGCTGCCCACGTTACTGACTGCAAATTCAGACACAACACACTATTCGCTTGCTCCTTCATTTTCTCTTTTGATTCATATTTGTTATGCGACTAAGTTTTACCTTTGGTGTCATAGCATATTTTCCTGTTCTTGTGTCTCGTACTTGGGTCAGTTCCAGGCACTCCACATCCTGAATAAAAGCAAAAGGATAAAAAGGAAAATGAATGGAATCAAATAAGGGAACTGTAATTGATCAGAAGGTCAAATCGTCGCAATCAAATAAATAAAATTCAGAAGAATCTTTCTCTTCTCTAGGTTTATTATTGAAGAGGGCTGCCACTTACTAGAGCCTTGGATCACCATGGTAACTAGAGATTTCTGAAAGGGTGAGGTTTCTTTAAAATATCCACAAATACTTCACTAGCTTCAATCTGAATGCTTTCACATTCCTTGTTTCATCTATGCAGGAGGTAAAATCAAATATAGCTTTTCAAAAATAACATTTCTTTTTATAAAGCAAAGCAGCAAAATCAAAATAATAAAATCAAATTTCCCTTCACACAAAAAAATCCAAAGACCATGAAAGTAATCATAAATACAAAGAGAAATGCGGAAGGTAACATTGTTATTACTGGTGTATTCTTTCAATAGTTCATTACATTTAAATGTACATCAAATGACTTTATGCAATGCAAATTCCTCTCAGATTTATTGGGATTATATTTAAAGATATTGGTTTGTTATTGGTGAAAATATAGTATCTATTGCTATTCTAATCCGAAATGATAAAGATAGACAGTAACAGAGTGCTATAATTCAATATCCTAAATCAAATTTTACCAAAACAGTCTGACTTTAAATAAATTGGTGACCATTACTTCAGTACCTGTCATTCCTATTCTATTTCTAAATAATAATAAAAAAGTTGTGTGCAATATATAGAGTCTTATAGACTAATCAATCAGAATATATTCTTGTTTACTAGTACACTTATACACAGGTGTAATGAATTGAAGAACATGTAAAATATCATCATTGGTGATATTTTACTTTATAGTATATTATGATGATGATGAAAATCAAGTACCCTTTCAACTACTTGCCTACATGTATCTACAAGAATAGTTGACGTACATGCAGATCAATTGTATAGTACACGTAAGCATATAGAGAGAGAAAAAGAAAATATCTTTAACGTGTAGAGGTAGTTGGACACCTGTTGCTGTGTTGCCAACAGTTTCAATATCTAATTGATTTTAGACATTCATTTAAAATATAAACTTATTATATATATGTGTAGTCTTCCAAACCATCATTTTGAAGATACATCTGTATGGTAATCTAAGGTAAGCATAAATGCATGAATACATTTCTCATGAAAGATACATTTAAGAAGCTTGAAATAAATTTAATACTCAAGTACACAACTGTATAAATGTGGCAGGGGAAATCAGAGTTGGTAATTGAGTTTATTATGTATTCATGACAGTGTCAGACTCAGAGAGGTCTCTTTGGTACAAAGGTTTCACAATGACAGGTAGGTCTCTATTGAAATGCCTCCACTAGAGATCATTTAGGTTGGGAACAGAGTACTCTTTCCCCTGCATTCAGACTACTATTATTATTCATTTGAAAGCTATATGATAAGTAGGTACTTGCAATGTTGTAGTCTGAACGTCACATATACAAAATGTTGTTTAAAATACACTTTTGAGCATCACTACAAATGAAAACTCAATAAAGAATCAGAGTTCGTTCTAGTCTGAACAGTGACATATAGATCCTTACTTAATACCTATTAATACCTTTTGTTCAGGTGGGGGGGGGGGGGGTCCCCCTGAACAAAAGGTATTAAAGGATCTACGCCACTGAGTCTGAATGTCTTATCACATACCGGTATTAACTGGGCACAGCTTAGCTTGACCGCGCACTCATGATCTCTTTAAAACCAGTTTCTTTATTCAATGTTTCTTTATACAGTGTTGTTTATCTAGTCTGTATACTCTTTTCACTATATGGTGATTCTTACAATACGACGTTGCTTTTATACAAGTTTCATGATAATTTTGTATCCTCTCTGAACAGGCTATAAATCAGCTGCATGTGGTCCAATTCTTTGTTGGTAAAGGGCAGGGACCAACACTCTTAGGTGCCCGCAACACATGGCTGCCCAAATTGTATTACGTCTGGGGGTGTTTCCCCGGCCCCCCCACTCAGTGTTATTTAGGGTACGCATATGCTCGTTCCCTCTTTTTGAAAGCACCCCCTATCTGAGGACTGCCAACATTTCCGAACCCCCCTTTCCCGGGCTTTTAGCGGGCTTTTCCTGCCTTCGAGACCCCCCTAAATCAGGAAAAATGCTCAATGTACCCCCCTAAATTCGGAATAATTTCTCAGGAGTCCAAAGAGATGAGAGAAAAAAAGAAAAAACACCCCCTTTTTTTAAGAAATCTCCGGGTGAAAATTCAAATACACCCCTTTTTTTACAATTCTCGGGCCGGACTTTGTCGCACGAAAAGTACCCCTTTACCGGACATTTTGGCAACACGCATGCGGTCATTTCGAAACCTGAGTGGGGGGGGCTGGGGGTGTTTCACAAAGACTAAGACTAACTTTAATGAGTTGAACTTGAACTATGGCGGTCCATTCACGCCACTGGCTGCTCTCACCATTCCTGGCATTGGTCTGTCAGAGGACGTTAATTAAAACCAAGTTTACAATGTAAAATGTATGTTACTTTTTTTTCTTTAACAATGAACAATAAAAATGTAAATTCTGTAAATTTGTCACGTCCCTTGAGTGACCAATGGTTAGAGCAACCCGTGGCATGACTGGCCTGCCATAGTTCATGTCCAACCTAAGTTGATCGTATATAGTCTTTGTGAAACATCCCCCCCCCCCCCCTGGATACCTAAAATTAAAAAAAAAATGTACATATTTAGGGCTTAATGCATATACAGACTGTAAAAAGTTCAGTCTTGACCACTTTTCATTTGTACCTTTGCATTACATGACGTTACATGACGTTAGTTATTAAATATGATGGTATAACTGTATAGGTTTACAATTCATCATGGTATAGTCTACATGTAGCTGTCCATAGAGTCACTCATTATATAATTCAGGGACATCGATTTATGTATTGCAGCAGAACATAATAAATACAATAATTATATGATATATGAAACACGATCAACCATCAGCTTTTAATATTTAAAAAATCTGCACTAATTAATCTGTACACTTCTTGATAGACAACATTGAGACCTACTGTACAGGCCTAGTGGCCTACACAACAATCATTTATAGAAACAGGTGCACGTCTTACTGATGATTTCTCATGTATTGTATTAGTATTGAAGAAGATCAACCCTAGGAACAAAGTGCCATTCTGTGCGGGATGGACCAACAGGGCTTATTACACGATCAAATGTGTCTCAGTCTATTCTTCCTTCTTCTGCTTGATCAAGTCTTTAGAAATACTATTCTCTACAACGGTCCCTATCCATCACTATCCAATACCATACCAAAATCAAACATACGCAATCTACACAATTATTTTTCAAACACATTCGTTGAATCATTGCAGTGTAATGAGTGTCTGACGGAAAAGTTGGCCTTTCATCATGCAGTCACTAAATCTTTGATTTTTGCCGGTAACGTAAGACCTGAATGTGAGAAAACTCAATGATTTCTGCTTGCAGTGTATATGCAGCTTTTATTTTATTTCCCTTTATTTGGTATAACTCCTGACATAGCTTGCATACTGAATTATCTATTCTGAAACCACATGCATTCATTGAACTCATGCTGTCAATGCTTGGTAATAACTTGTATATAATTAAACTCAAACACTGACTCATGGATGACATCTCAAAGCACTTTGTAGGAAAAGGTGCTATATAAATCGCAACTATTTAATTTACTGATATTGATGTTTCTATATTGGTATTACTCTTCCCTGTTCACAGACCCTTCGGTACCACTTCCAGTGAATGAGTATATGAATGCATTATTAATCTGTGGTTCCCATGACCTCATAGTAACAGAATAAGGTCATCAGAGGATGACCCCAACTCTGTATTGACAAACCAGATTTATAGTTACACCCACCCTGCATTCAGACTACTGAAATCATTTACATAAGGACTTTTTACTAGTCTCAGATTCATATTTAAGAAACGTCGAAATACAAAACGCATGTTTTGAGCATCGTTTTTTGTGAAAACTGAGTAAAGAGTCAGGGTCCTATTCTACATAATGTAGTCTGAACGCAGTCGTATCGTAAGAAAATTGTGTCTGTATAAAAAATGGGTGGGGCTTATCATGAGCAGGCACTGCTGATTGGTCAGCTGCCATGTCATCTGACCTCTTCAAAACTAATTTCTTTACATGACGTTTTTTAATACGGTGTTGTTATCTGGTATGTAAGCTCCTTTCGCTATACAATGATTCTTTATACAATGTTTCTTTACAGTACACGTTTCTTATGTCATATAGTCTTAAAGGGATAGTTGACTTCTGTTTTCAGACCGCAAATGCCTTCAAAGTGCATGGTTATTGCTCTTATTCTTATCTTTGACATTTCTAGTGCCCTTTTAGAACCTAAAATTGCTATGAACGGTTAATTTTAGACCCCAAAATGTGTGAATTTAGCCAATACGATCATACCAATACAGCTCCACTTTAAAACAAACATGGTGACCGTTAATTAATTTTTTAATTAAAAATAACAATACATAGTCCGGCTGGTTGTGCGTAATTTAAGCAACACAAAAATGCCAACAAAAAAGCTTACATAGGCATTGGCTGAAATACGACGTAAAAGCAGTTATTTCGTTTTTTCAACGGTTTTTTCAAATTTTTCAAAATATCTAATATTTGTGGTGATACAAAATTGTTATATTTATGGATATTTCAGCCGTCTCTGAACCAATTTTGATCAAACAAAGATGATTTTGTCATTTAAATATTGTGTTCTTTCAAATTTGACACTCAGTTTTTCATTATCTCACAAAAAAAATATTTTGTGTAGCGCCCTCTGCAACAGAACTCAACTATCCCTTTAACAGGCTATGTAAAGTCCAACAATTGCCTTGATTGATGGGTGAAACAAAAATATTGAAGTTGCTTATTTGTTCTTTTCAAGGTGAAATATATTGAGCAAAATTTTGATCAACTTATTCCATATTAAGGCTGCGACGGGTAGTCGAATGCTCGAGTACCCGCACGGTTGACAACTACTCGGGTACGATTTCTCGTACCCGAATATTCGGCCGCAAAAAAAAAAAAAAAATTTAAAAAATTAAAAAAAAAAAAAAAATGTCCAGGCCCACGCTTACCCGTGCCAGGGAGAGCGGCAGCCGCTGGCATGGTACCGTCGGTAAAAATGTTTCCCAACTCAAGCACTGTCAAACTCACCTTTCAGAAACTGGGACCAAATGTCCAGATTTCTGTTTGGACTTGGAGGAAAATGGATTATTCTGCCATCTTTGGTTTTTAAAACAGCATTGTTTACTGTTATTATTCTTATTAAATCGGCGCCTTCAACTGCAACTCAAAGTAAAATTGCATGCGTTTTGGGCGAGGGATCTGAGAAACTGCCGAGTGGTATGGTAGTGGCAAAAAAAGAAAAAAAAGAAAAAAAAAGTCAAAAAAGTCAAAAAATAAAAAAAATAAAAAAAAAATCAAAAAAAATCAAAAAAATTAAAAAAAATTATAAAAAAACATGGCGTCCGAATACACGAGTATTCGCCTGTAAGCCTGGGAGTGTACTCGGGTACCTCATTACACTGTTGTGCACAGCCTTATTCCATATCATCAAGCAAATGGTTGTTAGAACATATTGTATTACTGAATTGAAATGAATTGAATTGAATTTATTGACTCATCTATCATTGTAACAGGAAATTCTTCTTTCATTGGTTTAAGAATAAGAACAAAGGATATTCATATGCAAGGAATGACTGTTCACTTTAAATCTGGACCACTTTAAATCTGGACCAATTTATTATGTGTAAACAAGATGATGAATCCAGCACAGTAACACACTAGTGTCAATGACCCCCATACATGTGGCTGAAATTATAATGACTACACCTTACAGGTCTATACAACAGGATGCAGAACTTATTCCAGCAAGAACATACCACTTATTATATACCAGTAAGTGTATAGAATTAACTTAGAAATGATCTCATGTGCATTGTTATTCTGAACAAACAAATGCTTTCACAAGGTTTGCCTAACATGGCACCAGTATATATGTTGGGAGTAAACAAACAAGCAGCAATTTATTTTTTAAACGAGCTATTTTGAATAACAATTTCACAGGAGGGATGATACAAAATGATTTTTAATTTAACTATTTTAGCTTACATTAATTGTCTGGAAGATTTGGAAATACATTCTATTCAATTCAAACTCGTATTAAAAAAAAAATTGTTTCTGACTGTCTAGATACTACATGTATACTGTAGTTACAAACAAAGTGTTATTAGCAAGGGCAATAACAAGCCGTTAACAGCCAGGAAATACAAAACTGTATTACGCACAGCACTTGAACACTCCATCAAAAAGGGCATCATGAGAGGTAATGTATACATGTACAATATTCAACATCTGTTTGTAGCTAGAAGGGCGTTATCTCTGTGTTAACTATGTGAGCTACATACCCTTCTAGCTCCAAACAGATCATATGATGCATTTATCAAGTTCTTATCCTTCATTCCACTATACTATATGACTTTACAATTTATCATTTTTATTGTGTACAGCCTAAGTATGTAGGAAAAATGACTTTTGACATCTAGTATTATACTCTTATACACAAGGGCTATGAAAGTTACTGAACCTCACTGGAAAATGTGCAAATTATTTCATATTTCATACTTCATAAATCTCAAGAACAATCTTTTTTCTCAAACTGAATGAGAGAAATAATGTCATATGAAATCAATTGAATTAAGTCATGGGTAAAATAATGTGACAGTTTTCCAGCTCAAGGTAAATATACTATGTAATACATGAAACATACTGGTATGTACATGTAACTGAATGCATTGAGCAGCTGTGTAATCTCAGACTGGTCACACAGCACACAGTATATTGAAAGTCCAAGGGTAGCAGACCTCCAATCTCAATATAATTAAGTTTTGCAACCAATACCTGCTGATGACTTTACTATGCAGCACCAACTTCTAATTCATTAAAAGCTTCTAAGTTTAGACCATATACACCCTGTTTTGACGTTGGTAATTGCTGGGGAAGAAAAAATCACGGCACTTGAAAAATACCCAATATATTAGGCGCTTGCACTGACATACCAATATACAGGTAAATTTCATCACAAACTAATTCAAAGGTAGGCTATATATTAAACATTTAAATAACAAGAGCAAAACTAAAATAACCAAATAAAAAACAGAGCAAAACAGAAAGAACAAAGTTATACAATATTATATCTAAATAGTTTCTATCTATCAATGGATCAGTAAAACATACAGATGCGTATATGTCACAAAATCACATGCATCCTAGTTGGAGTAGGTATCACTTTACCCACCGAGTTGGAATGGATGGAGATATGGTCTCGAAAGATATTCAGGATTAAATTGGCTTATACCCCCTTCACATACACAGATTTTTCTTAGGAGTCCTTATGGATCGCCCGTAGTCAATCGCAAGCATCCGTAAATAACTCGTCACAACTTGCAACAACTCGCAGGCACTCTTAAGGATCCGTGAAAGGAGAGGCAAATTTTTGGACATGTCAAAAATCTATTTACAATTGTCAAGGGATTTATTTTTCCGTAAATACCTTGTAACAATCCGTAAGTATCGTAAACCACTCGCAACAACACGTTACCATTCGTAAACTGCTCGAAAGAATCTGTAAATGACTTGTAACGATTTGTTACGGTTAGTGTATGATTTGTTTACGGATTATTACGAGTTGTTTACGATTTCATTCGGGTCGTGTTACGATGGCTTTACAGATTGTTACGGGTTATTACAAGCAATTTACATGAAGTGACGAGTACTTTACGAATATATACATATACTTTACATAATCATACAAATTGTTTACGATTTAGGGAAAGGTATGAAAGCTGCAAAATCAAGCACTTCATTTTCAGTTATTTTTGGGCCAAAAATCGTAAGGACTCGTAAATACTCGTAAATATTAACTCGTTCTGTGCTAGTTGTTATCCGTGAGAACTTGTAACAAATCGTGGAATGTTGCCATAAATACATCTTAATAATCAGTAATAAACTGTAAATAGCTCGTAATAACTTTTAAATCGATCGTAAGGATCCGTGAATTTGTGCGATCCGTAAAGACTTGTAAGAAAAAAACGTATATGTGAAGGGGGTATTAAGAACAAGAAATGTAACCCTCTCCAGCCATCAAATCCACAAAAAAACAGTTTAATTTTCAATACTGTTCTATAATGGCATTATATCCCCCCCCCCCAAAAAAAAAAATATATATATATATATATATATATATAAAAACAAATTGAAAAAAATCACAAAAACAAACAAAACTGTTGTTGAAATATCATGATTATCTAGATGGATTAATGTACAGATGGATGGACGGAGAGATCTACATGAGAAAACAAAACCTCTGTGGACCTCCAGCATAGCAAAAACTTGCTGTAAAAGTGTTAAGGCATGAAATACCATGTTGGTTCTTCCTAGCATCAATTTCCAGGCATAATGTGCGGCTTATGTGCAATAATAGTTTGTACTTCATGTACATGTACGTCAACTATTGTGATGAAAAGAAAATTATTTTTAATTAACGAATCACGTACCTATTAGTCTTAGACCATTTCAATTTCCCCTTCCGGATCACAAATTTTTAAAGTAGCACTTATTCATTACCTATTTGAAATCTTACCATTTTTACCAACTTCTGCACCAAACTAAGCTTCAAAACTCCACATAACTCAATCATATAATTACCTGTATGCATAATCGAGTAGCTCACTAACGATATCTAAATCAACAATTGAATATGCTACTCACAAAAAACATGTACTTTAGCATTTAGAGGATAGAAAGCAAATCAAAAGAAATAAACCATGCTTGGGTGAGGAAAGGAACTACGGGGCAATTCAAAGATTCAAGCATCACTTTTTTACAACTAGTAATAAAATACTATTTCATAATAATAACACTTCAACATTTCTACATGTATCAATGCTAAAATAATACACAATTACTATACAAATTAAGGGAAATAAGTAAGCAACTATATTATTTGATTTCCATACTGCAAAGTACCATCAAACTTTAACAGATGGCACAAAATACACACTCAAATCATAAAAATCACTTTCTACTCATTTGGTAGAAATCAAGTATAAGATACTCAAAATATATTCTACACTTTGAGTTGACAATTAACGTTTTAACCTTATAGTATCACAGTACAAGTAAGCAGGCATATATAGATAGGCACTGCAAGAAATACATCAGATGATGCATTCCATTAGCGGTAAAAAACACTGCACACAAACATCTATAAAATATATATCGGTATGCAGTAAAACTAATGTCATGCTCCACAATATAGTTTTGACATAAAACTAAATTAGTTCCCAATAATGCATAATCTGCTTCAAAACAAAAGTCTTTCGCCTTCTACTTTCCATGGGAGACTAGTGATATTTTGGTTTATACATTTTAACGATACATGTCCTGTAAATAAGGTACAAGTACATGTCTGTGTTGCGTCTTGATCATGACAGCAGGTTTCAAACATTAAACAATACTTGCTGAGAGAATGCATATCTCACACATGTTATGATACCATGAGGGAGCATTCATATTTAATTATACGTTGTGTTTGTGTGTGAAGGGCCCCATTCTCATTAAAGAGTGAGCATTGATTGCGCAAGGGAGGTCCACTAGCACTAGTTGTGTTCACACCGACATGTACAGTCAGTTAGGGCAATCCATCGGTGGACGCCCATTCTGAGAGGTCTTGTTGCCATGACAGCCTACATGACGTACCATAGTACACATTTCCCGCACTATTACAAAGCCTCGATCCTACTTGATATTAAACGAGGAAGATGATCAAGGTTAAACCACTTCTGATATGCTAGCATGATCTGCTTGAATTGATCATTCTTATTTAGAGGATAGCTCAATGTAGCACACGTGCTAGGTCTCGCTATCTCTCATAGAGCACGGCCAGGAGGTTGGAAGGAATGATGTCACCGCATTCTGACCTCAGAGATAGCGCGATCTAGTGCGCGCTGGATCGCGCTAACTCTTATAATGAGAATGGGTAAAGATTTGATCAAAATGATAAGAAGTTCACTGTGTTGAACCAGGTACAAATGGAAAAAGAAGAAAAGACCTGAATTATAAAACGTATTCAAAGGGCAATCCAACATTGTGTAAAAAGATCATTTGTATGAAAGCAGAAAAATGAGAGATACAGAAAGTTTGAAATAAATTGGAATAATGATAATAGATTTATGAATATGTTAAAGATGAGATCATTATTTATGCAAATCTCAAATCGTCAAGTACAAAAAAATCATTGATTTCTGTTCTCCTTCTATAAAAGTGCCTTCCCCCTCAGGGTAAAACTACTCAAAATATATTACGGATAGCACAAAATCACCTGTCCTCTAAAAAGAAAAGACACTTTGAAAAATTTCCATTTTAGCCATTTTGTGTGTTGGAACAAATGGGAAAGTTTTCATGCACTTCACATCACTAACCAGTTCAGTCAATTTGAAATGTCCATACATACATTACATGTACATTGATTAGAACTTTCAAAATGCATAACTTTATTATTTTTTGTTCAAACCTTCACCGGTCTACCGGTATATACTTCTCAGATTTGTCTGCTTTCTTTCAATGTTGTTTTCTAAGGGTTGGATTCTCCTTTAATGCAGGCTAAATGCATGTAATCAAATAATATTTCTATGTGGATGATTCAGAATACATTGTAAATAGGGTATTGTACAATAAGCTATCTACATATATCTATACAACATACATGTACATGTATGCACACAGTATCATAAACATCACCATTACGTCTCATGAGACTGAGCCACAAGGGCATTAATTCACAATAATTTACATAGAGTTATAATGCCTTTGTGACTCTCAGCAGACATTAAATGTTGAAAACGATATCAAGTCATGATCTACAGTGTGAGTCCAAAAAAAATTTACCCCTAGAAAAGTGCTAATTATTTAAAAAATCATTAATGAACATTACATTGTTATATGTCTAATGAAAGAGTGTTTTATCCCAAGTCATTTGGTACCATTTTTGTGTGGTATGTGTTCATGCTTGGATGAACAGGAGACATTGTTGGCAAAGTGCAAAAATCTACTTGCGCCAAAGTTGCTTATATGTATGTGATGTTTGAATAAAACAATTGGGATTTGGGTATTAATTCGGTCTTTGCAGATCCAAATAACATCCCTAACAAAATTAATCATGCCACACATATCAAATATTGAATATCAAATATCAACGAACATTTATGCACATGTGTGTGTGACTTTGCCCTTTACAAAAAACATATGCAATGCATTTCATTTGATACATTCAATTCATTCTCTCACTCCGCTAATCCCAACATAATACATACTGTAGGCATCACTTTGGCGCAAGTCGATTTTTGCACTATTGCAAACAATGCCACCTGTTCATCCAAGCATGAACACATACCACACAAAAATGGTACCAAATGATCTGGGATAAAACACTCTTTCATAAGATGTATAATAACTTACTGTTCATAGATGATTTTAAAAATAATTAGCAATTTTCTAGGTGTAAACTTTTTTTTGACTCACACGGTACTTAAGAAATAATCAAGTACATTCATTGGTACATTATATTTTGCAATCATAGAAATATAGGAGAGTATATTACATAGAAAACAATATACATTTACTATCATACCACCTATAAACTACCTACATGTATATAGATATAAAGAAAGGGTGCTTCTCATGATTTGTGATACAGAGCTACTAATGTGCTCCCATCTGTACATATATGTAGTGCTCACCATAAAAAAGTACTGGAAAGCCAAAACTTTCAGGAATTTTACGATTAAACATGAGTAGTACAGGTATGTAATAATTACTGGCTATAATGTGTAAGGCTACCGAAAAATGAAGATCTAAAGATGACATGAAAAATGAGGGATCATATTCCACTAGCAACGATATTGCTTTGTTATCTCATGATAATTTTTTTCAATATGCAGATTTCTTACAGTAATTCAAATTCATAAAATCTCTTAATTAGCATTGAATTTCTTTAAAGTTCTGTCCTTTGTCTTAAAATAAAAAATGCTAGCAGAGGTGAACAAATTTTGTCAACGCATTTTAATTTTCAAAACATTTGTGCAAGGCCGTGAACGAAACAAGGTTTTCAATAATAATCTCTTGATAATCCCACTTCACTTGGGTACATAAATGTTTATTTTGATGAGTTATTTCAAAAGTGTTTTTGCTACAAATCACTTTCTGTATCAATATGAAAACGCAGGCTTTGAGTTCAAATTTCTCCATTTGGTAACAGTTTATGGTAGCCTTAAAGTGCATATAAGTTGAACTATACAGAATTATGCAATTGCTGTCAAAAATATCCCACCACATAAAGATAATGCTAAGAAAAGAATAAAAATGATCAGTATTGGAAGTACAACATGTATAAACATCTTTGAGAAGTAAAAAAGAATAGAATTCATGGCATGCAATCTTCCCTTGGCACCGGTGGACAAATATTCAGATATGGAATGGGGGCAATTTACCCTACATGTATGTTACCCTATGGAAAACCACCATATGTACAAAAAGATCATGCACAATAATGAACATTGAACAGGAATGAGCTTTGATCGAGGTCCAGATGGCATGGAATAATAAGCTCTCATTTACCTGCATAATTGTTAATAACAAAAACGCTTAATTCGTCTCTTCAACTGAACAGAATTACCCACATCTGACACAGCAAAATATGCTTCAATTTAAAAAAAAATAGTTTGGGTCAAATTACTCAAATATGTAGTTATGAACACTTTTCTAAAAATAATACAATTGTTGCATCATGACAGCAATTAAATCCTCACACATTAAATAATGTAATGAACAATGAAGAAAAAAGAGGAATTTTGAAACTAAATGTCTACGGGATGCTGGAAAAGGATTGAAGGTTCACTGCAAACTTTAAAATACATGCAAAACTGCTAAAAAATGACAAGAGGAGTAAAGGTAGGACAGAAAGTGTCCCTGATGTGTCCATACTTACCAATTTACTACTGGGTCCCTCCTAATATGAACAATGTGAACACAATCACAAGAAATACATTGAGTGAACATTTTAACAAGACAACTTGAGCAATGATGCAAATAAATTAAATATAAAAAGAACGTTCTGAGCCAATAAAAATGAATAACAATTTCACCTTAACAGTCTGTAAATGATCATTACATACAACTTACAAGTCATGCATAAAAAATGATTGAAAATAACAATAAAAATTTATCTGAATCACAGACTGTGAAAGTCACATGTAAACCTTTGTGTTGTACTATTGACTCTGAAATAAAGAGAAATCACCCCCCCCCCCCTATTGTACATGTACCATTCATGTATGTATCTACATGTACACGTACATGTACAGTGTATGTATCATGTTTTTAATATATCCATGTTTTTCATGACTTGCAGTGATAGGTATGGTTGTGTACTTTTTTTAGGAGAGAGAAGTTGCCTGCATAATGAGACAATTCAGTTCAATTGACATGTAGAATAAGACAAGTGTTTTCTTAAACCTCTAGTACATTGTACAGTTCATTGAACATGTGTCTATGTACATGTATGTATTATGTACTAACTGGATTTTGTACAAGTAAAACATATCATACATACCGGTAAATCTTATACATTTTACAATATCTTCATTTTTTCCTTGTGTTTTGTTTTTCTTCAAACAGACTGTACATGTCAAGACATAAAGAAAAACACAAAATGTTCATCACTATTGGCAAAGCTTGTACATGTA
Organism: Strongylocentrotus droebachiensis; assembly: GCA_035222895.1. Lineage (NCBI taxonomy): Eukaryota > Metazoa > Echinodermata > Echinoidea > Camarodonta > Strongylocentrotidae > Strongylocentrotus > Strongylocentrotus droebachiensis. The sequence goes on along the minus strand of JAVYIG010002699.1, from coordinate 204,497 downwards.
TTCATGTACATGTATGTACTGTAGATGCATGTGATTTATTGGCAACTACCGAACACATTTTATGTAACACTAGTCACTTTTTAGTGTCTCATGTCCAATTTTGTCTATAGATCTATAAAATGTAAATTTACTCAACCTTATAAGATGTACATGTAGCCTACTTGTTTCAAATGAAAAATATGGGGAATAAAAATGTCTCTTTTTGCCTATGAAAGTGAATGGTACTTGTATTTGATGTGGTATTAACTGAGCTACATACAGATACAATAAGGCTAATACAGTTTCTTCAGCGGGTTGTTTTGTACCTTGACCCGGCCGTTCTGTGTCAAAGAGAATATATTATTTGCTGGTAGAGAGAGAGACAGAGAGAGCCTGTTTACAAACAGAGAAGCTATAGGCACACTCTATGAATGGTTACAATAAGGATTAGAAGCTATCTATTTTGTATGTGTATTTGATAGTTCTGCTTTCACTAAATACCTATCTTCTATGTCTTAGGGCCTTTGTTAGGGGGACTAGTGTTTTATTGCAGTATCCAGGCGCGGATCTACGGGGGGGGTTTAGGGGGTTTAAACCCCCCCCTTGGGCGGCCCCAAAAAAAAAAAAAAAAAAAAAAAGGGAAAAAAAAAGAAGAAAAAAAGAAAAAAAGAAAGAAAAAAGAACGCACGCTGGAGAGAAACCCTTTCAAGTGCAAATATTGTGAGAAGATATTCAACTCATCTGGTAACTTAACCAAACACATGATAACTCTGGATATAACTGTGTATTAAACTGTTACTTGATTTAAAAAGACGTTATCATGCACTGCTTTTTATGGTCTCCATTGTGTTAATAGATGCCAGGAAAACATCACTTACGGGGTTCAAATAAACACCCCCAAAAAAAATCGGCTCGCGCTTCGCGGCTCGTGGACGATGCTCCGCATCGTCATTATTTTGGTCAAACCCCCCCCCTTAGCAAAAAGCTAGATCCGCCCCTGGTATCTACATGTAACTGTAGACAAGATATTTCATTCATGTTGAGCTGTAAATGTATATATGGATGTGTGTGCTATAAAGATTTTAAAAAGCATTATTCAAGATTTTAAAACTATATTAATAAACATGACCGCCTATATCTGAATAAATAAAGCCAGTGCAATCTGCTTTCTTTCCCTGGTTTGGAGGACACTGGACCCCAATGAATTTTATTCTGTGAGTTTAATTGTTTCAATTTGAATTTTTTTTTTTTATAATTTATGCAATTTGAAATGAAAATACTGTGTTAAAGACTAACTAAATTAATGCAAACTGACATACATAAACGTGTATGACGAGTACATGTATGTTCATGTTATTCTTTGTATGAATTATTATAAATAAGCAGAAAGATAAATAAAGAGAAGGGAAAAAATAAAAAATAAATTAATTAATCAACAGAATAAATAAATAAGATATATTTAATTGAATAAGTTAATGAATAACTACAATAAATGAATAAATGAATAAATTAATTAATTAATAAATAAACAAAAAAGGAATAAATTGATGAAATAAGTCAACAGTGCAATGTTACAAAGTTTATTAGATAGTCAGCTGACCAATGTACAAGTATGTAACTTTGTCTTATCTCGTGTCCAAATATTCTCACCTTTTTCCATGACGCAAATCAATATTTCAGAATACAGCCTGCACAAAAATAAAATGCTTTTGATCAGCGTTCTAGATGCATATTACTGATAATACTCCACAGGCCTCTTCTCCTTGCGAAGTGAGATAACCATACACATCATATTTGTGTTATTGATTCAACAGAAGTCAAGGCAAATATACCTAGCCCTGCTCAACAAGTGTGTTCCCATAGCCCTATCAATCATTCCACATGAATTCATCATTATGGTGATAAACTACCGACATTAAACAAAAAATATATCATTGAACAGGTTATGCGTGAATAGTGCATATATCGAAACAGCTGTTGAGGCTGTGCACCACATACAGTACATTGTAGTTTGTGATATTGTGCATATACAGTGACTGGATGGAACGATCTTCATCCAGCAGTAGAAACACACCATCATAGTCATCACAGAAGGCAGTGTGCTCTTTAAATGAAATTGATTTCTTTTGCCTTTCCTATCTGTTTGGTATTTGCTGCTAATCTGATTAAATCATGTTTACTGTACTAGTATATGTTGAGTAACATTGTGTCCAGAAAAGGATTTCATATTGATTGCATCCGGAGCAACAGTTCAATTTAGATAATCAAGTTTATAATGAAACTACCTCTAGATGTAGGCCTACTGCAGGGATGCCAACCTTTCAGAGCACAAATCCGTAATCATAAGGCTAAAAATCCGTAATTTGGAGACAAAATCCGTAATTTTCTGCGCGACGCAAATTTTTCTGCACGCTGGCAATTAGCGCAGCTCCCGCAGGCAAGCGCGATAGCACAACAAGTTAAATAAAAGTAACATACCTGTTCATTAGTTGGTGTTACACGATGCATTTCCATTTCTTACTGTATTCTTCTTTAAAAGTCTGTAACTTCTTGTCACGCTTCTTTGTTGTGGAAGACATGATGATTGATATCTAAATCCAACCAACATGAGTTCAGATTGTCGACGAAAATCGACGAACGCTGTGACAGCCTGTGAGAAATCCGACAGTGTACACGGCGCTAGCGTAGCGAGGCCTGGCGCTGGGCGGGCGGTAGCGGCGCTGGGCGGGCGGTAGCGGCGCGGCCAAGAGAGGTATTTCACCCGGCCCCCGCTCGCGAAGCACATGTTGTTGTATGCACATGTATGCACTGAAAAGGGTGTGCTAGATAACAAATTGTCCAATCGGAAGCCCTGTGGGATTTCTATGCATGGATTCAAGGATGGCTGCGCTGCAATAGTCAAAAGTACGTGCTAAACCTTAAACGTGCTAAACCTTAAAGTGCTAATTTTGAAAATCGGCAAAATCAACAAAATCCGGAATTTATGGTATGAAAATCGTACCGCCCGTAATCGGCCGATTTCCCGTAGAAATTACGGGAAATCCGTACTAGTTGGCATCTCTGCTACTGGGTGGTGTGCATGATACATTGCATTGTCTGTATGAAGTTATAATGCCCATATATTTTGTTCTTTTTTTACAAGTATTTTTGGAAGCATTTTTTTTAAAGATTTCCGTTGCCTTTCAAATAACTTATATGTAGTAACCCCAGCACTGACAAACATGGTTTTGTAAGTAGAAAAACAAACATGAATTATAAAGGAGATAATCCAATACTAAAACTTGTTTTTGCGGAGCATGGCAGGGCTTAAGAAGTGACCTTGGGGAATGTTTAAATTTCAAATAATGGAGCAAAACTTAAGTCAAGACAGCATCTTCGATTTTACTTTCGTAAGATTTTTTTGTGCAAATCTTGATACAGTGAATATATGTGTTCAATGTTCACATTGACACTGATACAGTGAGCTTTTATTTTGAGAAGACTGGTGAATATTAACACTTATTTTAATGTGTCTGCTTTATATCTATCTTTTGGATATTTACAATTGTCCATGTTAATGTAAGTCATTTTGTGTTTTATGCATGTTGTGTTTACAAGTAGCTTATTAACCTCCTATTTATTTTATACATAACAAAAGAGATATAACATTAATGTTTGTATCGTTGCAAGTTATTCAATTAAAAGGCCCTTTCTTCTTTTTTCAAAGTAAAATTGTTGCTTGCTAATATTTGTCAAATATATATCAAAACTGAACAGAAAGTGAGCACTGTGTGAAAGGTGTGTGTACCAAAGTGAATCAACATTCCACTTCATTAAAACATTGAACTAGTCCATACATAAATAGTTTCTACCTGTCGGTTTTATACAGTGCCATTCATCTTAATTATGGTTTACACTGTTTACTTGACGTTGATTGTCTTTACGTGTATGTGTGACTATGTAAGACAATTTACACTAAACATGTACATTTTTTTTAATGCAAAAATGATTAAGTGAAATGCGTACCTTATTCTGGATCTTCCAATAGAGAAAGTGTCCATGAGCGTCAACCTTCAGAGTCACTGGAATTGCAGATGAAGAATCCTGGCAGAGAGAGAGAGAGAACAGAATAAAATGTCTTCAATTTTATCTTCATGGATCTACTAGTGCCATCTACATGTACACAGGTAATAGTACTTCTGTATAAATGTCACTTATAACCTGTCTCATTTATATTAAAGCTCATAAAATGACAAGGACATATAATTTGTTTTTTAGCAGATGTTTCTGCATTTATTGATAAATCAAATATAAAACATTCAAATAACAATAACAGTATATAATATAATTGATTTACGTAAAGAGTGACAACTTAAATACACACACATAAAAATGCATATAATTGAAAGCTTGAAAGTATGGAGGTAAGTAAAAATTAATCAAGATAAATGCAGAGGCCAACTATCATAAGCAAAAATGCTTGAGTTATTATATATATGTATTAAATACATTTCAAATGACATGCATGTAGTAGCTATTGAACAGGGTATGCTTGCCAGACATGGCAACACATACATGACATGACAGGCTCTCAATGTTATGGCTATTAGACCAAGAGGTATACAAAATCAAACACTACAGTATCTACATTAATTAGCTTCCCTACATGTACAGTGTAGCTTATTAAAGGTAAGAAATTGTAGTTGTATACTCCTTCTAAACATCGGTTTATGAACCTACTGTACATGCTAATTATTTGTTTAGTTTGTTAATTAACTAGTTTTATTGTAAGATGTGGTATGTAGTGTCTCTATGAGGTGGAGATCAAATCTCTCACATGATCGTCCAAAAATAACATGACAGGCAACACAATGTGAACACCAGGATATTTATGTACATGTACATGTACATGTAGGTCTAGATGATATATATAATAATGTAAGTTGAAAAACATGTACAATATACAATGTATTTTGTTTTGATGTATATAGTAGAGTTCTGTTCAGACCTCGAGAAAATACAAAAAAAACACAGGTAAATATTATCCTCTGTACGAAAAAGAAATTGTTTTAGAAAATGACAATTTCTTCATTTAGGGAGGATCATTATTTCTTGTTTTTTTGTGGATATATATATATATAGGTAGGCCTACATGTATACATGTAGCTGTATGGTCTACCTACATGTACATGTACATGTAATGTGTTGTTTTGTGTAGGTACATGTAATGTGTTGTTTTGTGTAGGTACATGTAGCTAGCGGTACATGTAGCTAGCGGTACATGTAGTACATTTATTTGTTCATTCATTTGTATGGGAATATCCATAATATTAATAACAAGTGAACAAGTGAATACATTTTCTGTTCCAAAGTTGACAGATAATAAGCATAATTCATACAGCATTCTGCTTTGACACTGTAATGCACAACCACTACAAAGGCAAAAGTGGACAGCCATACTATCTCCATGGCAACACTATACGAGAGGCAGCATGTGAGTGCATGGCAGGCAGCTAGGCATCATGAGAATGAGAAAGAGCTTGTGTGATGGGCTGAGCTAGAAAGGGCCCTTCTTGCTGCACAAGCATTGATGGTGTGCACTGTTTGTAACGCTTAAATAGAGCATTGGTATTCTAGTCATTACACAATCACACACACATAATGTAATCATATTTCTTGCAGCATTGTGATTATGATCTGGCGAGCCCAAAGGATAACAAATATTCATATCTACATGTACATTGTACATGTGTAATAGTGTCGTGTGCAGTTGGTGCAAGTTGGTGCAAATTGTTTGCAACATTCCCCCTCAAATACTAATAATCTGGCCATGAGCTACATCTACATGTACATACTGTACATGCAGTACTTTGAAACAAGAAACTCAAATACATGTACCGGTACCTGCATCGCAATATGTAACTTTTGCACCTGTAACTTAAACTATACATGCACACCCATTTTCAGATAACGAAATTCTTGCAAATTGAAAAAATACAGTTTTGTGTCAGTTTTGAGTTGCCATTGAAAAATTTTGCATTTTGTGAACCTGAATCACTTGCAAGTTTAAATGCATGCAACCATACTTATTCATGCTAGGAGTAGCAAAGACTATAAACTTATCTAGATAAATCTGCAATCATTCATCAATGTTTTTAGAGTAAGCATACAAGTTGCACAAAAAAAACAGTAAAATTTCTGCCAGCGTTTACAAAAAAAAACACTCCAGAGGTATACAGTAGGTCTTCACTGTTGTGTGTTTATAGTGGTAATGTAAAGTAGCAACTTCCGACGAAAACCTGAATGTGAAGAGAAAAAATGCTTGCAGTGTAATACAGAGCTCTACATCTACATGTACATACACATGTACGTGTATGTGTTTACATTATGCTACATTAACCCCTGTGTTGATTCAGATCCCTGGTTTAGGAGCATGAAGTACTACACATTATGCCTACAAGTCCTGTACTGAAATGGAAATAAAAGCTATGTATAGTGTATATGTACACAAAAAGACCCTGTACTATAGCCAATAATACACCTACATGTACATGTACAGTATACAAATCTAAATTGGTTCATCTCAATGGTCATTCTCACACACATGTGCCAATAAGTATTGACCTGAGCCTGGCACGTAAAGTACCAAGTTTTACAGACTTAAAATCTATCTACTTTTCATGTACCCAACAGACAAATTTTAAACATATGAAAGTACCTACAAATTAGCATTGTCAAAGAATGAGGTCATTAAAGAATACTATTCCTCCCAGTAGCCCACATTCATTGTAAATAGAAACCCACAACTGGAGTTTGGTCTTCTCAAAGTGGACCTCGATCTCCATTTCCTCAAAATATAATTGCAGTTAAATTTTAAAATTCATTTTTTGTCTTCCTAAAATGTATAAATTATTATTAAGATTTGTTTATTACAAATGTAACTATGTTTTGTATACATTTTAAATTGTATTCGTTATTATGTATTATATTTTGTTGGAAATAAAAAAATAAAAATGAAATGAAAAATGAAAAGTCTTGCCGAAACTCCGCTGGTTTTGCAGTATAAATGCATGCTCTCAAAACACCAGTAAATTGTGTACAACATGTACAATGTAAATTTTGTAATTCTGAAATCTGAAAATAAAAAACTGCTTTTTAAATGGCCAGAGTTTTCTGAAATGCCACACAAGTACACAACACTACTTGGTCCCACATGTAGGACCTTCACGCTGAATCATAACAATAACGTATAATGCAAAGTATATTAACCAACAAGTAAAATATGAAATGTTTGATTTATATTTGTTCTGGGCTATTGCAAATCTATGAGATTGGGGCTTTCGTATGTATATGTAGCTTCAATTTTCTAATAAAGGACATCAATTTGTCGGGCAATCTTGTATCAGTTAAGAGTCCCTCATAAATCATGCAGAGGTAGATGAACTTTATGTGCTCTCTGTCTACATGTATATCATTTCTGACAGAATACTTCGTACTCAAAACAGACATGTATTAATCTTCAAGAATGTTAATGTCATATTATTTACAATCCTTTGAATTTTGGTTTTAAGGTAAATATATCTTACCTTAATTTACTTGTTTATGTACCTGCACAGGTACTGTACATGTACAACACGTAAACTCTCAAAACTGTGGACTGAAATGCATACATTTTTTAAAAATAGAAATCATTGCTTTTGCCTTGTTTTACCCCAAGTAAAACATACATCTTTCTTTGAAACCAAATTCATAACGATGATCAACAATATATTTTCTTGAAACAAGATGATAGCCCAGTGGTTTGAGGTTTTACACATAGTAATTCTGGACATTATCTTTTGAGATAATGATTATAATAATAATACTGATAATAATAATAAAAATAAAAATAATAAAAACAACAACAATGATAATATAAATTTATTTCAACAAGTTATAATAACAATAACAATAATAATGATAATGATTACAATAATAATAACCCCCTAAATTACTAAAAATTGCAGTCAAATTACAGTCATACATGTAGGAACAGACAATCTTCTTATAATATATATATCCAAGATCTCCCCGGATCTACACCTCTACAACCTGCAGAAGGCAGCTACACTAAGCACAATTGTTTTATTAGGAAGAAGAAGAATATTATTATTATTGTTCCTTGTTGCTGGGTTGATGGGGGAGGGTGTTGTTATAGCACCTTTCCAATTGAATATAACTGATCAAAGAACTTAACAATGGACATTGGATTCAATGATGACCCTGCAATTACAGTGCAGATCTACAGGTGTATCCTATACACTCCGCTTGGGAGTAGTCCAGCCTGGCAACTATTTTACAGCTCATGTATTCTATTCAAACCACAATGACATTCGCATGCTATTAAACAGATCATCTACATGTACCCATTTAACACCTGATTGGAGAGATGAAGTGCACATAAAATGCATTGCTCAAAACATGTACATGACAGGCATAGAAACAATAACTTTTATATATCCCCAGTCAAGTGATTAAACCACTCGACTATGACACCTCTATTGCATCTGCTCTGATGAGAGTATTTATAGTTAATAGTATTTGATTAATGGCCCTAAATTACCCTGGAAGCTATAGGGTTATTTATTGAATAAAATTCAGTGAATGATGTACATGTATAAACCAATAACCAAAATACAAATAAGATCATGTCATGTTGTAATGTCTGGAACTAGAAAGGCATTAACAGAGTATATAACACCCATCTGGTTCTGAACCGACAATACATACATGTACATGCCTAGTTCAGATAGTGCTTAGCAGCTTATTAGTTAAGACGGAGCTTAATCGTCCTATACCACATACATGTACACTGTACATGTAGGAACATAAAATACATACTGTACATTCAATCATGTTAAATGCATTTATGACCGAGTTGTATGTATGCAGAAACGTATGCAGAAATGTACAATATTTTCAAGAGCAGCCGATACAAATACATGTACATGTACATCTCTGCAAATATTTGAATCGATCTCCCAGTGCATCATCATCTCAATGACCCAGGCAGGCAGGCAGGCAGGGTACGACATGGAGAAGAGTTTGTCAAACAAGGACACGCTCTCTCAACGGAAATGAATCCTCCATGGTTTCCTTCTAGATCTTTAATCTCTATAGGAAATGATTAATGAGACTGCTACACCATGAGATTACCACATCACCAGTCTATGGGCCAATCAAGGGCTTATCCAGTTATCCTTCGCTAATCTAGGTGCATTCCATTGGTTATTGAGATACTGTAGGTCTCTTAAATTTTGTCTAAGCAAGAGAAATGACATAATAGTACATGTACAATGTGTACGCATGTACATGAATGTAACGTTTCATATCTCAATCCTGTATGATGAAAAAGAGGACAACTGAGACATGTACAGTACATGAAGGGTCAATAAGTATTCTAGAAATTTCTTTTCTAAATTTTAGATACATTTGGAAAAGAGATCACAGAAGATTACTGTATTATTCATATTGAAACATGAGTAAAAGCAACATGTACATGTACATTAACATAAATATTACACACTAATAAAGACCACTTCTTTTCTCCGTTAAAGAGATAATATATAGAAACTTTCAATCTAACTGTGCCCAAGTAGATAACTGTAGCCTTTATTATAGAACCCTTTTTTTCACATCCCCTTCATTCAATTCATTCGTTTATCAAACACTTTAACGAAAAAAATATGGATTAACTTTTACAAAACCAATAGGACAGGTGCTTTCAAATCAAAGAGTTGTCACTGAGTTTTTGTTGATTTCAACTCTATAAATTCATAATTTTCAAATCCTTTGTCAGAATAATATTTTCTTCAAATATTCAATAATAATCTGTCATATAGAAGTTCTCACTAATACAAAGTATGCATTGACGTTGAGAGACATACATGTACATGTACATGTTGACATTTATGATCCTCTCTTACACATGTACTGTATGTACAGTACACTTTATCCAGATCATGGTGAATGAAAGGAACATGCGGAAGCTTTTCTTTTGTTCTGTGATGAAATAGACCAATGGATATCAGTTTTGCACGAATACCTCATGCTCTGGTAAGGATCGATTGGTACCTGGTGCAAATACAATCACTGCAAACTAGGGTTTTGGTTCCAGTTCTAGTAATGGTAAAACAGTAACACCTTCATTTCTTATCATGTTTTGGTTTTCTAATTACTGAATTTTGCTATTAAGTTACCTCTTTTTCATAAAATTTCAATCAACTTGCAAGCATCATAAGTGACTCTTTTAGTCTTTACATAAACTTCTTTTATATGAGACAAAGTCAATCTAACTTAAAGACCGCAAGAAATCTCACAAGACCAATGAAAAAGGATCTTTGAGCTTTTCATTCCAGGTCTTGCAAGTATACTTTTGCCCAAATGAATTCTGAAACCCGAGAGCATCCAAGTCAAACCACACAAAAGGCGTGTCTGCACTATCTCGAGATTGCCAAATATCCAGCTATTTGAATTATCCCGATCGCAAACTATCCAGCTTATTTGCGTCTTCATTAGACCAAAGTAGCAAATTAGCTGGATAGTTGGTCGGGATAATATCCCAAGATATCTCGGTCTAGTTTACGGTTTTCCGTGTTTACTAGTTGTACTAGCGCGGCGCTGAGCCAAGGTCAGTGCGCTGAGCGGTATAGATCGCATACTGTGCGAGGAAAACCGGAAATCGTCATGCATGATGGGATCGGGATATTTGACTCCGTACTTCGGTCTAATGAAGACGGTCGCAAACTATCCCGCTAGTTGGGAAATAGTGGGATATTTTGCAAACTAGACCGAGATATCTTGGGATATTATCCCGACCAACTATCCAGCTAATTTGCTACTTCGGTCTAATGAAGACGCAAATAGCTGGATAATTTGCGATCGGGATAGTTCAAATAGCTGGATATTTGGCAATCTCGAGATAGTGCAGACACGCCTAAAGTCATAACTGTCAGTGTGATGCTACAGAGGCCTTGAGTTGGCTTAAACTAGACCACAACTTCCTTTAAATTTCTAGCATGTTGAAAGATACAGCCTTATCAGCAAATACATGTACATGTAGTCGGCTGTCTTGGTAATTCAAAGAATAAGTTAGGTTCTTGCAATGGAGAAAGAAGTAATGTTGACTATTCCTTCTAATGTTTGTTCCATGTGAAAGAACTTCTCATTTGAAGCATGCCTCGTGTTAATAGTAGGCTTCAAAACCATCAATATTTTGCATTTAATAATCAAAATTGTCTGTAATTTCAGAATCAGTGGTCAAATGTTTCAATCATATCTGTTTGAAATAATGTGAGCTTATACTATAGAGAGATGGCTGGTGACAAAGTGTTTGTTGAGCGTGTGTCCCTTAATATACTGTGGAGATGACAGGTTCCTTGGCTCAGCACACATTTTTGAAAGACAACTCGTGCAAGACTCAAACCAATAATACAAATCTGAATGTACATGTAAAACTAATTCAAACATCACTATTTTCATTAATATGGAAGAAAGTACACCCAAGTATTCATGGAGTTTCATCTTAACTTTTATTGCATTTTACCCAACTTGACATTTCAGAAATTCATTGACACTTGCGAACATGTACAGTTGTACATGTATGTCTAGACTACTACCGGTATGTATTTTCTCAAATCACAGATTACACTGACCTTTTAAATGAAATTATGCAGATTCTAGTAATTGTTTTGCTTTCTTATGAAAGGTCAAATTAATTAATAGAAATACATGTAGAAACAAACAAATGAACACATCAATTACATAATTAATAATCAACAATTAATAATTAATCATCATCATGTTTTTATGGACCCCTGTACTGGCTGTAGCACTCTAAAGTCAGATTTATATCATTAGAAATTTAAACAAAAAAGTATTTCAGTTCAAAACTCAAAATGAAAATCATGTATGCAGGTCTAACTTTTGATCTAATATGATAGCTTAACCTAAAATTAAGAACACAAAGATCTAGAGACTCTTCTTTTGGGGCATTAATGCCATTATCACATCATAAATTATTGCTAGATCAACAAACATGACAATCAAATGAAGTTCAACCTTATTCAAGTTCTAGTCATGAAATTTGGATTAAGCCAGACTAAGCCAACTCATGAAGACTATACATGTAAATCTATGTATGTGGGTATAAATTTATGAACTGAATAGGTCTAGAATTAGAATGTAGTAGTAGCACTCACCTCGTCCCATTTGAGGAATTTGTTGCCTTCCACTAGGTCATCAGGAACAACAATCTCTTCCAACTTTAGCCGAACCTTTGATGTATCCGCCCCGGCCATAATCAATTCTAAATTCTGTCTACTTCATTGATGTAAAATTTGAGCAATAAGGTTGTTATTTCACACTGCAAATCGAGAGAATTTGATGACATTCAACTCCAAGACTAATCAATGACAACGACGGCTAAGTCAAGGCAGTGCTACTGCAGTGCTAGTGCTGTACTGTACCAACCTGTACCAGTACAGTACTACCAAGCTAGCTGTGTCAAATAAATTGAACTAGACGACCGCAGATGGAATTCGTGTATCATATCAGAGCGAGACTGTACCGCTTTCCAATGGGCTGGCGCAGCGGTACAGGTACTTCCGCGTTCGGCTCAGACAAGTCTACTTGTTGAACTTAGATGAAGATGCATTAGTTCTGCAATAATTCCTGCATCGTAGAAATCAAATTCCTGCTTGAACATTTAGCTTTTAAGTTTTACAGAATAAGATTCAATAACTTTTGAAGTCAAGACGTTGAGTTGAATCAATTGTAAACTTAAATATCAGAAGAAGTGTTAGACTGGGGTTAGACTGCCGGTCCGGTCGACGTACTCTCAGCTCAGCTTACGATAAATGATTTGTGAACGATAACACTTCTATCGCGCGCATCGAACTAATGGGCGTGGTCTCCAAAATAGCAAATGAAGTTACTGGTATATTTAATTTTCACATTTTAGAGCTCGATTTTGAATATATCATATTCATGAAATGCATTTTTTTTTAAACATCGCTTTTTAGTAAAGGTTAATTTTCCCAAATTGAAAGATACTTTCACTTGGTGGTAGTTACGTTAATAATATTTGCATATAACCCGGGACTCCGGGTAACTCCCAAATTATACCCCACTTCTGCCCGGCCCCCCCCCCCCCCGCTCAGTGTTATTTAGGGTATGCATATGCTCGTACCCTCTTTTTGAAAGCACCCCCTATCTGAGGACTGCCAACATTTCCGAACCCCCCTTTCGCGGGCTTTTCGCGGGCTTTTCCTGTCTTGGAGACCCCCCTAAATCAGGAAAAATGCTCAATGTACCCCCCTAAATTCGGAATAATTTCTCAGGAGTCCAAAGAGATGAGAGAAAAAAAGAAAAACACCCCCTTTTTAAAGCAATCTCCGGGTGAAAAGTCAAATACACCCCTTTTTTTACAATTCTCGGGCCGGACTTTGTCGCACGAAAAGTACCCCTTTACCGGACATTTTGGCAACACGCATGCGGTCATTCCGACCTCTGAGTGGGGGGGCCGGGACTTCTGAGCGAGTTTGGCACGCACATGGCGGAATTCTCGCAAACATGTTCGGTGGTGGGGGTAGGGGTGGGGGTGGGGGGGGGGGGGAGCGCGAGGCGGTGGGGGGACTCCAAACCCAAAACTCTTTTCTGTCAAACTAAACACGCACTGATCCGGCCCTGTCGATAAAATACCCTAACATTTACCAGGGTGTAGAACTAGAGAAGTGAGCTAAAAGAGCCTGGCAAGAGGGTCGGGATATTAATTAAAATGCCCCTCCCCCATTTATGTTTAATCTTTTTACATGTAATGATAAACAGGTGAAATCGTATAGTTTATATATGGTAAATTGCTGCTGAGAAACCCCGGATTGATATCATATTCACCGTATGCGCCATGATACTGTTTTTCTTCAGAATTGAACAAGCTCAACTGATAATTGTATTTAGGGTTCTCTCTCTCTCTCTCTCTCTCTCCCTCTCTCCCAAAATTGCAAACACTCATGAGCAGCAATCTGAAGGGGGGGGGGGGACGGTATGGCCGCGAGACACCCACGTGTTTTAGCGTTCGGAAAACCGAGGGACACAAGTATCAGCCACCCCCCCCCCCCCCTCCCCCCCCCCCCCCCCCCGCTGCAAAAACCGAGGTGAAGGTTGCCCGAATATTGGTACTTTCAATTCTCAGGAAGCAGAAGCCCATCGACCCCCATTTTGTGAGCCTATGGCATGATTTAACGTTGCACAAGCGAATGTAAAGTTGTAAGTGGATAACATTGATATGGTCGCTTCCGTATTAGAATCAATACAATTTTTCATCAAAGTCAACCCTTCATGTTTGTTCTATCATTAGTCACTTGGAGCAAAACATATTTTGAGGTGAAATAGAAATATTAAATTTCATCTACAATAATTGTAATATATAGTGTAGAAAAACAAAAACAAAAACGGACGCTGACCCCATAAAAATTTGTGTCGGATCCCTGAGTTCATGTCAGTCTTGACCCAAAGAGCATTGTTTCATCTAATCCCTGAATGACAATACAAATATTAACTGTGATACATCACTATAGAAAAGTAATCAGTGCTCTTAAATCAAGTCAACCTTTAAAGATTCCATTTTTTTTTATGGCCCATTAATTTGGAATAGTTTGCCAGATGACATAAAACAGTGGAATACATTGAAACGCTTGAAGTATAAGGGTTATTTTAAGCGGAACAAAATGAAATTGTCATTTATTATGTAGAATGTAAAATCCAAGCTATAACTTCCTTCTTCTTATCCAGGCGCGGATCTACGGGGGGGGGGGGGTTAGGGTGTTTAAACCCCCCCCCCCTTGGGCCGCCAAAAAAAAAAAAAAAAAAAAAAAAAAACGCACACTGGAGAGAAATCGCCTCGCCGCTACGCGGCTCGTGGACGATGCTTTGCATCGTCATTGAGTCAAACCCCCCTTAGCAAAAAGCTAGATCCGCCCCTGTTATCTTCTCTCTCTTCTTATCTTCCTGTATACTGTCTTTACCTTATGCTATCTTTCTCTTTCATCTGTCCTCTGTTGTAGTGAATGTATGTACTATGTTTTATTTTAAATATAAAATAAGTTTGTATCTTGTTTATGCTAAGTATTTATTTGGGGATCATTCTCATCAAGCCAATTTAGGCTTTTATGACTCCCCACTTCCTTTTATCTTATGTTGATAATGAACAAACATGCAGGTACGGTTTCAGCTGGGCCGAGCGTGCCTAGCTCCCCCCCCCCCGCCCCCTGGCCCCCCCCAAAAGTTTTTAAAAAATTGTGACCAGAAAATTATCTTTTCTCTTTTGCTCAAGGGGGGGGGGGGTAATCAGTAAAAAAATTCGGGGTAAAATAGAAGAAAGAGGGGATAAGAGCCTGAGAGTGGAGGGGTGGGAGTAAAAGAGAGAGGGGGTGGGGGTTGTCGGGTGGAGTCGTCTCCTCGAGGGAACAAGAAAAATACGCATAGATATCTTGCTGTGTCGGGTCAGCTGTGTCGGTATTCATGCTCGATCCTCGTGTACTATCAATGCAGAAGTAAGAAGTCGATGGATGTATACTGTCGGTCGGCCGGCATTTTTTTCCCCTACGAACTGTGGCTTTTTATCCGCTGTGTAGGCACGTAGCCACGGGGGGGGGGGGGGGGGGCACGTGCCCCCAATTTTTTTTCAAAGATCGGTTGAACTTTTTTAGACCCCCTTTTGACCTCGATCGATTACATGTGCCCCCTCAAAAAAAAAATCAAACTCTGGCTACGTGCCTGCCGCTGTGACGACTCCGAGAGAGACTTCAACTATTATTACTTGTATTTTCTCGAAGTTTCTCCTTCCTATATTATCAGAAAAATAAATAAATCGTTTACAATTTTCGGGGAAACCGAATTCAGACAAGGATTAAGAGTCGAGAACGGTACAACGAATCGTCTTTTTTCTCTAATAATTTAAAGAAACGTCAAAGCTTCCGCGCGCGGGAGGGGGAAACTGAATTCAGACAAAGATTAGGAGTCGAGAACAGTAAAAGATTTCGTCTGATTTCTGTAATAATTTAAGGAAACGTCGAAGCTTCAGCGCTTCGCGCGGGAGGGGGGGGGGGGGGGTACTGATTTCAGACAAGGCTTAAGAGTCGAGAACAGTACAACGAATCGTCTGCTTTCTGTAATAATTTAAGGAAACGTCTAAGCTTCCGCGCGGTAGGAAACTCCCTCTGTCTTCACCCACCCGCTAGGGAGCGTGATTTGCACACTTTGGGTGATCACTACCGCCCCCTAAAATAAGATCCTAGCTACGATGCTGACTAAGTTGACGAAATAAGTCGAGAAAAATGATCATGCATGTGCGCATACGCAAGTACTATAGATAGTTCATAGGAAAAATAATTTTGATGAGATGAGCATCCAGGAGCCCTCCTATTGGGGGGGGGGGGTCCATTCGCTGTTCATAAGGACCGTTATTCGTAAGGACCGCTATTCATAAGGACCGCTATTCATAACGTGCAACTTCCCATACCTGCAGGTCCGCTATTCATAATGGTAAAAGAGGGTCACTATTCATAAAGAAAAAGGTTCGTTAATCATAAGGACCGCTATTCATAACGTGAGATGAGGGTCGCTATTCATAATACGAAATGAGGTTCGTTAATCATAAGGGTCGCTATTCATAATATGAAATCAGGGTCGCTATCCATAATACAAGAAGAGGGTCGCTATTCATAATACGAAATGAGGTTCATTACTCGTAAGGGTCGCTATTCATAACACGAGAATTAAGAGGGTCGCTATATTCACTACGAAATGAGGTTCGCTATTCATAATACCACGAGAGGGTCGCTATTCATAACAGGAGAAGAGGGTCGCTATTCTTAATAGGAAAAGAGGGTCACTATTCATAATACGAAATGAGGGTCGCTATTCATAAGGCCTAAAATAAAAACTTGTTGCATTGCCCTTTGCGACCGACCCAAAAATCTGAAAATCTACGGTCGGCATTTTGAACAAGTTTTTTTTTTCAACCGTTTTTTAGAATTTTTTGTATTAATGAATACAAAAATATGTATTTTGTTTGACTTTAATATAAATGCATAAAATCAAATTATTCCATACAATCTTCACATTGATAGCAAGTTTTACAGGTAGTTAAAAACCAACTTCGTCAGCAGGAAAGCACAGAGTGTTGTCTCAACACAATATTGCAAACCACGGATTACTATGAGGTGAAAAAGATATGAATGAAATGATGACTCGAAACACATGTATTAAAGCAATACAAACTGAGAAATATCAGCCAAAAGAGGGCGGGAAAAAACAAAAAAACATTTAAAACTGAAAAATATCGGCCCAAAGAGGGCGAGAAAAAAAAAGTAAAATAAAAAAAAATCTTTTCCGACCGACCGACCCATGTTTTGGCACCTAAAGGGCAATGCAACAAGTTTTTATTTTAGGCCTAATAGGAGAAGAGGGTCGCTATTCATGATAGGAGAAGAGGGTCGCTATTCATAATAGGAGTAGGGGTCGCTATTCATAATACGAAATGAGGGTCGCTATTCATGATAGGAGTAGGGGGTCGCTATTTATAATACGAAATAAGGGTCGCTTTTCATGATAGGAGAAGAGGGTCGCTATTCATAATAGGAGAAGAGGGTCGCTATTCATATTACAAAATGAGGGTCGCTATTCATAATAGGAGAAGAGGGTTGCTATTCATAATAGGAGAAGAGGGTCGCTATTCATAATACGAAATGAGGGTCGCTATTAATAATAGGAAAAGAGGGTTGCTATTCATAATAGAAGAAGAGGGTCGCTATTTATAATAGGAGAAGAGGGTCGCTATTCATAATACGAAATGAGGGTCGCTATTCATAATAGGAGAAGAGGGTTGCTATTCATAATAGGAGAAGAGGGTCGCTATTCATAATAGGAGAAGAGGGTCGCTATTTATAATAGGAGTAAAGGGTCGCTATTCATAATACGAAATGAGGTTCGCTATTCATAATAGAAGTATGGGGTCGCTATTCATAATACGAAATGAGGGTCGCTTTTCATAATAGGAGTAGAGGGTCGCTATTCAGAATACGAAATGAGGGTCGCTATTAATAATAGGAAAAGAGGGTTGCTATTCATAATAGAAGAAGAGGGTCGCTATTCATAATAGGAGTAGAGGGTCGCTATTCATAATAGGAGAAGAGGGTTGCCCCTTGTAAAAAAGTACTGCGGTATTACTGCGGTATTACCGCGGTACTACCGCAGTACTTGTACTGCGGTTTGTACTGCGGTACTCGCAGTACATTTACTCCGGTAAATTGGTCGCTTTTCGCAGTATATTTACTGCGGTAGTACTGCGGAACAAGTACTGCAGTACTACTGCGGTATTACTGCGGTACTACTGTGGTATTACTGCGGACCGCAGTATTTTCGCGGTACTTGTCCTGCAGTACTTGTCCCGCAGTACTTTCGCGGTACTTGTACTGCGGTATTACCGCGGTACTACCGCGGTTGTACTGCAGTACTTCCGCGGTACTTGTCCCGCAGTACTTTCGCGGTACTTGTACTGCAGTACTACTGCGGTATTACCGCGGTACTACCGCGGTACTTGTACTGCAGTACTTCCGTGGTACTTGTACTGCGGTACTACCGCAGTACCTGTACTGCAGTACTTCCGCGGTACTTGTACTGCAGTACTACTGCGGTACTACCGCAGTACTTCCGCGGTACTTATACTGCAGTACTACTGCGGTACTACCGCGGTACTACTGCAGTAATTCCGCAGTACTTGTACTGCGGTTCTACTGCAGTACTACCACGGTACCTGATGCAGTACTTCCGCAGTAATTATACTACAGTACCACTGCGGTACTACTGAATCACTTGTACTGTGGTACTACAGCAGTACATCCCAGATATAAAAAATGCAGTAAAGATACATGCAAGGTGGATGTCAATCATAACAATCTGAATGTCCTCCAGGAAATATCTGAAAATTTAAAAATTGTGTACATTAATACAAATTGTATGGAAGTTGTTCTAGGTAACGTTTTCACACTGTAGAGCAGGGAGAAAAAACAAAGCCAGTTCAGAAAGAATACAATTGATCAGCACATTTCATGTCAACTGTGCGCAATATAATGATCAGGAATAAAATTCAGTTATCTCCGGTAAATTAATTGGGTTTTCAACTGCAGAGCTGGCTTTGATTAATCTGTGCACATCCTTCTCACACGATACAAGAACTATCACAAATTAATGAACCTTTTAACAAGAATAAGAAAATTTCAAAAAAGAATTTCTTATAACAAAGTTTATTTTTAAGGTAAATATGTACATTTGTTTAGGTATTTAACTATTTCCTCTACTTTAACATTGTACTTTCAAACTACTATGACTAACTAGTTTTAGCTGCACACACAATGACAGATTGCTCTATGAATTACACAAACTCTTTGGCAAAAGCAGATATCATAACTTTACATGAAAAATAACTGTATAACTGACACTGTACATCACCAACAAAAACATTAATTATAATAGGAAAACAACTTTTTCCTTGAAGATTTTATAATTCAGGGATGCCAGTTAGAATTGATCAGAGGGCCTGCAAATCACCTACAACCCCTGTAGAATGAGCTATTTTGTACAAAAAAACACATGTAAACTATGTTCTGAAAGTAACTCGCTAGGGCCTGAAAATTGGCATCCCTAATAATTGTTTGTTATGAATGTTTACATATCAAATATACTTTTCCGAAACTGCAATAACATCTTGAAACAAATGTGTTCCAGCTTCATACACAAGGACCAATTGTTGTATTCACAGTTTTTAATAGGGGAAGTAAATATAAGTATAACATATGAAACTACATGTACTTTGATTATTATGAACAAAAAAACAAAAAAATGTCCAAGACTCCAAGTCACAAAAAAAAAAAAAAAATGTGCAACCTTTAATATACATGTATTATGTTATAATCATTTGTTACAAAACGATACTGGACAATGGACCTTACACCACAAAACGACCAATAGGTCAAAAAAAGGATTGTGCTGATTTTCACATGACATTAAAGTAGAAGTCAATACCTTAAAATGGTGCATAATTTTTCAAATAAGTAAACCCTCTCAAAACGAGCACCCAAGATTTAGAACATTGCTGAAGCAATGTTCTAAATCTTGGGTGCTCGTTTTTGCTGAAGCAGATTTAAAGTCAAAGTCAGGGAGAAAATGGGCCACTACAAAGAACAGCTTCTATTGAAATGCTGTAAAATGATCATTTTCATTTGATTAAAAAAAATATCATATTTACATACATGTACACTGTACACATGATTTCCGAAGCTTAAAATTACGCAGAGGGTTTAAGATACCCTCATTAGGAAATACCAAAATCCTGAATCTCACATTTTGAACAAAATTAGACTATTTTAGCTAGGTTACATATAAAAGAATGTAACATATATAACTAAGTCATCCGATGGTAAAGAGGAAACTTACAAAAGATGACATTTTAACCAGGCAAGTGGAATCTTATTACCGGTAGGCCTACTCTTAATTACAAAGTAATTATAGCAAATACATATTTTCTTGAACACAAGTTAGTTTCAGCAGACAATGAAAGATTACACTATTAAGTGAATACATTTTAGCAAAATTTGTG
Organism: Strongylocentrotus droebachiensis; assembly: GCA_035222895.1. Taxonomy (NCBI): domain Eukaryota; kingdom Metazoa; phylum Echinodermata; class Echinoidea; order Camarodonta; family Strongylocentrotidae; genus Strongylocentrotus; species Strongylocentrotus droebachiensis. Next base: position 183,844 of record JAVYIG010002699.1, on the reverse strand, counting down.
GCATCAGCAAGTGAACGGATGAGTTAATAACTCGATATTTTCACATTTAATAGAAGAAGAAAAAATAGTAACATGAAAACAATCTTCTTCCCTCAGCTTTTGTTTGAAGAGTGCAATAAACAGTGTCATTTAAGACTCGTGAAACTGGCAGATATATGTGAACCAATATTGAACAGCTTAAAGATAAAGTATTGCATTGTGAAATAAACAGGATCAGGAAAGGTTGATCATCTAGCATATTTATTGGTGTGTACTGCAAGCTAGGTTCTGGATTCTGGAATCATCAGAATGATAAGAAATTTGACCAAGACTTTACAAGTCACAAGTTAAAAGCACTGTACACAGAAAGATGTTAATATGGGACTAAACAAACATATCTATTTTTGCTGATAAAATACTGGTAAAACTGGCAGATAAACGTGAACCATTATTGAACAGCTTAAAGATGACTATAAAGGGTTACATCATACTAGTAGCAAGGCTATCTGGCAAGTTTCAATGAAATGTCATGACAAAAATAAATAGTCTAAAAAAGAATTCTTTAAAATTATGTACATGTACCGTTATAAATGAATACATGTGAAGGCAAAGGTATACATTTTTCAATATACACATAAAGAAGTTCACATCCTTTACAATTTAATAAGTGTTAAAGTAAAAGTCCACTCCACTGAAAAGTTGAGTCGATTAGATAGACAAAAGTCTATAAAGGCCAAAAATATCTTGGTTTTGGAAATTGGTGCTCAGACTTATTTTTAATAATTTTGTTTAAAGGCCATCTGTACTAGTTTTGCCAGAAGGGATTAGACCACACAGCGAGGTAACTGACAGGTGGCTATCTCATCAACTCAGCTCTCAAATAACATAAGAAATAGAGGATCATGGGGGACCAACAAGCACCGATTAGGGAAGTTTTCTATAGGCCTATAGAGGGTACTAGTAGCTTCAAGTAGTGCAGTAAGGCTTTAGTGAACAAAAAACAAGTTAATCATCGAGCCGGTTCTCCTCACAATGCATTGCGCAACATTTGTTGTGACGTAGGGTCCTCACAACGCGGACAGATACGTATACGTCACATCTGTGCGGCAAATTGAAATAACCGAAACAAAAATCGCTCTTAAAAATCACCTGATTGAAGTCGTTGAGATTTTCTTGGTAAAAAGCTGTGTATTGAAGATTAATTTCTCAGATTCTTGCTGAATGTCTGTTGGTCGGCATAACTGGCATAATAAAAAGCTTTCCAGTTTCCACTATAGGGATCCCATACAGATGAATTCTCACACTCTCACCCATGTCTTGCATAATTTCCTCGATGTGTGTTGGACAGTTTAGTCTTACAAATTAAGACTGCATGTTCAGTGGAAGACGAGGGTGCCAGTGCCACACAGTCCACGTTGATGACTTTCCCGCAGCCGAAGATGCATGTACCCTGTAAAATAAATTAAAAATTCTATTATGCTCTCAAATTGAATCTAGCGAAAATTATGAGTTAAACGTGGCATACACTTCTACAAATGAAATTCATATAAAAACTACAACTACAACTGTAGTTGCAAATTCATGACATGAGATGCCCGAATGACTATATACATGTATGAATTATGATGACTGATGAGCCTGCCCTCCCCCACTCAGTGTTATTTAGGGTACGTGTATGCATGTTCCTCCCCCCCCCCCTATCTCCTGTGTGTAATGTCAATACGGGCCAGATTTTTTAAAGCACCCCCCTATCTCTGGTGTGTAATATAAGTCAATACAGGCCAGACTTTGTTGCGTTAAAAGTACCCCTTCACCAGAGATTTTGGGAACACCATTGTGGTCCCTCCAACCCCGGCGTGAGGGGACCGGGTTTATTAGCTACTTTCCTACTATGATTACTGGACAGATCACTACATGAATGATGCATGCACATACACGTACATGTGCATGTCTGCACAACCATTTGAATGTGCGATTGTGATGGAGAAAAAAAAATCACAACACAATGTATGATTCTCTAACTTCTAAGAATCAACTTTGCCATTAATTTTTATTTAGTATTTAAATTGCGAAAAACATGTGACCCAACCCGCTCAGCCGCTGTTTGAATCGTTTTCATAAACGCAGTATTGTACAGTAGGGAATATAATCTAGTAAATCTACTATCATCATCAATTGCGATCCGTTTGGATTTTTTCATGAACAAAATTTACAAAAAATCAAAAGTAAGATGAAGAATGAGATCTAGACTAGAGTAAAGGAGGGGGTTTTCGGCCACTTAAGACAAAATCCAATTTTTTTACTCTTTGCTTCCTATTTATTATCATTTCTTGTTCAAATCATGAAGCAAATACTATTAAGTATTATTATTTAACCAAAAAAGAATCCCAGAAAAAAAAATCATGAATTGCCATTACAATATTCATTTCAATTTTCGCTGTTTCGGAGGTAGTTATCGGCCCAGCGAGGCAGTATTCGGCCGCATGTACAAAGTCAATAGGAAGCAAGCAAGCGCTGTGCGTTTCCCTGCTGATCTATAGCACTAGCAGCTGGAGCAGGTATCCCACGCCGGAGCTCGCCGTGCCGAAAACTACCTCTGCGGTGATCGGAAATTGGAATCTGAATCAGTGTGTGTGCTTGTGTGTGCGTTGCGGTATCCAGCTAGCGGCTGCATTGATTTAATACATGCGATGAGATACTTTTGAGCTTGCGAATCACACAAAATCGGGCTCCAAATCTGAAAAATACTTGAAATACAGCTCATTTGATTTTATGGTACCCATTATATTCCTTACACTTACAGACACGCGTAAAATACTTGATTTTCAGATTCAGGTAGCGGGACCGCCGATTACATCGCTAAAATGTGATATTAAAGGATAAATTTTCCATTGCAAATGTGGTTCTTTAGTGACTCTGGCATGTGTGGGATATGTGATATGCTATAATGCAATGTACAATGGCATGTGTACCATGCATCCAACGGACCGGCTGAAAACCAGCAACGGACCGATTAGAATCTACCCCCTCCTTTACTCTACTTAATCAAATTTCCTAATTCTTTGCAGAAAGCAAACACAATTCTGTATTATGTGTTATCTTATTACTCACCTCCTGGAAATGATGATCTTTAAAGTCCAACACTCCAACTGGTGCAAAGCAAAGTTGATCGTTCTCTGCACACATGAGTACCTAACATGAGTGGCTGTGTGGGACTGTAGTGTAGATCTGGTTGGTGAAATTCAGTTTCGAGCTGGATCTCTCCTCAATTCTTGCTCTCGAATACTCTTAAAATTCTTCTTTGCTGGTGTAAATCTAATCCTTACCCCCTATACTCTGGGTTTTAAAGGAAGACAAATCTGGCGAAACGGCAAATGACTGAAAAGCTGCTGTAGAATCTGCCGGTAATCTCTCAATCCGGTTTGAATTTGAAAATCAAGTGCATGTTCGCACTCTACCACTAGATGGCAGCAAACACACTAATAATTGTAAATTTATTTTGGGGGAAATTGTTACAATTCAATCTTATCGGGTCAGTTCAAGGTCATCAAAACAATGGAGTAGTTAGCAAATTATTTTGCTAATAAGATACCCTTTTACTTGATTCAGATTAAAATAGACAGATAGATCATTTAATTCAAAGATAAAATCAGAATTATCTTAATTAATTAAATGATCATTCAATCAAATTATGCTCCCATATTTCAAAGGGAAAGTCGAGTTCTGAGGGCATTTCTTTGAATCATCTTTGAACTAATTTGTATTTACACAAAAAGACATACTATCAATATCAATTTGTTGAATTTCTTTTAATACTACTGAATGTTTAAAAAAAAACATAATTTGATGGTGGGCAACCATCGAAACATTATTTCCTGGCTAATTTCCTGGGTTTTTAACAGTTTAGGTAGATTGTTTTGAAGGGGTCTCTAAAAGAGTGTAATTTATGACCACCCCCTCCCCGCAAAACTACAGCTATCAATATCATGAAGAAGTATTAAAGAAATTGAAAGAAATTACACAAATATAAAATGGTAAGAGCTAGAAAAAATTAAATATTAGAGATGCCAGGAATATAGCTACAAAATGACGGAAGTAAGGAATAAATAACTAATTACAGAAGAATGATGGTACATCAATAAAGGAAATGGAAAGGAGCCAACAAAATGACAAACAAACTTAAAAGTAGTTGTTACATGCTGTTGTTTTGGGGTACTATAGGCGCGTATTTCATTCTTTTTTGATAATATTTATGCCTTTCATTTTTTTTTTCTTTTTCGTTCACTGTTTGTAAATTTGCACTTTTCATAAATCTCAAGTTTTTTATGATATATTGACAAACAAATGTTGGTAAATGATTTCTTAAAGTATATATATCAAATACAGCTAGTGGAAGAAAGCCCCCAAAGTATAAGAAATTAAAGGCAACTAGCAAAAATCTAATAAATTGTAAAGAAGTATTGATAATATATAAGGTAAATAGCCAGGAAATAATGAAAGATTAAAAACTAGTTCAGAAGTCCAGAAACATAAGTAAAAAATGGGTCAGAAAAATATAAGTCCAGAAACGTACCCCAAAAATAGGAAGAAAATGGGCAGTGAGAACAATCTAAATCCAGAAACATAATAAACAAAATAGGACGACATCTCAAAAGTCGAAAAGAATAGGGACAAAATAGCAAGAAATATGTAGAATCTATAGCTATCAAATTACTTATTCATATAGGTTAAGAAGAGTATACCATGGTATATACCGCAGATTGTACTACGGTATTACTGCAGTAGTACCGCAGTAGTACCATGGGTACCGCAGATTGTACTGCGAGTACTACGGCAGTACAGTAGTAGTACTGTAGTAGTACCATGGGTACCGCAAATTGTGCAATAGTACTGGAGTAATAATGCAGTAGTACCGCAGTAATACTGCAGTAATACCACAGGTACTACAAATACCACATATGTACTACAGGTACTGCAGTTGTACTGCAGTAGTACCGCAGTAGTACTGCAGTAATACCACAGGTACTACAAGTACCACACATGTACTACAGGTACTGCAGTACTACTGCAGTATTACTGCAATAGTACCGCAGTAGTACTGCAGTAATACCACAGGTACTACAAGTACCGCATATGTACTACAGATACTGCAGTACTACTGCGGTATTACTGCAGTAGTACCGCAGTAGTACTGCAGTAATACCACAGGTACTACAAGTACCACATATGTACTACAGGTACTGCAGTACTACTGCAGTATTACTGCAGTAATACCGCAGTACTTGCAGTACTTTTTTACAAGGGGCTATTCATAATAGGAGAAGAGGGTCGCTATTCATAATAGGAGAAGAGGGTCGCTATTTATAATAGGAGTAAAGGGTCGCTATTCATAATACAAAATGAGGTTCGCTATTCATAATAGAAGTATGGGGTCGCTATTCATAATACGAAATGAGGTTCGCTATTCTTAATAGGAGTAGGGGTCGCTATTCATAATACGAAATGAGGGTCGCTATTCATAATAGGAGTAGGGGGTCACTATTCATGAAGAAATAAGGTTCGTTAATCATAAGGACCGCTATTCATAACGTGAGATGAGGGTCGCTATTCATAATACGAAATGAGGTTCGTTACTCATAAGGGTTGCTATTCATAATATGAAATCAGGGTCGCTATCCATAATACAAGAAGAGGGTCGCTATTCATAATACGAAATGAGGTTCATTACTCGTAAGGGTCGCTATTCATAACACGAGAAGAGGGTCGCTATTCATAATACGAAATGAGGTTCGCTATTCATAATACGAAATGAGGGTCGCTATTCATAACAGGAGAAGAGGGTCACTATTCTTAATAGGAAAAGAGGGTCGCTATTCATAATAGGAGTAGGGGTCGCTATTCATAATACAAAATGAGGGTCGCTATTCATGATAGGAGTAGGGGGTCGCTATTCATAATACAAAATAAGGGTCGCTATTCATAATAGGAGAAGAGGGTCGCTATTCATATTACGAAATGAGGGTCGCTATTAATAATGTGACGAGAGGGTCGCTATTCATAATACCGAAAAAGTCAAAATGACATAAGCAATAAACTAAATGTTAATAAGAAAGCGACATACTGGATAGAGGACACCCCGTGGCTACAGTGTAGGCCGTGGCTGGGGCGTAGGCGGGGGGGGGGGTGGGTGTGGGGTAGGCCACATGGTCCCAAACATTTGAAGAAAATCTTTATTGAAAACTCACATTTCTGAAGAAAAAAAAGGCGTGCCCAAATAATGAGTTTAGTGTCCCATCATTCCGGTCACCAGCCCCCCCCCCCCCCCCCAGTAAGCCCGACCACGCTGCGCCATTCGGCCCACCCTACCGGCAGTATTCCCTTAGTACATGTACATATTAGCGATAATTTCAAGGGGTTGATCTATCATGTATCTTATCCTCAGCAAAGGAAGAAAGCGACAGAGAGGGCGCTGTAGGGACTTAAGTTATATACCATATTCAAGCTTTTCGTAAATATACAATGTCGCACGACATATTTTCCATATAAGTAAGAAAGTTGGATATTCAGAATCAGATACGATTTTTTTTTTACCGTAAGACATTATGCGAACGGTTGCATCCCCTGTATTGTGTATTTTTAAAAATATTATAGACATCCCCATAATCTAGCTAATATATCTCCCCCGCTACAGCGGTGAAAACAAGAAGGAAAACACACATAATCGTCAATTGTCCCGCTCGTGGGAAATCTTTCCCTACCACCCTGCCCCCCCCCTCCCGACTGAGCTTATCGTGGATACGCCACTGACACATTAAGTAGAACAAGCATGTCCATTATCATAGCCATTAAAGGTACTATGTCCCATTTGCCGGCCAAAAAAATGAAAAAGTTAAATTCCAACTGCATTTGAAAGATAATACTAATTTAGAACTTCCCTAAAAAAGGTGGGGCTTGAAAATGTCTTCAAGTGGGAAATAACGACTATTAGTTGTCAAATCGACTTTAGGGCTATAGAGCCCAAAAGTAATAGTCTTGATTTTCAGACAATTGTACCGAATGGTCATACGTTTTATGCTGCGCAAAGATTCAATCAGCTTAATCTTGGCCATCACAAGAAGTGGGTTATTGATGTAGACAAATGCTCATACCCTTTACAACTCTTTTCATGTATGTTATTACCAAAGAAGAAAAAAAAACAGTCAGTCACTCAATAGTGTCTGACAGTGAAGTCTAGCAAGTAAACGGGTTTCCTTGCATAATTTGAATATGAGGACACTGCTAACGTTTAAATTTCACAGATAGGACATACATGACATATTCATAATTCCTGCAAAGTTCTACAGAATTTGAGGTTGCTGCAAAAGGGACATAGTACCTTTAAAGGACTTAATTTGCTATTTTAAGAAACTAGTAATTGTTTATACGAAAATAATATTGTTTGTAGAAAGTAACTTTTAGTAGGACTTATGGAACTACAAATTATATAGCCTTAGTCAGATCCAGGCACACAGAAGCTCTTCAATTTCAGCCAATGAAGAGTTTCAAGATTTCAGTTTCCCATGAATTATCATGCCTCAGGATACTAATAATCATATTAATTAACCTAACTTGATTTATCCAAAAACTTGATCTCCTGAAAGTTTCCTAGCATCGAAAACAAACGGAGTTTGACCGGACCATTAGACTGTACACTGTGAAAAAGTTGGGCAATATTGTTTAAATTGGCGTGGGGTCCAGGGGCAAAGCCCCGGTGAGGGCCAAGGAACCTCTGGTGTTTTAAGCATTAAAATAAGGTCAGATGAGCTTCCAGGGGCCCGCCTGAAGGCCTTTGGTGGGGTCTGCATGCCCCCGGAAGCTCGGGGGTTTTAGGATTTTAATACCGGCAGATGAGCATATTTTGATACCTCATTTGTGAAACCGCAGGTCACCTTTCCTTTTTTTCTTTATATTTACATTAACATACTTTTTTCCAAAGGTGTGTGTGTGTGGGGGGGGGGGGGGGGTGTCACACCACCACACCCTCCCCCCTTAAGCGACGCCCCTGCCTATACCGGTCATTTTCGTACCGTTTTACCGTCCGTACATCCAGACGCGGATCCAGGGGTGAGGTGGCAAATGCCCCCCCCCGCCCCCCTCCCCCCCAAAAAAAACAAAAGGAGAGAGAAAGAGAGAAAATGAAAAGAAGGGAAAAGTAAAGAGGAGAGAAAGGAAAGAAAGAAGAGGAAGAAGAAAAGAAATGGGGGAAAAGAAGGAAATCGGGGGGGGGGGGGGGTCTTGCCTCCACCCCCTCCCCCATAAAAAGAGGAGAAAAAGGGGAAAGAAAAAGAGGAAGAAGAAAACTAAAGAAAGGGGATGTCAGTTGCGATTTTCCCGCAACAAGGTTTGGATCGAAAAGCCTTGCCTCCCCCATCCCTCAGCAAAAAAAGAGAAAGGGAAAGAAAATAAAGAGGAAGAAGAAAAACAAGGGGGAAAAGATACGTTTTTTGCGCCCCTCTCGCCCCCCCCCCCCCCACCCAAACGAGAACAAGCGCCAGATACGCCACTGGACACCACAGGCATACTCAGTGGCGGATCCAGGGGCCGAAACGGCCGCGGCCCCCCCCCCCCCCATATTGGCGGCTCAAAAAAAGGGAAGGAAAAAAAGAGAAAAAAAAGAAGAGGAATAAAAAGGAGAAGACAAAAGAAAGCAGAAGAGAAAAGAAAAGAAAAGAGACAAGAAAGAAGAGAAAAGAAACCAGAGAGAGGGGAAATGGAAAGCCCCCCCCCCCCTCCCTCCCACTCCGGGTCGGAAGGACAAACTCGTGTTCCCAAAATCTTTGGTAAAAGAGTACTTTTCACTCAACAAAGTCCGGCCCGTAATACACAAAATCCGGCCCGTACTGACTTTACACACGGGAGATAGAGGGGCGCTTTCAAAGAGAGGGAACATACATGCGCGTACCTAGATAACACTGAGTGGGGGGGGGGGGGGGGGGGGAGTCGGGTGAGAAAGGTGAAAGACAAGGAAATGGCGCTTAGTGACAGTAACTTTCGAGCCACGGAATCAAAGTTAAACGTTAAAACAGCCCCTGCGCTTCACAACTCTTATTTTGCCCTTCATTTGGCTTCAGCTCATAAACTCGCTTGAGCTTTTATTTGGGCTCATGTTGGTAGTAATCATGGACAGGGCGGCAATCCTGGGCCCGATAGGGGGACACGTTCCCCAGGAAAATTAGAAATATAGCTAGAAAGATATATAGCGGAAAGAACGTACATATTGGGCTTAGGGATTTCCTAGAGTGCACAATGTCAGCATTCAACATTGTAAAATCTCGCTTGGTCGCTACGCCCCCTCGCCCAATAACACAAAACTATGATATGACACTCGGCCCACGCACCCGGCCATGATCTATCCATGGTTGTTGCAATATTTTTTGTTCTTTTTCATTTCTACTAACATTATTGTGTGCTATCACAATCATGATTGTTTCATTTTCCCTTTAAAGCAGGCGCGTAGCCAGAGTCGAGAATGGAACAACGAATCGTCTTCTTTCTCTAATAATTTCATTAAACTATGAAAGTCAAAGCTTCCGCACTTCGCGTGGGAGGGGGTGGGGGAACTCAAATCAGACAAGGAAAAAGGGTCGAGAATGGTACAACGAATCGTCTTCTTTCTCTAATAATTTCATTAAATTATGAAAGGTCAAAGCTTACGCGCTTTGCACAGGAGGGGGGGGGGGGGGATTGAGTTCAGACAAGAAATAAGAGTCGAGAATGATACAACAAATCGAAATTTTTCTCTAATAATTAATGAAAGGTCAAAGCGAGGGGGAAAACTGAATTCAGACAAGGATTAAGATTCGAGAATGGTACAATAAATCGTCTTCTTTTTCTAATAATTAAAGAAAGTTCAAAGCTTTCGCGCTTAATGGGTGGGGGGGGGGGGGGAGGAACAGCGAGCTGCCGGAATATGAATTTTTGATATCTTTTCTCGTTTATCTTGGTGATAAATAACACTTTCACAAAATACATATTATGCTCAAATTTTTGCTCGCTCGTTTCGCTCACTAGCCGAATTGTGAAATAAAAAATTACTTTTTCGGGCAAGTATAACTTAAAAACGGGGAATGTTGATATCGGACAAGAGACGTGACGTGAGCCTGCCCCCCTTTCCAAAATTGTGCCTGCTTGTAGGTATACGGTATCGTGCTTCTAATATGACCTTGTCAGTATTGGTATGTTGAGTTGAAAAAACGGTCTGCGCATTTTTCAAATTTCCACCCCCCCCCCCCTATTGGAAAATTCTGGATCCGCGCCTGGGCGTATTAATGGGGGGCGGGGGGGGGGGGGGATTCGGTAGATACTAGGCTTATGGTCAGGTCCAATCCCGCTAAATAATTTGTAGGTCCATAAGTCCTAATAAAAATTACTTTCTACACAAACATTATTGTCGTATAAACAATTACTAGTTTCTTATATAGCAAACTAAAATGGATAATGGGCCTGCTTGGCTTACTTAATGTCTCAGTGGCGTAGCCTGGATAAGATCAGTCGGAGGCATGGTGGTGGGGCAAAATTTCCAACAAGGAGGACAATTTACGATAGGATTACATGTGTGTTATGTTTTACTCTTCTTTTTTTTACGTCACCACATGAGCGGGGGTTGGCTCTATATAATTATCAAAGATAACAGATAAAATATAACTACTTTAAAAAGAGACAACTATTCAGGGCTATATGTCGCCCCCCCCCCCAAGATCGGTTGAACATGTTTAGACCCCTTTTGTGACCTCGATCGATTACATGTATGTGCCCCCAATCATCAAACTCTGGCTACGTGCTGTTTCCCTTTGTTATTATTATGAACAGCGACCCTCATTTCTTTTTAGGAAGAGCAACCCTCATTTCTTTTTATGAAGAGCAACCCTCATTTCTTATTATGAATAGCGACCCTGTAAAGCGACCCTCATTTCGTATTATTCATAGCAACCCTCTACTCCTATTATGAATAGCGACCCTCATTTCTTTTAATGAATATCGACCCTCATTTCGTATTATGAATAGCGACCCTCTACTTCTATTATGAATAGCGACCCTCATTTCGTATTATGAATATCGACCTTCATTTCGTATTATGAATAGCGACCCTCATTTCGTATTATGAATAGCGACCCTCATTTCTTATTATGAATAGCGACCCTCATTTCGTATTATGTATAGCAACCCTCTACTCCTATTATGAAAAGCAACCCTCATTTCGTAAATGAATAGCAACCATCATTTCGTATTATGAATAGCGACCCTCTACTTCTATTATGAATAGCGACCCTCATTTCGTATTATGAATATCGACCTTCATTTCGTATTATGAATAGCAACCCTTTACTCCTATTATGAATAGCGACCCTCATTTCGTATTATGAATAGCGACCCTCATTTCTTATTATGAATAGCGACCCTGAATAGCGACCCTCATTTCGTATTATGAATAGCGACCCTCTACTTCTATTATGAATAGCGACCCTCATTTCGTATTATGAATAGCAACCCTCTACTCCTATTATGAATAGCGACCCTCATTTCGTATTATGAATAGCGACCCTCCCGTCGTATTATGAATAGCGACCCTCATTTCGTATTATGAATAGCGACCCTCTCGTCGTATTATAAATAGCAACCCTCGTTTTGTATTATGAAAAGCGACCCTCATTTCTTATTATGGATAGCGACCCTCATTTCATATTATGAATAGCGACCCTCTCGTCGTATTATGAACAGCAACCCTCTACCCCTATATATTTTGAATAGCGACCCTCATTTCTTTTATGAATAGCGACCCTCGTTTCGTATTATGAATAGCAACCCTTTACTCCTATTATGAATAGCGACCCTCATTTCTTGTTATAAATAGCGACCCTCATTTCATATTATGAATAGCGACCCTCATTTCTTTTTATAAATAGCGACCCTCATTTCAAATGATGAATAGCGACCCTCATTTCGTTTTATGAAAAGCGACCATCTACTCCTATTATGAATAGCGACCCCCTACTCCTATTATGAATAGCGACCCTCTTCTTCTATTATGAATAGCGACCCCCTACTCCTATTATGAATAGCGACCCTCTTCTTCTATTATGAATAGCGACCCCCTACTCCTATTATGAATAGCGAGGTGATTACTCTGAATACACTGGGTAAATCATGCAAAATCTTTAATTTACCCAACAATAATTGGTTGGACACATAATATTTTTTAGAGTGATATGTGTTAGGAATTAAGATTGATATCCAAATATTTTCCTTCATCTAGTGAAAACAGCTAATAACATCCTCAAAGAGTCTTAATATTTCGAGTTTTGAAAAACTAACGCAATGTAGGCTACACAAAAAGCATGCACTCTAAAAAAAAATTGGGCAAAAAATTGGCCAATTTTTACTCAACATGAGGGCGATTATGTGTCCAACCAACTATTGGGTAAATTAAAGATTTTGCATGATTTACCCAGTGTTGGATAAAAAGAATAAACCCAACTTTTAACCAACAAAAAATTACCCAATTAGAAATTCAGCTAATTCTCATCATAATATGTCGCATATTAGACACTAGTTGGTCAAATGAGTTGTATAAAATATTATATATAAAAGGACATTAGCGCCGCGGCGGGAGTCGAACGGCGGGCCTTGTGATCCATAGTCCTGTGACATATCCACTCGACCAACTCCTCTAATATGAGAACAAGACCCCATTATGTTCCATAATTCGTCCTTGTTTTCACGAAGTGACGGTAGTGAGGAAAATCGTAACGCAAAGTGAATGCAATTTTTTTTCACTACCGTCACTTCGTGAAAACAGCGACGAATTGTTGCCCGACTTGCGTTTGCCCAGTAACATCTGCCCAACTACTGTAATTTTGAACATTTTAATTGGGTTACTATACATGTCGTAAAAAGTTGGGAGAAAATTACCCAAATGTTGAACAAAAATTGCCCAACTTTAATTTGCCCAATAACATTACCCAATTATTTCATCGGTAAGTACTACATGGTTGGTAGAAAATAACCCAATTATTGGACAACATTTGCCCAACATCGATTTGCCAAGTAACATATACCCAAGGGACGGCGCCCCAGGGGGGGGGGCAGGTGGCGGCCGCCCCCTATCATTTTGAAAAGGGGAAGAGGAAGGGAAGGAGAACGAGGAAAAGGAGAATGAAAAGGAAAGGAAAAGAAGAAGAAAAGAAAAGAAGGAGAATAAAAGAAAAGGGGACGAGAAGGAGAAAGGCCAGGAGAAAGAGAACTATAAAATGTAAAATATGACGTAAGGGAGGGCGGGGAGAGGGGAAAATAAAGGTAGAGAAAAAAAGAAAAAGAGAAAAAAAACCGTCCCCCGTCAGACACACCCTGCGTTCTTGTTACTGTTAGTTGAACTTAAGACTATTTTCTTTTTAATTTGGCAAAAAGTATGCACCAAATCGAGCCATTTATGCATCAATTAAAAAAAAATCTTAACATCTGAGGGGCACATCCCCCTCAGACACCACTCTGAGTGGCGCGCCCATTCGCCCCATAACAAAATAACCTGGCGCCGCCCTTGATCTACCCAACCTATTTTTACCTTTCATTAGGTAACTTCATATAGTAAATGGTTGGGAGAAAATAACCCGTAGACTTTTGATGGAACTAAATATGTCAAAAAACTACTGTCCTCTCCGAAACCAAAGAGACTATGTATACAAGGTAATCATAGTATCATTTCATCATTGTATAGTTAACAGTGGCGGATAAACAGTGGCGGATCCAGGGAGGCCGAGGCCCCTGGATTTACAAAAAACATGTAGAAACACGTTCATTTTACCTTTTTTTTGAGATCCCCCCCCCTGACGCTCGAGAGTGGGGGGGGGGGGGGGTTGCGATTTTCGAGGGCCAAAAATAAAAATTAGTGCTCACTACCCCCCCCCCCAAACTGATCGAATTTCAAATTTTCGCCGCTAAATATTTTCTCACGAATTGGACCCCTCCCCAGCCGGGGGCTGCCTGGATCCGCCCCCGATTGGCGGAGACAATCACAATGAGTTCGATGAATGTCCATCCGTAATAGGTCCATGCTTTGCATGAGTGAATGCACTGAAAATCTTAAATGTGATTCGTTCGTCTGCTCGAATCACGTGATGTATTTCAATTGAACATTCAAAGAGAGCGCGCGCGCGATGACGATGGAAACGCCATTATCCCAACAATAGGTTTCGTGTTAGATGAGAAGCGAGAAATTTGCCATTCTCTGCTAGATTCTGTCCTAGACAAGTCGTTTTGAGATATTTACTTAGCTTTTGCTTCGTTCGTGAATTCGTCGTCTTCGATTAGCTTGCTTAAACCACTGTTATTTCACTTGTGTAATAATGGTCTTTTACGGCAACAAGTTCACCGGGAACTGTGTGATGTTTACCCAGGAGGGTAAGCGTTGTGGGAGGAAGGCACCCCTGCCTTTTGATGAAGGAGAAGAGTGCTGGCAACACCGACAGTATGTACAGAGTTATTTTCTAAATTAAAAATGAATTTACCAACCATCGATTGATTAATACACGCAGGATATTGACCCTTTAATGAGTTGAATTAAAGTGATTTAATTTAGGGTCATATTCTTTGTAATTACTCTATCGACTGATGTGTATAAATTGCAACATCTATGCACTTAATATTTGCATTCTATTATTGGCAATCTAGTTGTAGTAGTAATATGTCCTGTTTTATTTTTACTTTTTTACAGACAGCCAGCCGAGGTCCAGTGCTCTGCACATATCGGGCTTCATGGGAATGGCAGACGTTGCAGCCGGCGTGGACGTCACTCGCTAGACGAAAACGCCGTTGAACTCTACTGCACGCAACACGGTATGCATTTATTAAATTAAAGTAAATCTCTCACAATTAACTTACATTTTAAAATGGCATCTTGTGGACCATAGACTATGTATTTGCCCAGACCATTAGCGGATCCGGAATTTTCCAGGGGAGGGCCGCATTGCCATTGGTAAAAATAGTAAAAATGGAAGAGTAAATATTGTTGATTCATGATGAAAATATTTTGAAACTAATTACACTGTCCCCCGCCTCCCCCTCCCCCACCCCCTCCCCTCCTCTCAGTGTTATTTAGGATAGGCGTATATGTTCCCTCCCTTTGAAAGCACCCCCTATCCCCGGTGTGTAAAGTCAATACGGGTCGGATTTTTGTGTATGTACGGGCCTTACTTTGTTGCGTGAAAAGTAGCCTACCCCTTTACCAGAGATTTTGGGAACACAAACGCGGTCCGTCCAACCCTATAGCTGTAATATTGGATAATTGATTGTGTACGTTGGTGCGTTTACAGGGGGTATATTAAAGTATTAATGGAGAATCGTCTATTTCAATGTGATCTGTGAAATGCCATGCATGTAGCATGTCCCCATTTATGTTTCTGTTTGGTTTATACAGTCAACAAGTTGCATCGCGAGAACGGTCGTGCGGAGGTCGTTCCTGCTCATCGCCAACAGCAGGATGAACAGCGTAGGAGGGCGGAGGAGCGTGAGCAACTCCACCCGAGACGTAGGTCACCGCGTCTGGTAGAGCGAGAGATCGCAGCTGCCGCCGCTGTTCAACTCGCCGCAGAGAGGGAGCAACGTCGTGCCGCCAATCGGGCAAACCAGAACCTGCGGAGGTCGGCCCGGATTGCCGCGAGGCGAGGCAATGTGTGATAATAGCCTGGGTAAGTTAATTTATTTCTATGCTTTCCTATTTTTAGTATTCTAAGTTTCTAACAATTCCCACCCCCATAACAAAAAGTAACTAAACAGATGAGCAATCTAAATATATATGTACCAAACACAAATTTGTAATTAAGGACTTGACAATGTGCCAAAACTTTACAACATAGCAGCAACTTTTAATGATCGGCGAATCAAAATGAACTGAGATGCATCCAAGGTTTCTAAATAGTATGACCGTTATTTGTCACAATGATATAGGGGTTTTCAAAACTAATTTATCTGAAAACATAATTTTTTTTAATTTATTTAAAAAAAGTTTGAAACAGAACCATCTTGCTCATAATGAAATTAAAGGGGAAGCCCACCATGATATTAAGTGATGAATTTTTAAAGGTGCAAACAATTAATGTTTCAATCAAATAACACCCTGAGTATTATCATTGCAAGTATGGTTTTAAGCAACCCCTGTATGATACGTATCTATTCCGTCATCAATATCTGAGAAAATTAAAATTTATGAAATTGTCTGTATAGCCTACAGAGCAAATTGGAGATGAGCTCACATGATGTCACATTTGTTTCACTGATGACAGGTTTAAAATTTGTAACTTTCATATTTTTATTTTCATGCTTTTATTACAGTCAACTTAATACTTCCCCTTTTAGTATGAATGATTTTTTAAACTCACTTCATTCTCCTTTCCTACAGACTGATTCGCAGAAGCAGCAGGGGGGAGACCGAGGGGGGATACTGGGTCGAACACTGCTGAGGTTCTCGGGACGTAAACGCCTTGCTATAGGAGTAGTAGGGAGGAAGCCGAGACGGGTAGTGCATGGTCACTCAAAACCAGACCCGCTGCACTATCGTGGTCAAGAAAGACTGGGTGTGGTCAGTCGAGGTAGACGCCGGAGGCCATTCCCTTTCTTTGACCGCCTGTAGATATTTCCAAGAAGGTATGTCTACTGTTCATTATTTTGGCTTCATATGTTTGAAATAGTATTAGTTTTTTATAGCATTATAGCAGTACATGCCAAAACATAGAGAGTCTTCATCTCTGTTTTTTTGTTTGCACATGTCCTCATCATTTTGGAGTGTATACCATTTCTATGTATCCTCTACGTGGAAAATTTTATATGCAATAAAATGTAGGGCTGAAAGTAGACCGAAAGCTTCAGTCTCTATAATCGTCGGTTGTTCCACTGAGGCTACGTCTGGCTCCACTAGACCTCCGGTTATAGAGACTGAACGACTGCCTATGCCAGCCTGTGTTGAAGATATTCGGCTAGATTTTAGCCGCTAGGCCCCTCCCACAAACATGACAAACTTGCCACGGCCGTATTGTTATGCCCCCAAAATCCCCCGAAATGTCATTTTACCTCGTGTATATCCAATTTTGAATTAGGCCTAGGCTATAATACATCGGTTCCACTTACTAACTTTATTGATATAATCCGTTTAATGGTCCCTTTTAAGGAAATTATGGGTCAAAATCGACATCCATGTTGAAAATCTTGCAAGCCGTGTTAAACTCTCGCTGCCGTCAATCTCATCCCTTCTAGTCTACGCCGAAGGCAAAATGATTATGAAGGAAAAACTGTGCGCCATCTACACGTTCGTAATGGCGTTATCACAGTTTTTAAAAGGGACCATTAAACGGATTATATCAATAAAGTTAGTAAGTGGAACCGATGTATTATAGCCTAGGCCTAATTCAAAATTGGATATACACGAGGTAAAATGACATTTCGGGGGATTTTGGGGGCATAACAATACGGCCGTGGCAAGTTTGTCATGTTTGTTGGAGGGGCCTAGCGGCTAAAATCTAGCCGAATATCTTCAACACAGGCTGGCATTGGCAGTCGTTCAGTCTCTATAACCGGAGGTCTAGTGGAGCCAGACGTAGTCTCAGTGGAACAACCGACGATTATAGAGACTGAAGCTTTCGGTCTAGGCTGAAAGGTGAAAAACGTCTTAATATTTTGTCGACATACTCAGAAATAAATGTATTTTGAAATGAATGTATAAACTTTGTATAATCTTTACCTCACAAAATTGTTTAATTTGTGTTATTTTATTTTTACGATTTCATCTGCCCATCATATTTCTGTTGCGATGCCTAATACAACATTTGTTAAACCTCTTTATTCCACAGATCAGGCCTCACCGTGGGACGCGCACACACGTTGTAAGTATGCAGGTATTTCAATGTCTACCTTGTGATAATTTATTCCTACTCACCAGATCAGTTTACCCAATACCTCCTAGTAGAAGTCATGTATACCTCTTAGGTTTGACATGTTGGTTACTACATTGAGAACTTGTGAATATTCGGCCGAAAATCTATATACGTTATATTGTTATAAGGGTTCAGAAGTTGTCTTTTTTTGTAAGTTTAGTTATGGGTTTTGCAATCATCCATCTCATAAAAGCAGTTGTACTGATATTTCATTGTGTATCTTGTAAGAGCTAGACTTGGCAGGAGCTGTCCAATTACCCAGTTTGTAATTAGCACCAAATATCCACTAAATTTATATCTGAACATGGAGAGGTTTAATTGGGATTCTAGAACTGGAGGGGTCATATGAATGCCATTTATCTCCATTTAGAGATGCAAAACTTTACCTGTGTAATTTGTATCATGAGATATCATACTGGTGCATAAAATGAAATGAATGTTTGAACATGTATCCAGTATTGTTCTCATTTTGCACATTTTTTAAAACCAAATTTTCAAACTGCAATTACAAACTGGCCTATTATAGGATGTGTACTGATAAGGTACTTGTAGACAGAATGAATGTTCTTTCATGTGGAATGCACAAAATAATAAGAAAAGAAGATGCCAACAATTAATGATGAACTTATAAAAATGGTTGCAAACTAATGATGAAATACAATTAAAAAAAATATGAAATTTAAAAAGAGAAGTAAAATAAAAAAAAAATAAAATGGACAAATAATTACATTGAATAGTATACATTCTTTTTATAATTTTTTTTTTTAAAACTGAAGTTTAAAAGTGTATGTGTGTTCTGTTCAAAGTAGAGATGAGTTACAAGGGAAACCACTAAAACCACTATAATCGTTTATAAGCATTAGTGATCTTAAAATTCTTGGTAAAGTTTTACAGTCCCTTAAAAGAAACAACTCAAATATTATCTTCTCCCATTTGCAATTTCTTTTATTCAATCCTATTTTCTTATACATTATATCCATGTTATGCATATATAGGTTCTACTCATATAAAGCAAATCCCCTTTTGTTTCTCTATTTGTCATGGATTATTCTCAATCCTATCTTTTAAAGGAGTGCATATTCCTGACATGTTACCAATTCAAAGAAGAACCACAAAATCACATATGAAGAAAAAAATCTAAGTCACCTCACACCTTTATGTGGCTGGGGTCAAATGAGTTGTCCATTTGAAGTTGAAAATGGCTGGTATTTTGTATTAATTTAGTTTATTATTCATATTTACCAGAGGACATACTAAGCATTATATCAGACAAAAAATTCATTGTGTCCACTATTTTCAGGTATACGGCCCCTGTAAATCGTATGTGTGTTCTTTAATAGGATTTGTTAGACTCTCTGTGAAATGTACAATTTTTTCCTTCTCTTATCTTTCCAGTTTGTATCTTAATCATATATAATTGCTTTTATTGTGGGATGTTTTGATTTTTCTTTTAGTAGGATAGGACTCCTTTTACTACATGTCTTTAAAATATGTAATATATATTTTTTTTCTGCTTTTCTTCTCAAGTCTCCACTAATAAAAATTAATGTTTTAATACAGTAGGCCCTACTTCAAATTTGTCATACCTAATCACTCTCAGTATTGTTTAGCAGCTGTTTATCCTGTCCAATGCTCTCTTTGATTTACCCTTCTCTCCATTGCAGCAGGGATGTTTCTCGATATTGTAGAATTCTCCTAATAGCTCTTTACATCTTCTAAGAGTATTGAATCTTTCTTTCCATAGGGGAATATCGTATTCCATTCACAATTCAAGGCTTTCGGTAACACTATGTGGTTTGTACACCAAGAATTAGGTCATATGGAAGTAGAAAAGGAAAGGAAAGAAAGGGTGATCGAGATTGAGAAGGTTGTGAGGAGATCGCAAAGGGTTGTTATTTCAATGAAAATTGATATGAAGGTACATGATATCAAAATACAGCCTTAGTTTGATTTCAAAGTATGTAGATCAAAGGTTAAAGGTTATAGCTTATTAAATATGCAAAATACCCAAATCTGGTTTCCGCTCTATAACTTTAGTAATATTTGACGGATTTCAATGAAACTTGATATGAAGGTACACGGTATCAAAATACAGAGTAAGTAGGTCAAAGGTCATAGCCAGCGCTCAAATTACACGGGGGTGATGGGCGATTCGCCCCCATGAGCTACATAATCGCCTCCGTCAGAGTGCTCACGGGGGCGATTTCAAAATTAAAAATCGCCCCCGTGGAATTATAGAATAAATATTATCTTTTCTGTTATAACTTTCACACAATATTGAGTTTCAACTTGATATGTATTTCAAACCTTCAACCAATAAAATGGAACTATGGAAGTTAGATTAGCGTACCGGATTTCTTGCTCATATTTTTTCGGTACCAAGAGGCCGCCATGTTGTGAACAAATGTGCGCTTATTCGCTGCAAGAGGGCGCTATATTTCCCAATTCCACGTCAGATTCTCTATGACTGTATTACCGGTACAAAAAACGGAAGCTCGCAGTGCAGTGCGACCATCAGCAGCGGCTATACCGCACTGCGGTAGTACTGGCCGGTGTGCTCGCTGCCGCCACATATCTGCTGGAGCTAGAGATGATCGCGCAAGGACCGAAACAGGGAGAAGTTTTTTGTTGTGAAAAGCGTGAATCCTCTGAAATCTGGTGATTCCGAAAGTCCAGCAAATAATGAACTTCGACCAGTAAATCAATATTGAGAAGGAGAGGAAGACCAAAGATGTTGTGGAAGGATAAAGTAAAGGCTAAAGAAAAAATGTAATAAGGTTGCTTTAAATGATAAGGCCAATAAGGGGGAATGTGCAGAACAGGACGAAACGGAGAAAATGTCATCTCAGGATGATAGTCGACAGTAACCCCTATGTAACTTGTAAAGTTGTAAAAGGGAAATGCTGACTTAAATAAATGTTAATAAGTGGCGGATCTAGGGGGGGTACACCCCCCCTTGGGTCGCAAGTGAAAATGTGATGTGCATGGAAAAACGCCATCATGTGTCCAGACCCAGACAGTATCCGCATCGTCATTGGATCAACCCCCCCCCTTTAAAACTGTTACTTGATTTAAAAAGACATTATCATGCACTGCTCTTTATGATCTCTATTGTGTTAGTAGATGCCAGGGAAAGATCACTTTAATACAGGGGTTCAAAATAGAAACAACAAAAATCACCTCGCCGCTTTGTGGATGATTCTCCGCAGCGTCATTGGGTCAACCCCCCCTTAGCAAAAAGCTAGATCCGCCCCTGATAATGATGAAATAGCAAAGAGTATCATGGGTACCAATTCAGTGGAGAAGGCCCCCGTGAGAAGTCTCACAGGGGCTCTTTTTGTTTTGGAAAAGCCCCCGTGGACAAAAAATTGATTTGAGGTCTGGTCATAGCTCATTTATTATGCGGGGGGGGGGGGGGGGAAAGCTAATTATTTGAAAATTTGGTTTCTGTTCAATAATTTAATAATGTTTGACGGATTTGAATGAATTTGATATGAAGGTACATGGTATCAAAATACAGCCTAAGTTCAACTTTGGAGTATGTAGGTCAAAGCTCTTTAAATATGCGAAAATACCTAATTATATATGCGAAAGTGTGGGACACACACAGCGTCTCGCCGACAGCACACCCCACTCATGGATTCAAAACTCCCCCAAGTCCGCAACCCGGAGACTCCAGCCCCGAAGGACAAGCAGACGGATAAGCAGACCACCCATGTCCACTCCCCGATGACTCGAGCCCACAAGGTCATGTATATTTCTCCCACGTCCGCACCCCGGTGACTTAAGCTCAGACATGCCAGCTATTCTCCACTCCTGATGACGGATAGTTGACCTGTTTGAAACGTCGAGCCACTCGCACCACCCATCCTCTCCAAGCGCTATAGTTCCCCTTAGAACTATAAGCTAAGCAAGGTAACCAACAGTATTTTTTGAGACTACACCAACAGTTCTTTTCAGGACTACACACCCTCAAGAAAGATTACCGAGAGTCCTTTTCAGGACTGCTCAATCCTCCCTCTCTCTCACATGGTGCACCCGCAAGCCTACTGTATATCTACATCACTTGAAAGCAGCATCTAACCCAGCTCTATGGGGAGCCGACCCAAGTATCATCCCGGCAACTGCAGCGTAACTACGTTAAAAAGGCCAAACTCCAGAATCACCTAACCTTCCTCAAGCATTGCCGTGACTCAAGCATCACCCCAACCGGACTACAACTCAAGTCTTCAATCAGCACTCCACGAGCAAAACTGATCATACAAAAGGCAGGACAAGCCCTTGTCAGAGAGCGCATCTCAAACACCGCCATCAACTCCATACCATGGAGCAAGACATCCAACATCAGAAGTAAACCTCTAACAAATACTGGAACTGGCTGATCTTCAGAAATACCAGGCCTTCAACACCTCTACAGCTGGGAAAACTTTCCAGTCAACCCGACAGAAGCAGATCGTCAAATTCAACAAACTTCTAGCCAACAGCCAGAAATCAACCAACCAGACTACACCAACTGGCACCAAGGACACCGTTATCAACCTCAGCAACCATCCACTCACGGAAACCAAACACAGAGTCCTATTATTAGGTCTCAACTTCGCTGTGTCACCCAAGAAGATCCCATTCTCAGAAGTCATCCAACAAGTAGAACCCAAACTGAGATTCCTGGGCCGAACCGCAGCTGAAAAAAATCTGTTTCCAAGTCACCCAAGCCCTATCCACAGCTAAGCCACCACAACCCAACATTAGCAAATCAGAACGAGCCACTATCAAAGATCTACGCACTAGCAACGGAAAGGAAACTCAACCAGCGACTCCTCTCTCTTCACAGAACAGAAGTCATATCCAAGCCACTCTACTTCAAACTTCGCTCATCTTCAGCTACCTGCCCCATCCTGTTTGGCCAGCTGAAGATACACAAACCTACCATTCCACTTTGCCCCATCATTTCAACCCAAGGATCGCCTTGCTATGACACAGCCAAACACCTGACCTCGATTCTCCAACCACTCATAGGACAATCATAGCACCACATCAATAACTCCAAGCATTTCATCAACATACAGACATCATTGCCAGTTTCGATGTTGCATCTTTCTTCACCAATGTTCCTGTCACCGAATCGTCAAAGAATGCCTTGAATGCCTCCCCGACAGAACTCCCCTGACACTGGATGAAAAACATGACCTCATGAACTTCTGCCTCAACTCAACTTCCTTCAAATGGCGAGACAATTACTACCAGCAACTTCAAGGTGCAGCCATGGGATCGTCTTTTTCACCGGTTATAGCCAACATCTTCATGGAGCACTTCGAAACAACGGCACTCCGGACTCTCTCACAACGCCCTTCTCTCTGGCTCCGATATGTTGATGACACATTCGTCATTTGGCCGCATAGCAGACGCCCACATCAACCAGCATCACCCGAGCATTAAATTCACCATGGAGACCAATCAAAACAACAGCATCCCCTTTCTAGACGTCCTCTTTACCAAATCGTCATCCAGCAAGCCCGCTCACCAAGTCTACAGGAAACCCACACACACCGATAGATATCTTCACTACAGATCCTTCCACCATCCATCCGTACTACAATCGGTCCCCAACGCCCTCATCCGCCGAGCCCATCAACTCAGCGGTGCCGACCATCTAGACCAGGAAATCCAGCATGTCACCACAGCCCTAACTACCATCAACAAATACCCAAGACATAAGATCAAGAACCAGCTTCAGATGGTTCGAGTCCCGCCGCCGCACTAATGTACTTTGGCAAGACATTGATCTACATTTGCCACACTCTACCCAGGTGAAGTAAATGGGTACCTGGTAGGAATTTCTTCCTTGAAATGCTAGAGCGCCGTATGGCAGCCTTGCTAAAGCCAGGGTAATAATCGGGAGCGCCAGGAGGGTCATATCTGACTGACATGAGCGCTATACAAGAACCCATTATTATATTATTATAACACAAAACGAAGGTGTTGGGTGAAAGCCAGAAGGCAGCCTTCATCATTTCATGAAGCACTACCCCATGGAAAGGAGCCCAGGAGGTACCAACACCCCTGGTATCATGCGCACGAGGACGCACACCATCCGAGAGAACCTCGGGACCCGCCGTTTGAACCGCCTCAACAAACCATCTAGAGATAGATTCCTTCGAGGCAGGTGAGACGGGCTCTCGAGTGATAAGAAATGGCTGAACGCTATCAAGGAAAACCAAAACCCCAGAGGGGAAAGGAGAAACCGATCCACCTACCGACTCCTCTCACAGAGGAGAAGCAAGGGTAGTGGACGGTGGGAGTCTAGCCACCAACAAACGGGCAAAGACCCCCCAAAAGACTAACAACAGCACAGAGCTTCTCAGAAGCCGAGCTTAGCAAGACGGGTCCCGAAACAAAAAGGGAACTGGAACACCAAAAAAGTGCAACTGATTCCAGTCAAGACACCCCTAGGGCAGGGGCACAGCCCCCACCAGCTCCCTGGGTGGCCTATGGACTTCACAGTTGAAGTCACAATTGGAAACTTGACATCCGAAAGCAAACGCTTCCTACCCTATGCCGATACGTTGGGTGATGAAGCCTGCTCAAAGGCCTTACTAAAGCTGGTAGGTTAAGCTACAGGCCTAGCATGGTCATCACTACCACGCTACACCACACCTTAGGCTGAGAAGCTTGGTGCTAGAAGCCACCGTGTGACCAGGCGCTCTCTGTAACGGGGGCAACGCAACTGAGAACCCGAGGCATATCCAAAGAAAACCGAAAGACCACAGTCAAACCGACGGACTGGGGGCACCAACCCCCAAAGATTGGGTAGGGTGCCGATAGTAGCTGCCCCTGGCGGAGTACTAATAGCAGCAGGAGCTATAGGCTTAACCCCAAACAAGGGCTGACGGCACATGATGGCAAGCCAACAGCAGCACCAGGCGATCCGGAGAAGCAACACCCAAGAATCAAAAATCAAACCCGAACCTGAGTCAGGTGTGACCGGGGCCGGCTCAAATGCCATCCGAAGCACGAGCAAGGATAGAGGATCAAACCTCCGCCTGAAACCGTGGCGCCTGTCGGTCTACTGACAAGTTCAAGAGGCGAAACATTAACTCCCATAAACATGGTGACAACTTTGACGCCAAAGAACTCAGAGAATACATCTGAAACCGAGTACGGTGTGAACGGGTCTGGTTCAAAGTCAGCCGGGGCACGGGCAGAGATAGGCGCCAAGCCACCGCCCAAACGAGGTGATAAATTTGACCCCAAACTCTGGCGTCTGCCGGAACCACTGGTAACTCCAGTTGCCCAAGCGTAAAAAATTATAAAACCCCAAAACAAAGCCACCTGAGCGGATACAGAAACGGCTGACTGAACCGTTTGACACCAAACCCTGGTCGTCAGATTACCACCTCGCCTCCTCAGCTTCATGGCTGGTGGGACCAGGGCAGTACCGCTTCACCGAAAGACTTAGCGAGCAGGGAGCCTTGGTGCTCCACGGCAGTGAATGGAACCACCTCGCTTGAAAAACCGGGTCACTCCCGAACATAATGTTGGTTGTGAAACCAGGGTCACCTCCGTGCCTGACGGCACAGATTTTTGCAAACAACTACGCACAGTCTGCGAGGCCTGCGCCTCCTACAAAGTGAGCCTTTTCGGACAAGTCGGCACGGCTTGTAGCTGTCTTTGTATTCACGGCGACAGCCCTATATAAACTGAAAACCACTCATGGTAGATGAACATAGCCCGACACGGACTGGACCCGGTGGAACAGTAGCCGTTTGTGAAAAAGCCCAGAAGCTCCGCCTGAGCGGTACCAGAAAAGGCTGACATTGGCGAAGATTTCTCCTTCGCCTTCTTAGCTCCTGTCCCAGCCGAAACTTGGGTGGACAAGCCCTTCCGCTTCTTACCCGTAGAAACGGGGGACGAATCAAACTTCACGGCCTAAATAAGCTTAGGCTTACGGCAGTGTGACTGCGGCCTGCTCGTTTCAATGCTTCGTGAGAAGCCTCAGCGAGCTCGTGACCTCTGCGTTCCACTTGGGTGATTTCAGGCACCTCAAATGTGGAAGCAGGAATACTGCCGAAATGAATCGGGTGCATAAACCAGGTCAACCTTTGTGCTTGAGTGCACTCTCGTGCTTTGCACGGCTGTTGTATCGCAACAGAGCCAGGGGACTTGAAGCCCAGGGCCTCTAACAGACTAACTAACCTCTGCGGGGGAAAGCCGCTTATTAGGAGTCTCTATATTCGGTGTAATTGAATCACTTGGGTGGACGAGCCCTTCCGCTTCTTAATCGTAAAAACGGGGGACGAAACAAACCTCACGGCCTTGCTAGAGCTCTAGCTTACGGGCGATGAAACAAGGGCCACGAGGTCCACCGCTTCTCACCCCTAAATACGTGGGATGAAGCAAGCTTCACGGCCGTGCTAGAGCTTCAGCCTCAGCTTTACAGCCCGTGTGACCCGCGCCGACTCACTACAGTGAAAACAGGGTCCCTCCCGACAAAGTCGGTTGTGAAACCTGGGTCATCTTCCCGCCTGACAGCATGTCTTATTTCTAGACCCAGCCGAAGCTCGGGTGGACGAGGTCTTCCGCTTGTTACCCCTATATACGGGGGACGAAGCGAGCTACACTGCCGTACTAGAGCTTAAACTTTAGCATTACGGGCAGTGTGAACAGGGCTTCAAGCTCTTCTGCTTCTTACCTCTAGATACAGGTGGCGAAGCGAGCTACACAGCAGCACTAGAGCCTAAACTTAACTTTACGGCCGATGTGAACAGGGCCTCGAGCCCCTCTGCTTGTCACTCGTAGAAACGGGTTGCTTGGGATTCAATTTTCTCCCCCCAGTTACGGCTGTCGTTACCGCCTCACTAGCAGGGGGGTGGGTAAGGGCATCTTGAGTACATGCTCCCCGCACAGGGTTTTTTTTGCCTGCTGTGACTGGAGCTTTGCCCTTTAGTAAGTTGCTGGCGGTACTGCGTCCAGGCCAGCCAGCGGGCTGCGCCCCAGCGCCAGTACGCCGTGAACTAGAGATTCAATTACACCGAATATAGAGACTCCTAATAAGCGGCTTTCCCCCGCAGGGGTTAGTCAGTCTGTTAGAGGCCCTGGGCATCACGGCCCCTGGCTCTGTTACAATACAACAGTCGTGCAAAGCACGAGCGTGCACTCAAGCACGAAGGTTGACCTGGTTTATGCACCCGATTCATTTCGGCAGTATTCCTGCTTCCACATTTGAGGTGCCTGAAATCACCCCAGTGGAACGCAGAGGTCACGAGCTCGCTGAGGCTTCTCACGAAGCATTGAAACAAGCAGGCCCTAGTCACACTGCCGTAAGCCTAAGCTTAGTGAGGCCGTGAAGTGTGATTCGTCCCCCATTTCTACGGGTAAGAAGCGAAAGGGCTCGTCCACCCAAGTTTCGGCTGGGACAGGAGCTAAGAAGGCGAAGGAGAAATCTTCGCCAATGTCAGCCTTTTCTGGTACTGCTCAGGCGGAGCTTCTGGGCTTTTTCACAAACGGCTACTGTTCCACCGGGTCCAGTCCGTGTCAGGCTATGTCCATCCACCATGAGTGGTTTTCAGGTTTTATAGAGCTGTCGCCGTGAATACAAAGATGGCTACAAGCCGTGCTGACTTGTCTAAAAAGGCCAGCTTTGTCGGAGGCGCAGGCCTCGCAGACTGTGCGTAGTTGTTTGCAACAATCTGTGCCGTTAGGCGCGTAGGTGACCCTGGTTTCACAACCAACATTATGTTCGGGGGTGACCCGGTTTCTCAAGCGAGGTGGTTCCATTCACCGCCGTGGAGCACTAAGGCTCCCTGCTCGCTTAGTCTTTCGGTGAAGCGGTACTGCCCTGGTCCCACCAGCCATGAAGCTGAGGAGGCGAAGTGGTAATCTGACGGCCAGGGTTTGGTGTCAAACGGTTCAGTCAGCCGTTTCTGTATCCGCTCAGGTGGCTTTGTTTTGGGGTTTTATAATTTTTTACGCTTGGGCAACTGGAGTTACCAGTGGTTCCGGCAGACGCCAAAGTTTGGGGTCAAATTTATCACCTCGTTTGGGCGGTGGCTTGGCGCCTATCTCTGCTCGTGCCCCGGCTGGCTTTGAACCAGACCCGTTCACACCGTACTCGGTTTCAGATGTATTCTCTGAGTTCTTTGGCGTCAAAGTTGTCACCATGTTTATGGGAGTTAATGTTTCGCCTCTTGAACTTGTCAGTAGACCGACAGGCGCCACGGTTTCAGGCGGAGGTTTGATCCTCTATCCTTGCTCGTGCTTCGGATGGCATTTGAGCCGGCCCTGGTCACACCTGACTCAGGTTCGGGTTTGATTTTTGATTCTTGGGTGTTGCTTCTCCGGATCGCCTGGTGCTGCTGTTGGCTTGCCATCATGTGCCGTCAGCCCTTGTTTGGGGTTAAGCCTCCAGCTCCTGCTGCTATTAGTACTCCGCCAGGGGCAGCTACTATCGGCACCCTAACCCATCTTTGGGGATTGGTGCCCCCAGTCCGTCGGTTTGACTGGGGTCTTGCGGTTTTCTTCGGATATGCCTCGGGTTCTCAGTTGAGTTGCCCCCATTACAGAGAGTGGCTTCTAGCACCAAGCTTCTCAGCCTAAGGTGTGGTGTAGCGTGGTAGTGATGACCATGCTAGACCTGTAGCTTAACCTACCAGCTTTAGTAAGGCCTTTGAGCAGGCTTCATCTTCCAACGTTTTGCATGGCGTAGGGTAGAAAGCGTTTGCTTTCGGATGTCAAGTTTCCGATTGTGACTTCAACTGTGAAGTCCATAGCCCACCCAGGGAGCTGGTGGGGGCTGTGCCCCTGCCCTAGGGGTGTCTTGACTGGACTCAGTTGCACTTTTCTGGTGTTCCAGTTCCCTTTTTGTTTCGGGACCTGTCTTGCTAAGCCCGTCTTCTGAGAAGCTCTGTGCTGTTGTTAGTCTTTTTGGGGGTCTTTGCCCGTTTGTTGGTGGCTAGACTCCCACCGTCCACTACCCTTGCTACTCCTCCATGAGAGGAGTCGGTAGGTGGATCGGTTTCTCCTTTCCCCTCTGGGGTTTTGGTTTTCCTTGATAGCGTTCAGCCATTTCTTATCACGCGAGAGCCCGTCTAATCTGCCTCGAAGGAATCTATCTCTAGATGGTTTGTTGAGGCGGTTCAAACCGCGGGTCCTGAGGTTCTCTCGGATGGTGTGCGTCCTCGTGCGCATGAAACCAAGGGTGTTGGTACCTCCTGGGCTCCTTTCCATTGGGTAGTGCTTCATGAAATGATAAAGGCTGCCTTCTGGCTTTCACCTAACACCTTCGTTTCATGTTATAATAATATAATAATGGGTTCATGTATAGCGTTCATGTCGGTCAGATATGACCCTCCTGGCGCTCCTGATTATTACCCTGGCTTTAGCAAGGCTGCCATACGGCGCTCTAGCATTTCAAGGAAGAAATTCCTGCCAGGTACCCATTTACTTCACCTGGGTGGATTGTGGCAACTGTAGATCAATGTCTTGCCAAAGTACATTAGTGCGGCGGTGGGACTCGAACCACGGACCTTGTGACCGACAGTCCGGCAACGTATCCACTCGACTACAACAACTCTACAACACTGAAGGACATTCCTGCGAGTGAGGAGTGTCTTGCCCGGTCCCCCGCTAACTTTTGTTTGGGACATGCCCCCTGCTTTCATCTGTGTTGGTCTAAGCAATAATAGGTAGATACATATGATTTATTATGGTAAATTAGTTGAATCAGAATTGATTTTATTATTTACCATATAAATTGGTCTGGCCAATTTTGAGTACTTCTTGTCTCACAATCGCTACTGTAATACCGTAGACAGTACAGCCAGCGACGTGCAGGGTGATTGATAGTTGTAGATGCCTTGAGAGTTATGGGAGATCAAGTTGGATGATACATGGGCTAGCTGTAACTAGTAAGTAGGGTATAACCTGTCTTTCTAGAGCACCTGTGAATGATGTTCTAGCTGGTCTTGTACCTTAAATTGCTGGAGAACGGTGCAGCAAGATCAGGCCTTTTTTTCTTTCTGGTAGGGCTAGTTCGTAGTTTAGGGTGCTTGCTATGTGTCATCATGCCATTCTCTTCATGCTCGTGACAGCTCAACTAAACCATCACCCGAATAACATAGGTTGTGTAGCCATCCTATAGATCTATAACATATAGAACTTAAGGGCGGATGAGCTCACATGGAGCCAACGGCCAGCTACCATGGAAGAGTTTGGTACCTCACGTATGTATATTACCATTGTCTTATAGAATCTTATAGCTAACATTGACTTCTTCATGTATGAAGAACCGTTCTTCCGTCTATAAGCACCATTCTAAAATTTTTGGATGGCCTGGGCCTACGTTGTCCAGCTCCGAATTTGGAAGTTTGTTTACGTTATCAAGGTCTGTGTTGATAAATTGCAGGTAGCCTTGATCTAAATCTAGACCGAATCTTCGAATATTTTTTTGGAGAATTTCACAGAATTGTTGGGTGTTCTTGCTGTCAGCAGAATCTAAAGCGCTTTGAGAGGGCCTTCGGTCCTGAAAAGCGCTTTAAGATCGAGCTATCATTATTATTATTATTATAGTAGTACAATCGAGTCCGCCGGTTGTCTAATTAAAAAGTCTAAAAATTTAGCAATCAATTCTCACACACACAATGTATGATATCCGCGCTCGCTCAAAAAACATTTTAACACGTAAACCAATGGGTATTTCAGCAAGATTTTATTATTTTGCCGGTAACTGGAATTTTGCCGGTAACTGGAATTTTGTCGGGATTTTACTCTAGGACTATTACATAGGTTTGGAATTTTTTGTTTCTTTACGGGAATGGCTAAAATCACGTCTGCAATTTCAACCAATCAGATGGCTGGATTTCTTAAGTGAGGTATATAAATTTATATAGTAAATAATAAAATCAGTTCTGATTTAACTAGTTCTGTTAGTCTCTATAATTTTATGACTTATCAAGTCTAGTTGTGCTTGTTTGAATAATGTACCCCAAAATGGGTTGAATAGCAACAATTAAAGGAGTGAATAGCAACAACTAATGGGTTGTTTAGCAGTAATTATTGGAGTGAATATAGCAACAATTCATGGAGTGAATAGCAACAATTAATTGAGTGAATAGAAGTCTGGCCAATTTTGAGTACTTCTTGTCTCACAATTGCTACTGTATGCCGTAGTACAGCCAGCGACCTTGAGAGTTATGGGAGATCAGGTTGGATGATACATGGGCTAGCTGTAACTATAGTAAGTAGGGTATAACCTGTCTTACTAGAGCACCTGTGAATGATGTTCTAGCTGGTCTTGTACCTTAAATTGCTGGAGAACGGTGCAGCAAGATCAGGCTTTTTTTTCCTTCTTTTTTTTCTTTCTGGTAGGGCTAGTTCGTAGTTTAAGGTGCTTGCTATGTGTCATCATGCCATTCTCTTCATGCTCGTGACAGCTCAAATAACATAGGGTGTTTAGCCATCCTTCAGATCTATAAGATAGAACTTAAGGGCGGATGAGCTCACATGGAGCCAACGGCCAGCTACCGTGGAAGAGTTTGGTACTTCACAATGCATATTACCATTGTCTGCAACATCATGAAAAGTTACAAACAGAAAGAAAAACGAGATGCAAGCCTGACTGGTCCCTGAACAATTAGTCCTGCTGTAAATAGCCTTCGGGAAGAGTTGCTGCCTTTTGCAAATAAGGTACATTATAATGACCAACCTAGATCAAAGCCTTCCGGAAGATTAGGTTGTGATGCTCTGTCCCTGAAAACAAGAGGAAAGCGACTGTGCATTGCGACATGGAATGTTAGGACGTTGTATAAGGCAGGGAAAATAGATAACCTCATCAGGAGCTAGGATGAAACTAGATATTATAGGTATTGTGGAAACTAGTTGGACTGCATGATAATGGATGCGTGAAGAGAGATGATTACACCATCATATACTCTGGAGTAGAAAAACACCAACATGGTGTTGGAATGTTAATCAAGAAAAATCCTGAGAAACACATTCTAGGTTACTGGACATTAAATGAGAGAATGATGTTAATGAAGCTAAAAGCTAAACCGTTTAACCTAGCAGTAATTCAAGTGTATGCCCCAACCAGTGATTACAGTGATGAACAAGTAGAAAAATATTACGATCAAATAGATGAAATGTTAAAGCATTGTAAATCAACAGAAATTGTTATCGTGATAGGTGATGGGAATGCTAAAGTCGTAAAAGGTAAGGATGGAAAGATTGTTGGACAATGTGGACTAGCTAGGCCATCGTAATGAACGGGGTGATCGACTTGTTCAGTTCTGTAAGAAGCATGATCTATTGATAACCAACATGTGGAAAAGCCCAGGAGATGTAAATTAAATTTCAGGAAATGCAGTGTGTCCCCCTTACCTCCCTCTATAACCTTGTGTAGTTCTTATTTCTGAAATTGCTTTACTTTTGTGGATATTCCATGTCCGATTTATTTTCAAAAATTATTCCCATTATCCATTTAAGACATTAAGAAGTAGACATAAGAAAATGTCTAATGTTTGAATTATATTACATTAGTCTTCATGATTTTGAATCTTGATTTACTCATTTTAATATTTTTTGTTAATAGTACATTCCAGCAAATTCACAGCGAGCTCTATTCTCATGTTCTATTAGTTGTACAATTTTTGTGTTAAGCCCCGTCTTAATAGAATTTTTTCCATCTCACCCGAGCGATATGTGGATGAGAAATAATGGGGGTCTGATCGTAAAACACGGGTGAGCTTTTGGACACCGTCTTAATCAGCCATCCGCAAAAACCTCACCTGGGTAGGTTACTATAACAACCGCACCTGTCTTATCACGATTCAGCTGGCGCGCGCTATGTACATGTATACATTTTTTCACGGTGATGACGTAAATTACCCGGGTAGAGTTCCGCGAGCGTCTTAATAGGCTGTTTATCAGGATGTCGTCCGGACATTGTCTGGACGACACCTCGATATCACCCTGGCTCGACTAGGGTGAGATTTACCTCGTTATTGTCCGGACGTACCCCGATTGACGCGTCTTAATTGGAAGGGGGTAAATGTCATCCGAACAACGTCCGGATGTCACCGTGACTTTATTTTCCAGTTAAGACAGGGCTTAATTAACCTACTCTTTTCTTTTTTGAACACTGTACAACATATTGAGAGGAACAACCATCTTTATGTAGTTGAGACTTTTGAATGTAAGATTTTCATGTTTATTTACTTACTTACTTTACTTTACTTTAATCCATCGATGCTTGTAGGGCAATGCCTGTTCATCGATCATTGGGTTAAAAACATTTATTACACATCATATTCAAATCAAGAGATGTCCCTCCTCTCTCTCTCTCTCTTTCTCCCTCTCTCTCTTTCTCCCTCTCTCTCTTTCTCCCTCTCTCTCTCCCTCTCTCTTTGTCCATTACACTATAATTACACTTAATATAAATAACACTTTATATACTGCTATTATGGGATTTTAGATTAAGTAATAGCCCCCCCCCCTTCCCCCTCTCTTATTGTAATCTATGACTGTTAAATCTAGATATTATATTTAATACTTTCCTAAAGATTTTATCACAATTATAATAATAATAATAATAGTGAACATTTATAATGCGCCATGTCTGTCAAAAATGACACTCCTGGCGCAGTTGTGTGGAAGTTGTATAATTGTGGGCAAGTAATTCAAGAAAGAAAGTAAAATACATATAAGTTACAGTTTAACATACTTCAGGACATAATTTGCAATAATACAATACAATACAATGCATATTACAGTAATACATTATATAAGGGTAGTACAATGTAAGACATAATTAAACAAACTAATATGTTGAGAACAGAAACGTTTTTAACAAAGACTGACTTGCCAAGATTTTTTTCTTCTATATCTATGTAACTATAAGTTATCAAATTCAGAGTTGCTCAAAGAATGTTATACATTTTTATTCATTTAATACATATTTTCTTTATATTGGGACAGTATGTATTGCTCATAGATACTTGATCCAATATATCTGGACAACTTTTGATGCAGTATAACCTTTACAATGACATACATACAAATGTATCTTATATATTATTGCCTAAAGCGCTTCAATAAATTAATGATAAACGGAAGACTTTAAAATCAGTAATCAAATAGAGCAACGTGCACATTCCTATTGAAAAAAGTACCATTTTGTCTACAATACACCTTGTATTATTAATAACATTAGAGGACAACTCCTGCCATAATCACTACATCTTACAATAATCTCTTGCTCTGACCTTGATTGTGCAATTCAGCCACATGGCAGGTGACATTGATTGTTTAATAAACTGTTTTGAAATAATTAATTCATGAATTAGTGTAAATAAATCATGAAATGATTTAAACCAGATTAATGTGATTGTTTTGAATGTGCAATATTTTGTTCATGATCATCTTGATAATTTAAGGTAAACGAAAAGTCAAACTGGCTTATGTTTCCCATTTATTCTTCAAGTTCTATTGTGTAATATTTTTAATGTATGGTAATTAGTATCAGTGCCATTATATTATTCAACAGTATTTATTACTATTTAAGCAGTAATACTAAAGTCTAGAAATGAATTATATATTTATGAATTGTTTTTCATTTTATTTAAGACTTTGCAAAGTACATGAAAATGTTTAATTTTGTATATTAATGTTCAAATTTGCTTATTATCTGAATTGTCTTTTTTGTCTTGCATCTAAAGCTTGATCTTTAAACAAAAATTGTTTATTTTGTTAGGCATCCCACTTGCATTGTTTAAGCAGAAAATTCCAGATAGAGGAATTTGATAGAATTTGAGATTAATTCCATCTCGGGACTGAAGATGGAAGTTAGTCTGAGTCACGTGTTGCTTATCAGTCTCTGCACAACAATATGGAATTATACATGATAAAGAACTGTTTGTTAAATTGAACACAAAAAGCAATTTCAAAATGGCTCTTAATATTACTTTGGTTCAGCAGGTAAAGTTTGCACATGCAGACGTGCATATGTAAACTTGTCCTGAATATGCAATAGGGTTTATTAACCCAGACGTGGGTGAGTAAACTCTTTTTGCATCAGCAACTTTGTTTCATTTCCAGACGTGAAAGTGTTAATTAAGTTGACTAATAAATTAATAAAGTTGTGCATCATTGTGCCATGCTTTAATTCCTAGTATTGTGAGAGCATGAGAAAAAGTTACAACTCAATATATTCCTGGCATCTAAAGTTTATTTGTACCTTGCAAGTGGGAAATGTTCATACCCTGTTACAATTCAGAAATATAAAAATATAACATGACATTGTTTTTTTAATTATCAATTGGTAATTGTAAATCATACATTCCAAGTATTTCTGTGAGACCTTTTTTTTTTGCCTGTACACAAAATGTTGTACAAGTTTGCTTTTGTATCAATATTAATATTGATAATTTATAGTATGAACCAAACTAGAGCACTATATACTTTGTTATCTTATTGTAGTTGTTATCAAACATTCTGTTCTGCACTGGTTATCATACTAGTTATCATGCTTTACTTTTTATCATAACATAGATTTGATATTAAAAAAAGATGGATTCATTTATTGTGAAAAAGAGATTTATCGTTGTTAATTGTTGATTGTGAAATGATTTAAATGCAACACAAGTTTACTGTTTATATATTCATGCGTTTATGTTATTGAAGGGATGATTGCAATACCTGATACTGTGTTAAAGTTGATACTCTAAGACAATCCCAAATACTGAGATAATTACATAAATAGAAAGCTTTTAACCCCCATAATAACACCAAATGGTGTCCACCCGACAAAACAAGTTTAGAATAATGAATTTATTCGAGTAAACTCTACCAAAATATCTAAGTCTGAAACCCGGAAGTGCACGTAGAGTCGGGCCTCTATCCGTGACGTCACGAACGGGAGTCATGGGCTCAGTGAGAGTGAATGGCAGTGATATCCCTACGTAAATGCTATCCTGTCAGAGCTTAGATTTGTGTTAAGGAGTATATTTGATGGATTTTCTGTTTTCATTTGAATGAAGAATAACGAAGCAACATTTTCCAGTCGCTGATTTCTTTTTATATCCTCATATTCACCTATTTGGTAGAGATTTAAGACGAGTTTACTGCTTTGGAATTAAAGTTAAATCGTGCACTTATGAATAGGCGGATGCATTATAATTGTCATCAGATGTACATGAGCAGTTTTGTAAAACGAATAGGTCTAGAACTATGATAGTACTTATCATAGATGTGTGTGACTGCCTCAAAAAAGGATACAGTACCAGTTAAACATTTTATGTTGTAAAATATCAAACTTGAACGAGATCATGCAAGCGCGCTTCCTCTATAATATTTTGGCGAGTGATGCGGCTCTTGGATGAACGTTCGTGGAGCGAGCAGAATCGGGAGGTAAGACCAAGCCGCTGCTCTAGGCGCTGCTTGCTTGTGATGGAACGTACGTGCGCTA
The DNA here is from genome assembly GCA_035222895.1 of Strongylocentrotus droebachiensis. Taxonomy (NCBI): domain Eukaryota; kingdom Metazoa; phylum Echinodermata; class Echinoidea; order Camarodonta; family Strongylocentrotidae; genus Strongylocentrotus; species Strongylocentrotus droebachiensis. The sequence continues at coordinate 147,451 of JAVYIG010002699.1, read as the reverse complement.
TTATGTTTATCGGCAATTGCAAGAGAATGAAAGCGACGTTGCCAGCTAAGACTACCGGTGTCAGAATTGGTAGATGAAGGATGTTCAGGGCCAAGGAAGGCGAAAGACATGGGAAAAAGGAAGAAGAAACCATCGGGAGATCGCTGTAGTGTATGGTAATGAACTGTGCATGGGTAGACAGCTACTGTTCACTCCGTGCCTGCATGGGCCGATTTCAACACCAAAACAAAAATTACATGGTGAAAATATCGACTAATAGCACATCGTTGGCATGTATATGTCATAATTTTTAAAAGGGGAATTGATATTAATACTATGAAGTACTAGGGGAAGGTAAAGCATTGTACACAGAATTATAATTTATTAGACTTTTCAGCCTTTGAAACAAAAATATGCAGAAAATCGTATCACTCTGCGCATGTTTGCTATGGAACATCCGGGTACGTGAATATACTCTCTCCCGGACGTGAGGTCATAAATAGTAGACCAGCGTCGTGACTGATTTTCTGTGCAAAGAGTGGCGGATATTTTAGACATTTCAATTGAGGATTTCGAGTAGACAGAATTTTTTGTGATATACTAAGTAATTGAAAAACTTAAAAATAACATATACTTGCCGTAGGTAACAAATTAAGGGACATTTATTTGCTTAGAGTATCAACTTTAACAACACTTCTAATTTGCCATAGTATGTTTGAAATTCTTATATCACATATAATTACTGGTATATATTTGTTAGTAACGGCCATACTCTAATATAATTTGATTGTAGAACCCCCATAATCTCCCGTTAACATATCCAGGAGCTCTCATTTTGATGAGGGTGGAGGCTGTAGTCCTCCTGAAGCCTGGCATAAGCTTGCTTGTTAGCTTGGTTTGGTGTACATGTATGTACCATATTCATGGATGCATACGTGTGTACCACTGGTGAGTTAGGAACTGTCACAAGTGTAGCTATACCACAAATTGCATTCATTCTTTTAACCATGTCATACAAGTGTATGTTCCCACTAAGCAGTATTATCTGCTTCATCTTGTTGTTTATACAGGGATATGTCCCTTGTATGTGTACTAGCTTAGACAAGGTGCCTGTTCATGTGAAAGCAATGTTTGAGAATAAATTTGACTTTGTTTTTCCCTTCTGAAAACAAATGTTTACACTATTTAGATGTTCAAATGGCCTCGTAAAATGGTGGTCATTGGATGGTAGGATACTATAGTGCCTATACATCTGTGATGTCTCTATATGGGAAACATGGTTACACGGTTAAAAGAATGTTTGACTGGTATAGTGCCATCCACTGTATATTTATAGGAGAGTGTATAGCTTTATTGGTAGACAGTTTCCTACCATACAACATTGTTTGCTGTATTGATAATCAATGTTCCACTAGAACAACATACCTTTATGTTCAAGGTTTGATTATAAGATGTTAGCAGAATATGTGAGAGAGGGAAATAGGAGGAATTCATAGTTTGTTTCCTCCCAGTGCATACCCTCCCTCTCTTTACTTGACATTTAAACTGCTGCTTTTTACATAACGATGAAGATACGTACATTTTGTAGTACATACCAGTTTGGTGTAGCCAGGCAAGTATGTAGCCTGTTCTTCTGCACCTTTTCCCTGAACTGGTATTTTTGTATGGTTTTAGGATAGACATATATCCTTATCGTTTTCATACAGTGGATGGTTTAGCATTGAAATACCTGCACCCTTTTTTTATCATTTTTTTTTTTACTACAGGTGGCAAGTAAGCTTTACTGAGATTCTCTTTTGGAACTCTATAGTGCCTTTGCCCTTAGAGGGCTGGGGCGTCTGGTCATAACAAATATTTTTTTGAAGGGGGTGAGGATGGGAGGATGGAGCCCCTCCTAGTTGAGCTAAACAACAGGAATTACAGGACAGTGGTAGGGAATACCCCAAGCCTGGGCCAATGGATGATAAAAAAAGGCAAAATGTGCCCGTCAGAATGTGCCCCTCCCTGATATAACTATCCTTAAACACAACAGATAGGGAGGAGCTTCAATCAATTGCCCCTCTCATTATCTGTTGTAAGCTAGAAGGGGAGGGGAAACGCAGGACACCATCTTCAAATGGGTCCCTCCCCTGCATACCCATGCATATATACAGTGACAGGGAGGAGCTTTAATCAATTGCTCCTCTCATTGCCTGTTGTAAGCTAGAAGGGGAGGAGAAACTCGGAATACCATCTTCAAATGGATCCCTCCCCTGCATACCAATGCATATATACAGTGACAGGGAGGAGCCTAGCTAGTGGCATATATAAGCAGTGCTCCTACATTGATGGGCTCCTCCCAAATATACCACCTTCGACTCATATGGGAGGGGCAAAGAATCACATGAGGAATTTCCCCCATCATATACCCCCTTCTAATTTCATCAATAGTTAAATCCTCATCCTATCAAAGTTGGTTGACGATACAAGAATTAGATTTTGAGTTCCACAATCTTAAGGATAATTTCCAATTGGTACTAGGATGATTATTTCCATTGGGCATAATGAAGTTCATTTTGTCCAACATTCATCCAATATCTGTACTATTGCGTGATCAAGGTAAATCTACTTGCCACCTGTAACCGTGGTAACTGCACGTCCTGTGCTATGTAGGACCCACATGACAGGGTTGATGGCAAGAGGAGACATTCAAGAAATGTCTTCATGACATCTCCAGTCCCATCGATGTGGGTAGGGGCGTCAATCCATTATTGGGGAAAACATAGCATTATTATGTTCTATAGACAGCCACTTCTAAAATTAGTTGCAACCCTTAGGATTGACGCCCCTGGGTAATATCATTGTTTGTGTTTCAATACAATACTCATAGCTGACTTATTGAAGCATATACTATTTACTGACTCTATTTGTTTGTGAACAATGTCAATGTCATTGAAACTCCAGAAAATGCAAATGTAATATATGCATAATTAGTAGAATATTGTGTTATTTTCAACTGACATATTGCAATAGTGTAAAAATTTGTACAACTCTTATGATTGATTAATGATTTTATGAGACCAACAAATATAAATGTATTTCACAAATAAAGATAATGTTTTGGAACTATTATACACTCCCTGATGTAATACATAAAGTACTGATGAAAGATAAATTGAAATTCTAATATACTTTCTGCTTTCATGTTTTTTTTTCTCCAATGAAATGAGCTTTTCAAATATTTTAAATATATTTATAATGAGTGTGTGTATGTGTCTGTGTATGCATTAGTCCTTCTTCTGCTACCTTCCTACATCTCATACCCTTTTCCCACTACAGTCATACTTTGAATTCAACTATCGTTCTACCTACAACCATCCTGTTTCTACCATCCTACCAATTTTCCATCCTACGTCTAATACCACCCTACGTCTACCCCCATCCTACCCCTACCCCAACCCTACCTGTTCTTCAAGCCTACCTCTACTACCATCCATCGTCTACTAGCACCCTACTCATTTTTTCCAACCTCTACTACCATCCTACGTCCACCCCCACTCTACCCCCACCCTACCCGTTCTACCTCCCTATGTCTACTACCACCCTTCCTGTTCTTCCATCTTGCCTCTTCTACCGTCCTACTTGTCTAACACTCATCTACCTCCTCTACGACTATCCTCAATCTAATGGTATCCTAGCCTCTACTACCATCCTTTCCCTACTACCACCCTACCCGTTCTTTAATCCTACCTCTACTACCATCCTACGTCTACTAACACCACCTATCTCGTTCTTCCACTCAATATTAATTCTATACGATCATGAAAATCCTACCTCTACCACTTTCTTCCCTCTAACACTATCCTCCCCCTACTACCATCCTACCCCTACCCCCTCCCTACCTCTACCCCACCCTACCCATTCTTCAATCCTACCTCTACTACCATCCTACGCCTACCACCACCCTACCCTTTCTTTAATCCTACCTCTACTTCCATCCTACGCCTACCACCACCCTACCCTTTCTTCTATCCTACCTCTACTACTATCCTTCGTCTACTACCACCCTACCCATTCTTCCATCCAATTTACTACCAATCTACGTCCACCCCCACCCTACCTGTTCTTCAATCCTATCTCTACTACCATCCCTTGTCAACCCCAACATTTACCATTCTTCTATCCTACCTCTACTACCATCCTTCGTCAACTACAACCATACCCATTCTTCCATCCTACGCCTGCCACCACTCTACCCTTTCTTCTATCCTACCTCTACTTCCATCCTACGCCTACCACCACCCTACCCTTTCTTCTATCCTACCTCTACTACTATCCTTCGTCTACTACCACCCTACCCATTCTTCCATCCTACGCCTACCCCCATCCTACCCATTATTCAATCCTACCTCTACTACCATCCTACGCCTACCTCCACCCTACCCTTTCTTCTATCCTATGTCTACCCCCATCCTACGTCTACCACCACCCTACCCTTTCTTTTATCCTACCTCTACTACCGTTCTACGTCTACTAACACCACCTATCTCGTTCTTCCACTCAATATACATTCTATACGATCATGAAAATCCTACCTCAACCACTTTCTTCCCTCTAACACTATCCTCCCCCTACTACCATCCTACCCCTACCCCCTCCCTACCTCTACCCCACCCTACCCTTTCTTCTATCCTACCTCTACTACCATCCTTCGTCAACTACAACCCTACCCATTCTTCCATCCTACGCCTACCACCACCCTACCTCTACTACCATCATACCCCTACCCCCTCCCTACCTCTACTACCCACCCTACCCTTTCTTCTATCCTAACTCTACTACCATCCTACGCCTACTACCACCCGACCCATTCTTCAATCCTACCTCTACTACCATCCTACGCCTACCACCACCCTACCCTTTCTTCTATCCTACCTCTACTACCATCCTTCGTCAACTACATTCCTATCCATTCTTCCATCCTATGCCTACCACCCCCCTACCCATTCTTCAATCCTACCTCTACTACCATCCTACGCCTACCACCACCCTACCCTTTCTTCTATCGTACCTCTACTATCATCCTTCGTCAACCACAACCCTACCCATTCTTCCATCCTACGTCTACCCCCATCCTACGTCTACCCCACCCTACCCCCTCCCTACCCATTCTTCTATCCTACCTCTACTATCATCCTACCCTTTCTTCTATCCTACCTCTACTACCATCCTTCTTCTACTACCACCCTAGCCTTTCTTCCATCCTACTTCTACCCCCATCCTACGTCTACCCCACCCTACCCATTCTTCAATCCTACCTCTACATACCATCCAACATCGACCCCACCCTACCTGTTCTTCCATCCTAGGCCAAGTGGTTCTACCCCAATCATACGCCTACCCCACCCTACCCCCACCCTACGTCTACCCCACCCTACCCTTTCTTCAATCCTACCTCTACTACCGTCTTTCGTCTACTACCACCCTACCTGTTCTTCAATCCTATCTCTACTACCATCCCTTGTCAACCCCAACATTTACCATTCTTCTATCCTACCTCTACTACCATCCTTCGTCAACTACAACCATACCCATTCTTCCATCCTACGCCTACCACCACCCTACCCATTCTTTCATCCTTCCTCTACTACCATCCTACGCCTACCACCACCCTACCCTTTCTTCTATCCTACCTGTACTACCCTCCTTCGTCAACTACAACCCTACCCATTCTTCCATCCTACGCCTACCACCACCCTACCCTTTCTTCTATCCTACCTCTACTACCATCCTTTGTGTACTACCACCCTACCCTTTCTTCCATCCTACGTCTACCCCCAACCTACGTCTACCCCACCCTACCTATTCTTCAATCCTATCTCTACATACCATCCAACGTCCGCCCCACCCTACCTGTTCTTCCATCCTATGCCAAATGCTTCTACCCCAATCCTACGCCTACCCCACCGTACCCCCACCCTACCCCCACCCTACGTCTACCCCACCGTACCCATTCTCCAATCCTACCTCTACTACCGTCCTACGTCTACCCCACCCTACCTATTCTTCAATCCTATCTCTACATACCATCCAACGTCCGCCCCACCCTACCTGTTCTTCCATCCTATGCCAAATGGTTCTACCCCAATCCTACGCCTACCCCCACCCTACGTCTACCCCACCGTACCCATTCTCCAATCCTACCTCTACTACCGTCCTTCGTCTACTACCACCCTACCCATTCTTCCATCCAACTTTTACTACCATTCTACGCCCACCCCCACCCTACCCTTTCTTCTATCCTACCTGTACTACCATCCTTCGTCAACTACAACCCTACCCATTCTTCCATCCTACGCCTACCACCACCCTACCCTTTCTTCTATCCTACCTCTACTACCATCCTTCGTCAACTACAACCCTACTCATTCTTCCATCCTACGTCTACCCAACCCTACCCCCTCCCTACCCATTCTTCAATCTTACCTCTACTACCATCCTACGTCTACCCCACCCTACCTATTCTTCAATCCTATCTCTACATACCATCCAACGTCCGCCCCACCTTACCTGTTCTTCCATCCTATGCCAAATGGTTCTACACCAATCCTACGCCTACCCCCACCCTACCCCCACCCTACGTCTACCCCACCGTACCCATTCTCCAATCCTACCTCTACTACCGTCCTTCGTCTACTACCACCCTACCCATTCTTCCATCCAACTTTTACTACCATTCTACGCCCACCCCCACCCTACCCATTCTTCCATCCTACGCCTACCACCACCCTACCCTTTCTTCTATCCTACCTCTACTACCACCCTACCCTTTCTTTCATCCTACGTCTACCCCCATCCTACCCTTTCTTCAATCATGTCTCTACTACCATCCCTCGTCAACCCCAACATTACCCATTCTTCTATCCTACCTCTACTACGATCCTTCGTCAACTACAACCCTACCCATTCTTCCATCCTACGTCTACCCCCATCCTACCCTTTCTTCAATCCTACCTCTACTATCATCCTACCCTTTCTTCTATCCTACCTGTACTACCATCCTTCATCTACTACCATCCTTCGTCAACTACATTCCTATCCATTCTTCCATCCTATGCCTACCACCCCCCTACCCATTCTTCAATCCTACCTCTACTACCATCCTACGCCTACCACCACCCTACCCTTTCTTCTATCGTACCTCTACTATCATCCTTCGTCAACCACAACCCTACCCATTCTTCCATCCTACGTCTACCCCCATCCTACGTCTACCCCACCCTACCCCCTCCCTACCCATTCTTCTATCCTACCTCTACTATCATCCTACCCTTTCTTCTATCCTACCTCTACTACCATCCTTCTTCTACTACCACCCTAGATTTCTTCCATCCTACTTCTACCCCCATCCTACGTCTACCCCACCCTACCCATTCTTCAATCCTACCTCTACATACCATCCAACATCGACCCCACCCTACCTGTTCTTCCATCCTAGGCCAAGTGGTTCTACCCCAATCATACGCCTACCCCACCCTACCCCCACCCTACGTCTACCCCACCCTACCCTTTCTTCAATCCTACCTCTACTACCGTCTTTCCTCTACTACCACCCTACCCATTCTTCCATCCAACTTACTACCAATCTACGTCCACCCCCACCCTACCTGTTCTTCAATCCTATCTCTACTACCATCCCTTGTCAACCCCAACATTTACCATTCTTCTATCCTACCTCTACTACCATCCTTCGTCAACTACAACCATACCCATTCTTCCATCCTACGCCTGCCACCACTCTACCCTTTCTTCTATCCTACCTCTACTTCCATCCTACGCCTACCACCACCCTACCCTTTCTTCTATCCTACCTCTACTACTATCCTTCGTCTACTACCACCCTACCCATTCTTCCATCCTACGTCTACCCCCATCCTACCCATTATTCAATCCTACCTCTACTACCATCCTACGCCTACCTCCACCCTACCCTTTCTTCTATCCTATGTCTACCCCCATCCTACGTCTACCACCACCCTACCCTTTCTTTTATCCTACCTCTACTACCGTTCTACGTCTACTAACACCACCTATCTCGTTCTTCCACTCAATATACATTCTATACGATCATGAAAATCCTACCTCTACCACTTTCTTCCCTCTAACACTATCCTCCCCCTACTACCATCCTACCCCCTCCCTACCTCTACCCCACCCTACCCTTTCTTCTATCCTACCTCTACTACCATCCTTCGTCAACTACAACCCTACCCATTCTTCCATCCTACGCCTACCACCACCCTACCTCTACTACCATCATACGCCTACCCCACCCTACCCCCACCCTACGTCTACCCCACCCTACCCTTTCTTCAATCCTACCTCTACTACCGTCTTTCCTCTACTACCACCCTACCCATTCTTCCATCCAACTTACTACCAATCTACGTCCACCCCCACCCTACCTGTTCTTCAATCCTATCTCTACTACCATCCCTTGTCAACCCCAACATTTACCATTCTTCTATCCTACCTCTACTACCATCCTTCGTCAACTACAACCATACCCATTCTTCCATCCTACGCCTGCCACCACTCTACCCTTTCTTCTATCCTACCTCTACTTCCATCCTACGCCTACCACCACCCTACCCTTTCTTCTATCCTACCTCTACTACAATCCTTCGTCTACTACCACCCTACCCATTCTTCCATCCTACGTCTACCCCCATCCTACCCATTATTCAATCCTACCTCTACTACCATCCTACGCCTACCTCCACCCTACCCTTTCTTCTATCCTATGTCTACCCCCATCCTACGTCTACCACCACCCTACCCTTTCTTTTATCCTACCTCTACTACCGTTCTACGTCTACTAACACCACCTATCTCGTTCTTCCACTCAATATACATTCTATACGATCATGAAAATCCTACCTCTACCACTTTCTTCCCTCTAACACTATCCTCCCCCTACTACCATCCTACCCCCTCCCTACCTCTACCCCACCCTACCCTTTCTTCTATCCTACCTCTACTACCATCCTTCGTCAACTACAACCCTACCCATTCTTCAATCCTACGCCTACCACCACCCTACCTCTACTACCATCATACCCCTACCCCTCCCTACCTCTACTACCCACCCTACCCTTTCTTCTATCCTAACTCTACTACCATCCTACGCCTACTACCACCCGACCCATTCTTCAATCCTACCTCTACTACCATCCTACGCCTACCACCACACTACCCTTTCTTCTATCCTACCTCTACTACCATCCTTCGTCAACTACATTCCTATCCATTCTTCCATCCTATGCCTACCACCCCCCTACCCATTCTTCAATCCTACCTCTACTACCATCCTACGCCTACCACCACCCTACCCTTTCTTCTATCGTACCTCTACTATCATCCTTCGTCAACCACAACCCTACCCATTCTTCCATCCTACGTCTACCCCCATCCTACGTCTACCCCACCCTACCCCCTCCCTACCCATTCTTCTATCTTACCTCTACTATCATCCTACCCTTTCTTCTATCCTACCTCTACTACCATCCTTCTTCTACTACCACCCTAGCCTTTCTTCCATCCTACTTCTACCCCCATCCTACGTCTACCCCACCCTACCCATTCTTCAATCCTACCTCTACATACCATCCAACATCGACCCCACCCTACCTGTTCTTCCATCCTAGGCCAAGTGGTTCTACCCCAATCATACGCCTACCCCCACCCTACGTCTACCCCACCCTACCCTTTCTTTAATCCTACCTCTACTACCGTCTTTCGTCTACTACCACCCTACCTGTTCTTCAATCCTATCTCTACTACCATCCCTTGTCAACCCCAACATTTACCATTCTTCTATCCTACCTCTACTACCATCCTTCGTCAACTACAACCATACCCATTCTTCCATCCTACGCCTACCACCACCCTACCCTTTCTTCTATCCTACCTCTACTACCATCCTTTGTGTACTACCACCCTACCCTTTCTTCTATCCTACCTCTACTACCATCCTTCGTCTACTACCACCCTACCCTTTCTTTCATCCTACGTCTACCCCCATCCTACCCTTTCTTCAATCCTACCTCTACTACCATCCTTCGTCAACTACAAACCTACCCATTCTTCCATCCTACGCCTACCACCACCCTACCCATTCTTTCATCCTTCCTCTACTACCATCCTACGCCTACCACCACCCTACCCTTTCTTCTATCCTACCTGTACTACCATCCTTCGTCAACTACAACCCTACCCATTCTTCCATCCTACGCCTACCACCACCCTACCCTTTCTTCTATCCTACCTCTACTACCATCCTTTGTGTACTACCACCCTACCCTTTCTTCCATCCTACGTCTACCCCCAACCTACGTCTACCCCACCCTACCTATTCTTCAATCCTATCTCTACATACCATCCAACGTCCGCCCCACCCTACCTGTTCTTCCATCCTATGCCAAATGCTTCTACCCCAATCCTACGCCTACCCCACCCTACCCCCACCCTACCCCCACCCTACGTCTACCCCACCGTACCCATTCTCCAATCCTACCTCTACTACCGTCCTACGTCTACCCCACCCTACCTATTCTTCAATCCTATCTCTACATACCATCCAACGTCCGCCCCACCCTACCTGTTCTTCCATCCTATGCCAAATGGTTCTACCCCAATCCTACGCCTACCCCCACCCTACGTCTACCCCACCGTACCCATTCTCCAATCCTACCTCTACTACCGTCCTTCGTCTACTACCACCCTACCCATTCTTCCATCCAACTTTTACTACCATTCTACGCCCACCCCCACCCTACCCTTTCTTCTATCCTACCTGTACTACCATCCTTCGTCAACTACAACCCTACCCATTCTTCCATCCTACGCCTACCACCACCCTACCCTTTCTTCTATCCTACCTCTACTACCATCCTTCGTCAACTACAACCCTACTCATTCTTCCATCCTACGTCTACCCAACCCTACCCCCTCCCTACCCATTCTTCAATCTTACCTCTACTACCATCCTACGTCTACCCCACCCTACCTATTCTTCAATCCTATCTCTACATACCATCCAACGTCCGCCCCACCTTACCTGTTCTTCCATCCTATGCCAAATGGTTCTACACCAATCCTACGCCTACCCCCACCCTACCCCCACCCTACGTCTACCCCACCGTACCCATTCTCCAATCCTACCTCTACTACCGTCCTTCGTCTACTACCACCCTACCCATTCTTCCATCCAACTTTTACTACCATTCTACGCCCACCCCCACCCTACCCATTCTTCCATCCTACGCCTACCACCACCCTACCCTTTCTTCTATCCTACCTCTACTACCACCCTACCCTTTCTTTCATCCTACGTCTACCCCCATCCTACCCTTTCTTCAATCATGTCTCTACTACCATCCCTCGTCAACCCCAACATTACCCATTCTTCTATCCTACCTCTACTACGATCCTTCGTCAACTACAACCCTACCCATTCTTCCATCCTACGTCTACCCCCATCCTACCCTTTCTTCAATCCTACCTCTACTATCATCCTACCCTTTCTTCTATCCTACCTGTACTACCATCCTTCATCTACTACCATCCTTCGTCAACTACATTCCTATCCATTCTTCCATCCTATGCCTACCACCCCCCTACCCATTCTTCAATCCTACCTCTACTACCATCCTACGCCTACCACCACCCTACCCTTTCTTCTATCGTACCTCTACTATCATCCTTCGTCAACCACAACCCTACCCATTCTTCCATCCTACGTCTACCCCCATCCTACGTCTACCCCACCCTACCCCCTCCCTACCCATTCTTCTATCCTACCTCTACTATCATCCTACCCTTTCTTCTATCCTACCTCTACTACCATCCTTCTTCTACTACCACCCTAGATTTCTTCCATCCTACTTCTACCCCCATCCTACGTCTACCCCACCCTACCCATTCTTCAATCCTACCTCTACATACCATCCAACATCGACCCCACCCTACCTGTTCTTCCATCCTAGGCCAAGTGGTTCTACCCCAATCATACGCCTACCCCACCCTACCCCCACCCTACGTCTACCCCACCCTACCCTTTCTTCAATCCTACCTCTACTACCGTCTTTCCTCTACTACCACCCTACCCATTCTTCCATCCAACTTACTACCAATCTACGTCCACCCCCACCCTACCTGTTCTTCAATCCTATCTCTACTACCATCCCTTGTCAACCCCAACATTTACCATTCTTCTATCCTACCTCTACTACCATCCTTCGTCAACTACAACCATACCCATTCTTCCATCCTACGCCTGCCACCACTCTACCCTTTCTTCTATCCTACCTCTACTTCCATCCTACGCCTACCACCACCCTACCCTTTCTTCTATCCTACCTCTACTACAATCCTTCGTCTACTACCACCCTACCCATTCTTCCATCCTACGTCTACCCCCATCCTACCCATTATTCAATCCTACCTCTACTACCATCCTACGCCTACCTCCACCCTACCCTTTCTTCTATCCTATGTCTACCCCCATCCTACGTCTACCACCACCCTACCCTTTCTTTTATCCTACCTCTACTACCGTTCTACGTCTACTAACACCACCTATCTCGTTCTTCCACTCAATATACATTCTATACGATCATGAAAATCCTACCTCTACCACTTTCTTCCCTCTAACACTATCCTCCCCCTACTACCATCCTACCCCTACCCCCTCCCTACCTCTACCCCACCCTACCCTTTCTTCTATCCTACCTCTACTACCATCCTTCGTCAACTACAACCCTACCCATTCTTCAATCCTACGCCTACCACCACCCTACCTCTACTACCATCATACCCCTACCCCTCCCTACCTCTACTACCCACCCTACCCTTTCTTCTATCCTAACTCTACTACCATCCTACGCCTACTACCACCCGACCCATTCTTCAATCCTACCTCTACTACCATCCTACGCCTACCACCACACTACCCTTTCTTCTATCCTACCTCTACTACCATCCTTCGTCAACTACATTCCTATCCATTCTTCCATCCTATGCCTACCACCCCCCTACCCATTCTTCAATCCTACCTCTACTACCATCCTACGCCTACCACCACCCTACCCTTTCTTCTATCGTACCTCTACTATCATCCTTCGTCAACCACAACCCTACCCATTCTTCCATCCTACGTCTACCCCCATCCTACGTCTACCCCACCCTACCCCCTCCCTACCCATTCTTCTATCTTACCTCTACTATCATCCTACCCTTTCTTCTATCCTACCTCTACTACCATCCTTCTTCTACTACCACCCTAGCCTTTCTTCCATCCTACTTCTACCCCCATCCTACGTCTACCCCACCCTACCCATTCTTCAATCCTACCTCTACATACCATCCAACATCGACCCCACCCTACCTGTTCTTCCATCCTAGGGCAAGTGGTTCTACCCCAATCATACGCCTACCCCCACCCTACGTCTACCCCACCCTACCCTTTCTTCAATCCTACCTCTACTACCGTCTTTCGTCTACTACCACCCTACCTGTTCTTCAATCCTATCTCTACTACCATCCCTTGTCAACCCCAACATTTACCATTCTTCTATCCTACCTCTACTACCATCCTTCGTCAACTACAACCATACCCATTCTTCCATCCTACGCCTACCACCACCCTACCCTTTCTTCTATCCTACCTCTACTACCATCCTTTGTGTACTACCACCCTACCCTTTCTTCTATCCTACCTCTACTACCATCCTTCGTCTACTACCACCCTACCCTTTCTTTCATCCTACGTCTACCCCCATCCTACCCTTTCTTCAATCCTACCTCTACTACCATCCTTCGTCAACTACAAACCTACCCATTCTTCCATCTTACGCCTACCACCACCCTACCCATTCTTTCATCCTTCCTCTACTACCATCCTACGCCTACCACCACCCTACCCTTTCTTCTATCCTACCTGTACTACCATCCTTCGTCAACTACAACCCTACCCATTCTTCCATCCTACGCCTACCACCACCCTACCCTTTCTTCTATCCTACCTCTACTACCATCCTTTGTGTACTACCACCCTACCCTTTCTTCCATCCTACGTCTACCCCCAACCTACGTCTACCCCACCCTACCTATTCTTCAATCCTATCTCTACATACCATCCAACGTCCGCCCCACCCTACCTGTTCTTCCATCCTATGCCAAATGCTTCTACCCCAATCCTACGCCTACCCCACCCTACCCCCACCCTACGTCTACCCCACCGTACCCATTCTCCAATCCTACCTCTACTACCGTCCTACGTCTACCCCACCCTACCTATTCTTCAATCCTATCTCTACATACCATCCAACGTCCGCCCCACCCTACCTGTTCTTCCATCCTATGCCAAATGGTTCTACCCCAATCCTACGCCTACCCCCACCCTACGTCTACCCCACCGTACCCATTCTCCAATCCTACCTCTACTACCGTCCTTCGTCTACTACCACCCTACCCATTCTTCCATCCAACTTTTACTACCATTCTACGCCCACCCCCACCCTACCCTTTCTTCTATCCTACCTGTACTACCATCCTTCGTCAACTACAACCCTACCCATTCTTCCATCCTACGCCTACCACCACCCTACCCTTTCTTCTATCCTACCTCTACTACCATCCTTCGTCAACTACAACCCTACTCATTCTTCCATCCTACGTCTACCCAACCCTACCCCCTCCCTACCCATTCTTCAATCTTACCTCTACTACCATCCTACGTCTACCCCACCCTACCTATTCTTCAATCCTATCTCTACATACCATCCAACGTCCGCCCCACCTTACCTGTTCTTCCATCCTATGCCAAATGGTTCTACACCAATCCTACGCCTACCCCCACCCTACCCCCACCCTACGTCTACCCCACCGTACCCATTCTCCAATCCTACCTCTACTACCGTCCTTCGTCTACTACCACCCTACCCATTCTTCCATCCAACTTTTACTACCATTCTACGCCCACCCCCACCCTACCCATTCTTCCATCCTACGCCTACCACCACCCTACCCTTTCTTCTATCCTACCTCTACTACCACCCTACCCTTTCTTTCATCCTACGTCTACCCCCATCCTACCCTTTCTTCAATCATGTCTCTACTACCATCCCTCGTCAACCCCAACATTACCCATTCTTCTATCCTACCTCTACTACGATCCTTCGTCAACTACAACCCTACCCATTCTTCCATCCTACGTCTACCCCCATCCTACCCTTTCTTCAATCCTACCTCTACTATCATCCTACCCTTTCTTCTATCCTACCTGTACTACCATCCTTCATCTACTACCATCCTTCGTCAACTACATTCCTATCCATTCTTCCATCCTATGCCTACCACCCCCCTACCCATTCTTCAATCCTACCTCTACTACCATCCTACGCCTACCACCACCCTACCCTTTCTTCTATCGTACCTCTACTATCATCCTTCGTCAACCACAACCCTACCCATTCTTCCATCCTACGTCTACCCCCATCCTACGTCTACCCCACCCTACCCCCTCCCTACCCATTCTTCTATCCTACCTCTACTATCATCCTACCCTTTCTTCTATCCTACCTCTACTACCATCCTTCTTCTACTACCACCCTAGATTTCTTCCATCCTACTTCTACCCCCATCCTACGTCTACCCCACCCTACCCATTCTTCAATCCTACCTCTACATACCATCCAACATCGACCCCACCCTACCTGTTCTTCCATCCTAGGCCAAGTGGTTCTACCCCAATCATACGCCTACCCCACCCTACCCCCACCCTACGTCTACCCCACCCTACCCTTTCTTCAATCCTACCTCTACTACCGTCTTTCCTCTACTACCACCCTACCCATTCTTCCATCCAACTTACTACCAATCTACGTCCACCCCCACCCTACCTGTTCTTCAATCCTATCTCTACTACCATCCCTTGTCAACCCCAACATTTACCATTCTTCTATCCTACCTCTACTACCATCCTTCGTCAACTACAACCATACCCATTCTTCCATCCTACGCCTGCCACCACTCTACCCTTTCTTCTATCCTACCTCTACTTCCATCCTACGCCTACCACCACCCTACCCTTTCTTCTATCCTACCTCTACTACTATCCTTCGTCTACTACCACCCTACCCATTCTTCCATCCTACGTCTACCCCCATCCTACCCATTATTCAATCCTACCTCTACTACCATCCTACGCCTACCTCCACCCTACCCTTTCTTCTATCCTATGTCTACCCCCATCCTACGTCTACCACCACCCTACCCTTTCTTTTATCCTACCTCTACTACCGTTCTACGTCTACTAACACCACCTATCTCGTTCTTCCACTCAATATACATTCTATACGATCATGAAAATCCTACCTCTACCACTTTCTTCCCTCTAACACTATCCTCCCCCTACTACCATCCTACCCCCTCCCTACCTCTACCCCACCCTACCCTTTCTTCTATCCTACCTCTACTACCATCCTTCGTCAACTACAACCCTACCCATTCTTCCATCCTACGCCTACCACCACCCTACCTCTACTACCATCATACGCCTACCCCACCCTACCCCCACCCTACGTCTACCCCACCCTACCCTTTCTTCAATCCTACCTCTACTACCGTCTTTCCTCTACTACCACCCTACCCATTCTTCCATCCAACTTACTACCAATCTACGTCCACCCCCACCCTACCTGTTCTTCAATCCTATCTCTACTACCATCCCTTGTCAACCCCAACATTTACCATTCTTCTATCCTACCTCTACTACCATCCTTCGTCAACTACAACCATACCCATTCTTCCATCCTACGCCTGCCACCACTCTACCCTTTCTTCTATCCTACCTCTACTTCCATCCTACGCCTACCACCACCCTACCCTTTCTTCTATCCTACCTCTACTACAATCCTTCGTCTACTACCACCCTACCCATTCTTCCATCCTACGTCTACCCCCATCCTACCCATTATTCAATCCTACCTCTACTACCATCCTACGCCTACCTCCACCCTACCCTTTCTTCTATCCTATGTCTACCCCCATCCTACGTCTACCACCACCCTACCCTTTCTTTTATCCTACCTCTACTACCGTTCTACGTCTACTAACACCACCTATCTCGTTCTTCCACTCAATATACATTCTATACGATCATGAAAATCCTACCTCTACCACTTTCTTCCCTCTAACACTATCCTCCCCCTACTACCATCCTACCCCTACCCCCTCCCTACCTCTACCCCACCCTACCCTTTCTTCTATCCTACCTCTACTACCATCCTTCGTCAACTACAACCCTACCCATTCTTCAATCCTACGCCTACCACCACCCTACCTCTACTACCATCATACCCCTACCCCTCCCTACCTCTACTACCCACCCTACCCTTTCTTCTATCCTAACTCTACTACCATCCTACGCCTACTACCACCCGACCCATTCTTCAATCCTACCTCTACTACCATCCTACGCCTACCACCACACTACCCTTTCTTCTATCCTACCTCTACTACCATCCTTCGTCAACTACATTCCTATCCATTCTTCCATCCTATGCCTACCACCCCCCTACCCATTCTTCAATCCTACCTCTACTACCATCCTACGCCTACCACCACCCTACCCTTTCTTCTATCGTACCTCTACTATCATCCTTCGTCAACCACAACCCTACCCATTCTTCCATCCTACGTCTACCCCCATCCTACGTCTACCCCACCCTACCCCCTCCCTACCCATTCTTCTATCTTACCTCTACTATCATCCTACCCTTTCTTCTATCCTACCTCTACTACCATCCTTCTTCTACTACCACCCTAGCCTTTCTTCCATCCTACTTCTACCCCCATCCTACGTCTACCCCACCCTACCCATTCTTCAATCCTACCTCTACATACCATCCAACATCGACCCCACCCTACCTGTTCTTCCATCCTAGGCCAAGTGGTTCTACCCCAATCATACGCCTACCCCCACCCTACGTCTACCCCACCCTACCCTTTCTTCAATCCTACCTCTACTACCGTCTTTCGTCTACTACCACCCTACCTGTTCTTCAATCCTATCTCTACTACCATCCCTTGTCAACCCCAACATTTACCATTCTTCTATCCTACCTCTACTACTATCCTTCGTCAACTACAACCATACCCATTCTTCCATCCTACGCCTACCACCACCCTACCCTTTCTTCTATCCTACCTCTACTACCATCCTTTGTGTACTACCACCCTACCCTTTCTTCTATCCTACCTCTACTACCATCCTTCGTCTACTACCACCCTACCCTTTCTTTCATCCTACGTCTACCCCCATCCTACCCTTTCTTCAATCCTACCTCTACTACCATCCTTCGTCAACTACAAACCTACCCATTCTTCCATCCTACGCCTACCACCACCCTACCCATTCTTTCATCCTTCCTCTACTACCATCCTACGCCTACCACCACCCTACCCTTTCTTCTATCCTACCTGTACTACCATCCTTCGTCAACTACAACCCTACCCATTCTTCCATCCTACGCCTACCACCACCCTACCCTTTCTTCTATCCTACCTCTACTACCATCCTTTGTGTACTACCACCCTACCCTTTCTTCCATCCTACGTCTACCCCCAACCTACGTCTACCCCACCCTACCTATTCTTCAATCCTATCTCTACATACCATCCAACGTCCGCCCCACCCTACCTGTTCTTCCATCCTATGCCAAATGCTTCTACCCCTATCCTACGCCTACCCCACCCTACCCCCACCCTACCCCCACCCTACGTCTACCCCACCGTACCCATTCTCCAATCCTACCTCTACTACCGTCCTACGTCTACCCCACCCTACCTATTCTTCAATCCTATCTCTACATACCATCCAACGTCCGCCCCACCCTACCTGTTCTTCCATCCTATGCCAAATGGTTCTACCCCAATCCTACGCCTACCCCACCCTACCCCCACCCTACGTCTACCCCACCGTACCCATTCTCCAATCCTACCTCTACTACCGTCCTTCGTCTACTACCACCCTACCCATTCTTCCATCCAACTTTTACTACCATTCTACGCCCACCCCCACCCTACCCTTTCTTCTATCCTACCTGTACTACCATCCTTCGTCAACTACAACCCTACCCATTCTTCCATCCTACGCCTACCACCACCCTACCCTTTCTTCTATCCTACCTCTACTACCATCCTTCGTCAACTACAACCCTACTCATTCTTCCATCCTACGTCTACCCAACCCTACCCCCTCCCTACCCATTCTTCAATCTTACCTCTACTACCATCCTACGCCTACCACCACCCTACCCATTCTTCAAACCTATCTCTACATACCATCCAACGTCCGCCCCACCTTACCTGTTCTTCCATCCTATGCCAAATGGTTCTACCCCAATCCTACGCCTACCCCACCCTACCCCCACCCTACGTCTACCCCACCGTACCCATTCTCCAATCCTACCTCTACTACCGTCCTTCGTCTACTACCACCCTACCCATTCTTCCATCCAACTTTTACTACCATTCTACGCCCACCCCCACCCTACCCATTCTTCCATCCTACGCCTACCACCACCCTACCCTTTCTTCTATCCTACCTCTACTACCACCCTACCCTTTCTTTCATCCTACGTCTACCCCCATCCTACCCTTTCTTCAATCATGTCTCTACTACCATCCCTCGTCAACCCCAACATTACCCATTCTTCTATCCTACCTCTACTACGATCCTTCGTCAACTACAACCCTACCCATTCTTCCATCCTACGTCTACCCCCATCCTACCCTTTCTTCAATCCTACCTCTACTATCATCCTACCCTTTCTTCTATCCTACCTGTACTACCATCCTTCATCTACTACCACCCTAGCCTTTCTTCCATCCTACGTCTACCCCCATCCTATCCATTCTTCTATCCTACCTCTACTACCATCCTTCGTCAACTACAACCCTACCCATTCTTCCATCCTACGTCTACCCCACCCTACCCCTCCTTACGTCTACCCCACCCTACCCATTCTTTAATCCTACCTCTACTACCATCCTACGCCTACCACCACCCTACCCTTTCTTCCATCCTACGTCTACCCCCATCCTATCCATTCTTCTATCCTACCTCTACTACCATCCTTCGTCAACTACAACCCTACCCATTCTTCCATCCTACGTCTACCCCACTCTACCCCCTCCTTACGTCGACCCCACCCTACCCATTCTTTAATCCTACCTCTACTATCATCCTACGCCTACTACAACCCTACCCCTTCTTCCATCCTTCACCTACGTCTACCTCCATCCTACGTCTACCCCACCTTACCCATTCTCCAATCTAACTGCTACATACCATTCAACGTCCGCCCCACCCTACCCTTTTTTCTATTCTACCTCTACTACCATCCTTCGTCAACTACAACCCTACCCCTTCTTCCATCCTACACCTACCACCACCCTACCCTTTCTACTATCCTACCTCTACTACCATCCTTTGTGTACTACCACCCTACCCTTTCTTCCATCCTACGTCTACCCCCAACCTACGTCTACCCTACCCTACCCATTCTTCAATCCTACCTCTACATACCATCCAACGTCCGCCCCACCCTACCTGTTCTTCCATCCTATGCCAAATGGTTCTATCCCAATCCTACGCCTACCCCACCCTACCCCCACCCTACGTCTACCCCACCCTACCCATTCTTCAATCCTACTTCTACTACCATCCTTCGTCAACTACAACCCTACCCATTCTTCCATCCTTCGCCTACCTCCACCCTACCCATTCTTCAATCCTACCTCTACTACCATCCTACGCCTACCAGCACCCTACCCTTTCTTCTATCCTACCTCTACTACCATCCTTCGTCAACGACAACCCTACCCATTCTTCCATCCTTCGCCTACCACCACCCTACCCATTCTTCAAATCTACCTCTACTACCATCCTTCGTCTACTACCACCCTACCCTTTCTTCCATCCTACGTCTACCCCCATCCTACCCCCTCCTTACGTCTACCCCACCCTACCCATTCTTTAATCCTACCTCTACTACTATCCTACGCCTACCACCACCCTACCCTTTCTTCTATCCTACCTCTACAACCGTCCTTCGTCAACTACAACCCTACCTGTTCTTCCATCCTACGCCTACCACCACCCTACCCTTTCTTCTATCCTACCTCTACTACCATCCTTTGTCAACTACAACCCTACCCATTCTTCCATCCTACGTCTACCCCATCCTACCTCTACCCCACCCTACCCCCTCCCTACCCATTCTACAATCCTACCTCTACTATCATCCTACCCTTTCTTCTATCCTACCTGTACTACTTTATCTACTACCACCCTAGCCTTTCTTCCATCCTACGTCTACCCCATCCTACGTCTACCCCACCCTACCCATTCTTCAATCCTACCTCTACATACCATCCAACATCAACCCCACCCTACCTGTTCTTCCATGCTAGGCCAAGTGGTTCTACCCCAATCCTACGCCTACCCCACCCTACCCCCAACCTACGTCTACCCCACCCTACCCATTCTTCTATCCTACCTGTATTACCATCCTTCGTTAACTACTACCCTACCCATTCTTCCATCCTACGTCTACCCCACCCTACCCCCTCCTTACGTCTACCCCACCCTACCCATTCTTTAATCCTACCTCTACTACCATCCTACGCCTACCACCACCCTACCCTTTCTTCTATCCTACCTCTACAACCGTCCTTCGTCAACTACAACCCTACCTGTTCTTCCATCCTACGCCTACCACCACCCTACCCTTTCTTCTATCCTACCTCTACTACCATCCTTCGTCAACTACAACCCTACCCATTCTTCCATCCTACGTCTACCCCATCCTACCTCTACCCCACCCTACCCCCTCCCTACCCATTCTTTAATCCTACCTCTACTATCATCCTACCCTTTCTTCTATCCTACCTGAACTACCATCCTTCATCTACTACCACCCTACCCTTTCTTCCATCCTACGTCTACCTCCATCCTACGTCTATCCCACCCTACCCATTTTCTTCAATCTTACTGCTACATACCATCCAACGTCCGCCCCACCCTACCCTTTCTACTATCCTATCTCTACTACCATCCTACGCCTACCACCACCCTACCCTTTCTTCCATCCTACACCTACCACCACCCTACCCTTTCTTCTATCCTACCTCTACTACCATCCTACGCCTACCACCACCCTACCCTTTCTTTCATCCTACGTCTACCCCCATCCTATCCATTCTTCTATCCTACCTCTACTACCATCCTTCGTCAACTACAACCCTACCCATTCTTCCATCCTACGTCTACCCCACCCTACCCCCTCCTTACGTCGACCCCACCCTACCCATTCTTTAATCCTACCTCTACTATCATCCTACGCCTACTACAACCCTACCCCTTCTTCCATCTTTCACCTACGTCTACCTCCATCCTACGTCTACCCCACCTTACCCATTCTCCAATCTAACTGCTACATACCATTCAACGTCCGCCCCACCCTACCCTTTTTTCTATTCTACCTCTACTACCATCCTTCGTCAACTACAACCCTACCCCTTCTTCCATCCTACACCTACCACCACCCTACCCTTTCTTCTATCCTACCTCTACTACCATCCTTCGTGTACTACCACCCTACCCTTTTTTCCATCCTACGTCTACCCCCAACCTACGTCTACCCCACCCTACCTGTTCTTCCATTCTATGCAAAATGGTTCTACCCCAATCCTACGCCTACCCCACCCTACCCCCACCCTACGTCTACCCCACCCTACCCATTCTTCAATCCTACCTCTACTACCATCCTACGCCTACCGGGGTCCATTCGCACAGGACCGCTATTCATAACGTGGAACTTCCCATACCTGCAGGTTTGCTATTCATAATGGTAAAAGAGGGTCACTATTCATAAAGAAACAAGGTTCGTTTATCATAAGGACCGCTATTCATAACGCGAGATGAGGGTCGCTATTCATAATACGAAATGAAGTTCATTACTCATAAGGGTCGCTATTCATAATATGAAATCAGGGTTGCTATTCATAATACAAGACGAGGGTCGCTATTCATAATACGAAATGAGGTTCATTACTCATAAGGGTCGCTATTCATAACATAAGAAGAGGGTCTCTATTCATAATACGAAATGAGGTTCGCTATCAATAATAGGAGAAGAGGGTCGCTATTCATAATAGGAGAAGAGGGGCGCTATTCATAATAGGAGAAGAGGGTCGCTATTCATAACAGGAGAAGAGGGTCGCTATTCATAATAGGAGAAGAGGGTCGCTATTCATAATAGGAGAAGAGGGTCGCTATTCATGATAGGAGTAGAGGGTCGTTATTTATAATAGGATAAGAGGGTCGCTATCCATAGAAGGAGAAGAGGGTCGCTATTCATAATAGGAGAAGAGGGTCGCTATTCATAATAGGAGAAGAGAGTCGCTATTCATAATAGGAGTAGAGGGTCGCTATTCATAATAGGAGAAGAGGGTCGCTATTCATAATACCACGAGAGGGTCGCTATTCATAATACAAAATGAGGGTCGCTATTCATAATACAAAATGATGTTCGCTATTCATAAAAGGAGTAGGGGGTCGCTATTCATAATACGAAATGAGGGTCGCTATTTATAAAGCGACGAGAGGGTCGCTATTCATAATACCGAAAAAGTCAAAATGACATAAGCTATAAACTAAATGTTAATAAGAAAGGGACATACTGGATAGAGGACACCCCATGGCTACAGCGTAGGCCGTGGCTGGGGCGTAGGCCGGGGGGGGGGGTGGGGTAGGCCACATGGTCCCAAACATTTGAAGAAAATATTTATTGAAAACTCACATTTCTGAAGGAAAAAAGGCATGCCCCAATAATGAGTTTAGTGTCCCATCATTCCGGTCACCAGCCCCCCCCCCCCCCCCCACCCCAGTAAGCCCGACCACGCTGCGCCATTCGGCCCACCCTACCGGCAGTATTCCCTTGGTACATGTACATATTGGCGACAATTCTCGTCCAAGTAGTTCATAGATGGCGTAGCCTGTGTGTGTTTAAGGGTGGGGGCGATGGGGTTGTATCAGTGTTGCCTTCAAGGGGGTGATATATCATGTCCCTTACCTTCAGCAAAGGAAGGAAGCGAAAAAAAGGGGGTTGTAGGCAGGGGCGTCGCTATTCATAATACCACGAGAAGGTCGCTATTCATAATAGGAGAAGAGGGTCGCTATTCATAATACGACGAGAGGGACGCTATTCATAATACGCAATGAGGGTCGCTATTCATAATAGGAGAAGAGGGTCGCTATTCATAATAGGAGAAGAGGGTCGCTATTCATAATAGGAGTAGAGGGTGGCGTACGTAGCCTGTGTGTGTTTAAGGGTGGGGGCGATGGGGTTGTATCAGTGTTGCCTTCAAGGGGTTGATATATCATGTCCCTTACCTTCAGCAAAGGAAGGAAGCGACAAAAAGGGGGTTGTAGGCAGGGGCGTCGCTAGACCTTTTTCAGTGGGGGTGGGGGGAGGCCACCGAATACCGACAAAAATAGCCACCAATTACCAACAAATATATTAATGCCAATGTCCCAATGTCTTCAAAATTAACCCTATAAATCCGGGACCAGGAGCTAAATTATTTTCCAGTTCCCCCCCCCCCCCTAAGCTTTGACGTTTTATTAATTTATTAGACAAAGAAGACGATACGTTTGACCGGCTCTTAATCATTGTCTGAATAATACACCGACTTCAAACTTCTGCATAAATATGGTATACGAGAATCGAGCAAGAATACCGACACAGCGGACCCGACACAGCAACAAAATTATCTATGCGTATCTTTCTTGCTCCCTCGACCAAACATACCCCCTCTCTCTTACTCACCCCTCTTCTCTCGGGCTCTTACCCCCCCCCCCCCTCTCTCTCTCTCTCTATCTTTCATCCCCTGTTTCTTTTGTTGTTTTTATCTCTCTTTTTTTCTTCTTTTGCTCCTTTTCTTCCTTTTCTTCCTTTTTCTTTCTTTCCTCTCTTCCTCTTTTTCTCTTTCTTTCTCCTCTTCTCTTTCCTTTCTTTTCCTTTTCTTTTCTTTCCCATTTCCTCTCCCTTTTCTCCTCCCCCTTTTCTCATTTTTCCCGACAGCAGCGCAATTTTACGGACAATATCCTGACAGGCGGGGTTGTCGCACCCCACACCCCATTTGGGACGCCCCTGGTTGCAGGGAGTTAGATTATATACAATATTCAAGCTTTTCGTAAATATACAATATTGCACGATTTTTTTTCTTCCTCCTCATATGTAAGGAAGTAATATTTTCAAGATTTTAAGTCAAATAAGATACGATTTGTGATCGTAAGGCATTATGCAAACGGTGGCGTCCTCTGTATAATGTCTTTTTAAAAGTAGGCCTTTATTTTCTTTTTAGCTTTGATAATTATATAAATACATCCCCATAATCTAGCTAATATATTTCCCCCGCTCCAGTGGTGACAAAAAAGGGAAACATAACACACACATAATCCTATCGTAATTTGTCCCCCTTGTGCGAAATTCCCCCCCCCCCTCAACTGATAGTCAAACTTTGGTGACAAGACGATATACTTTACAAGGAAACCACCTCGGCCAGGAAAAAGAAAAAAGAAGAAGAAAGATTTAGAACGTGATAGTAAGACAATATGTATATGCTTTATGATTACCAACCTCTCCTACGAGATGACCCCGACAATAAGACACTATTTCAAACTCGTGGGAGACAGTGAGCATAGGATGACAATATAATGCTTTTTCACAATAATAAATTCCATAAAGATTAATATGGTTAACAAAAACAAAACAAAAAACACAACAATATTTTCCTGTTCTCAATGTGTATGATGAATTGACAGGTGGTAATGTATATTATAATGTGTTGGTTCTGTAATTATCTATCTTGTTTCATGGCAACTTACATCAGCCTTAATTTTCGTTCTATTTGTTCCCTTTATTGTATTTTCTTTTTTATTATGGTTTGGTTATTTAAAGTAATTGATTATCTATATTTCGTGTGTGAACCTTTAAGCATGTATATATCGACTCGAATAACTATTACATGTATTTGCTGTGTTTGCTTTGAATTTATCATGTCTCGAATTAATTAATTAATGTTTATTTTGTATTGAACCTGCATTCATATTTATGTTTACATTCCGTATTTTTCCTGTGTTTGTTCTGTATTTATCATTATATCAGGCCCCATTGTTGCTACGAGGGCTAGACATCCCACCCCAAAATAAAAACGAAGACAAATTTCTCACGGCATTTTTTACTTTAATTGTGTTGCACTAAAAAGACCTTATCAGACCTCCTTCCCCATCACCATCACCCCAACAAAAAAAGACAATAAATGTTTGATTCATATTCGGATTGCATTACCTCTTTGTACGATACATGACGCGAAAACCGTGAAGGTCCGAGAGTGTTCAAGCCCCCTACCCCCTAAAGTCTCAAACAAATCACAATTCTAAAGTGCCCCCCCCCCCCCCCCACCTCTCACCCCTCTCCGTACAGTAAGCAGGCTCGTGGTCCGGCCCAACCCCGCTATATAATTTGTAGGTCCATAATTCCTACTAAAAGCTATTTTCTACAAAAACATAATTGTCGTATAAACAATGACAATTTCTGAAATAGCAAACTCAGTCCTTGAATAACTATGAAAATGGGCCTGCTTGGTCTACTTAATGTCGCATTGCCATAGCCTGGATAAGATCAGTCGGGGGCAGGGTGGTGGGGCAACATTTCCAACAAGAAAGTCAAATTAAGATACGATTATATATTATGTTCATGTTTTCCTTTTTTTTGCGTCACCATAAGGGCGGGAAATGTCTCTATATAATTATGAAAGATAAAAGGTGAAATATACCTACTTAAAAACAAGACAAATATTCAGGGCCATGTGTCGCCTTGGGGGTGTCCTCCGTCCAAAATTTCCCTTTGTTATGAGCATTTTGGATATTGCTTAGGCCTGTTTCATTTTATGAATAACGACCCTCATCCCGTATTATGAATAGCGACCCTAACTCTATATTATGAATAGCGACCCTCATTTCTTATTATGTATAGCGAACCTCTACTCCTATTATGAATAGCGACCCTCATTTCGTATTATGAATAGCGACTCTCTCGTGGTATCATGAATAGCGACCCTCATTTCGTATTATGAATAGCGACCCCCTACTCCTATTATGAATAGCGAACCTCATTTTGTATTATGAATAGCGAACCTCATTTTGTATTATGAATAGCGACCCTCGTTTCTTATTATGTATAGCGAACCTCTACTCCTATTATGAATAGCGACCCTCATTTCGTATTATGAATAGCGACTCTCTCGTGGTATCATGAATAGCGACCCCCTACTCCTATATGAATAGCGAACCTCATTTTGTATTATGAATAGTGACTCTCTACTCCTATTATGAATAGCGACCCTCTTCTCCTATTATGAATAGCGACCCTCTTCATCGATTATGAATAATGACCCTTATGAATAGCGACCCTCATTTTGCATTATGAATAGCGACCCTCATTTCGTATTATGAATAGCGACCCTCTCGTCGTATTATGAATAGCGACCCTCTTTCTGTGTAATGAATACCGACCCTTGTTTTATATTATGAACAGGGACCCTTATGAATAACGACCCCGATTTCGTATTATGAATAGCGACCCTCTTCTAATATTTTGAATACCGACCCTCTTCTTTGATTATGAGGTAGTGAGCACTTTTTTTTTTTTTGAGGACATACTGTGTATGATCGAATCTCTTTGATGAACTCATTATTATGGTTCTTAGGATGCATTTTAAAGCGGATAAAGATCTTATGATTTCTTGACGGTACAATTTGGCCTTTTGCCTTCCTTTCCAGAACTGAAACAGAACTTAAATAGCGCCCTCAGCCAATGCAAACATTATATTCGCTGACACGAAATGGACAATCTGCAGGGCGACCGACCACCGACTGGTGCAAATTAAACATCTTTCATGAGGTTGCTGAAATCGGTATCCGTATCAACGTTGGCTAGTCCAACTAACATTTTCTTCTCAGATTTATAACGTACAAGGTGAGTAATATTTCTTACTTAGTCATTTGAACCAATGTTTATCCCAGACTCTGACTCGACGACGTTGCAGAGCTGCGAAACTTCCTTGATTACTCTACGGTACGATACCGTATGCGAGTCGCTGTGTTACACCGGTTCGGTACGCCGGGCGATCTCCGTTTACTTGATCTCGTAGACGGTATGCATAACGTGAGTGTGTTGATGGGCGTGTTGACTGTGCATTGACTGTGACTGTGAGTGCATGAGTGTGAGTGTGATAATGAATTAATGAGTCTGCACCTTACATTTGACCTTAAATTGACTAGGACTTTCTTTTGAGTTTTATGTATCTGTAAGGATCCGGGCTAACTCGGACTATGGCAGGGGACAACTCGGCCCAGCTGCAAAAACTGTCATTTTTTGTAATTTTACCCTAACCCTAACTCTAACCCTAACCCTAACCCTAACCCTAACCCTAACCCATAACCCATAACCCTAACCCTAACCCATAACCCTAACCCTAACCCTAAGGCCGATGAAAGTTGATCTCATGGTTCTCGTCAGCGCCCGCATCAAATTTTGCTCGCGCACCAAAAAAGTTCAACACTCATCGCTGATGAAATTCCCACGTCAAAAAGTCCAGATATGAAATTGCCGCCTCAAAAAATCAACAATATTTTCGATTGGCTGCCGCGTGTGGCCCATGTGACACGCGTCCATGGCGATGTCTGCCAAGTCGATCGCTGATTGGTTTAAAGTAGCGGGCGGCATAATATGCCGCCCGCTACTTTAGCTGCCTATCGCGTAGGCCAGGAATAGTCTGCGGCTAGACACGGGGCGAATGTTTTGCCTCACGCCGTACTCCGGCTTCCCGCTACCGTACCGGGTGGGAGCTAACGCGTATTAAACTGTTCAGTGCATTGTGTACGTTGCCCAATATACTAGCTCAGGACAGCAATTCATCTGTACTATTTATTGATCGCTTTTGGCCGCACTGTCAGTCAAAATGATTCTTTCACTTTGTGTGACTCAGGGCAGCAGACTGCTTGTCAAGTGGAAGATAGTTTGTGTAGATAGTTTTGATGAAACCTTGACATTTGAAAGGTACTGGGTAAGAGTGTAGGAGAGTACAATACAAAAGTGCTAAGTTTAATGAGGTGAAATGGTAAAAGAATTGTCAGATAATAATTAGAAGAAAGTTAAGATACCTACTTACAATAAAAGAATATGAAGGAAAGTACTTGTGAGAAGATAGAAGAAGAAGAACAAATAATAAGAAGCAGACTGAAGACGAACAAAGAAAGATGTATATCGCTATATCATCAAGTTCATAATTTAATACCAGTATAATAAAACAGGGCCTTAAGTTTAAGTCAGAAACGAGACAGTATAAATGAAAATGAAATGAAATGAAGATGGTGTCACAGAAACCCAAATATCACAGAAAATTTGGAAGAAATAGTCATTGGAGTATGATATTGGTGTAAGAGCATTACATGTATAATGTACAAGACTCGATACCCTCGACAAGTTCTATTGGTTTGTATATGAAAGATGAATTTGGATCAAAATCCCTCATTCAAATTCCAAATATGCCCGCGAGAACATGAAATCAAAGTCAGATGAAAGATGAAAGTTGATCTAAATCCCTCATCAAAATCTCAACAATGCCTGACGAGAACCATGAGATCAACTTTCATCGGCCTAAACCTAAACATGCAAAAAATGACCGTTTTTGCATCTGGGCCGAGTTGTCCCCTGGTCCGAGTTAGCCCGACTCCATCTGTAGGCCTAATGACTAATGATAATCTCGAAGAAATCCCTTTTGGAGTTCCAGAGCTCGAGTAGACCTAAGTCAGTAAGTGTGCAAAATGTTTCATGAAAATGTTATCAACAATCATGAATACATGATGATGAGCAATAACAGTGTCATTATTTTTAACTGATTTCACTTGTATAGAGTCTATACATTATAATCTAGTTATAGTTAAGTAGTTGTGTGTTATACTGATGAAAAATTTGAAGATGCCCCCTCCGCTCAGGTCCTCATAATAGATTTTCTTAACTGTCTAACACCACTGTATAAAACTTACAAGAATGCACTAAAAATCAGCAATTCAGTGACAATTGATGACGCCTAATTCTTGTGTGTTATTTTTTGCAGCGTTGATAGTTTCTAGTATTGGTACATGGCCAATAAATGAATTTGGCTTAAAAAAACTTCTGTATTGCCACACAAAAAATCAGTACCTTTTGTGTTTAAGATAGGGAGTGATTTTTTGTTGTTGTTTGAGTTGCAGTGCTCACATGAAATGCTGTGAACACAAGCGGCACATCGACAGGATTGACATTAGATTTCTTATCTAATTTTTAAAGTATATTCTGCAAAATTGATGAGTTGATTTGATTGTATTTTACTGATCAGTGAAATTTAGGTTAGGGGGTCATTATTTGTATTAAGTGCAGATTATGAGTGAGTTCTATTGAGTTTTGTATATAGATGTTTCAGAGTTTTGAGAATCAAGACACAGTGGCTGACAATTGTAAAGCTGACAAAGTATGGTAAATGCTAAGCAGTGCACAATACCTGTTTCATGATATACTATATAGCCCAGCTTAAAATCTTAGAGACTCTCCAGGAAATCCCTGTTTTGCTTTCATCTTTTACTTTTCTAAGCTGGTTAAAGGTAATACAAAGTTTTGGGAAATTTTAAATATTGGGTGGATAGTGATTCTTTACAATTTTGATATATTTGGATGCCCCTGTGGATATAAGTCAGCACTAGAAAATTTATCCCCTAAAACACTTCTGCTTTTGAGAAAAATTGAATATAAAAATTTACTGGTGCTCCCGGGAAATGTTGATAAATTTCAAATAGCGCCTACGGCCGTACAATGGTAGCTGCGACCATGAAAAAATCAGTGATAATTTCCAATCGGGAATAACCGGTTGATTTTAGTCAAGAAACATTGTTTTATAACTTAATTAATATCTTAACCTTGAGAGGGAGCTATACAACATAAAGAGTGTATTATTTACAATTTCATAACTTTAGACTTGGATTTATAGCGCGACAATGATGACTGAATATTGTAGGATCGCATGTTCATTTGAACCAAATTCATGATCCCATACCAAAACTTTGTATTACCTTTAAAGTGCATTTATCAACCCTAATCTAATCTTTCAAATAAAATGACCAACAAAAAAAAATTTGGGAAAAGAACAGGATAAAAAAATCATTTGAACTCGTTAACATCAGGGTTGAAGCTATCAAAGTTGAGTCTTTTCCAAGTTTGACTTACACAAGTTTACTGCTGATGATAACATCTGGTGGGATTAGATTGATCACACATTGTCTTGTTTTCTGAAGTGTGGTCTGTGTTTACATGCAAGTCATTGTTATTGTCTACACAAAACATGTTGAAAATGTATAACTTTGTGGCTTTTGTGCAATATTGTGGGGTCTCTTTTTCCCCCATTTTTTTGTCTTGGATAACACCTCCTTTACAAGCTAGTCAATTGTATGAATCATGAATGACATGAAATATTATCTGGGACCTGGTTGATTTTTGATTTTTTAAATTACATTTTCAAGTTTCTTTCCAAGATATTGACTCTTGAAATTCAAATGAAAAATAAAAGTAGAACACCATCAAGATTTTGTAAACAGAAATTAGCCATTCTTTCTACATATATACATGTACATTCATGTATTGTACATGTACATGTATGTCCTGTCATATTTCCTTCATTATTGGGGTAGAAACCAGGAGATTTAAAATGACCAAGGAATACAAATTGTTGCAGCAAGTCCTCAAGAATTTACCTCATGAATGAGTCAATCAAAATGTCACCATTTTCCCTTTTCACGGTTAAAATCTCACCAGTATGGTTAAACATTTTATGACTGTACCCTTTTAAATCTTCAAATTTGAATGGAAATTGATTTTTACTGTCCAGTGTTATTTTCTCTGGAATATGAATCACAAAACACATTAATGAATACCTGTGAATTCTACCTTTGATTACATTGGCATTTTTCACAGGAATGCCCGTACCATCAATGATTCATCTAAAGAATTGTATTTTAATTTCGACCATAATCTAAATCAGTTCAAAATTATTTTGAGTATTTATCATTGTAGTTATTTACATTTAATCCTTTTGTATACATTTTTGATCTCAGTGATTATAATACAAAAATCTCAATTCAGTTTTGATGTCTGTAAGGATTTTTGAAAATCAATTTAATTTAATGAAATAAAATATGTGTAGCACGATTACCTTGTTTTGATGACTTGCATGTTTTTGCATGTTCTTGGATTTTTGAAAGCATGATACAAAAACTGATACATCATTTTAATGCACTCCATTAAAAATTAAAAATTATCTTTTTGTACTCCAAAACCAGTGAAAAAATAATATGGGAGTTGAGAATGACTTGACTTAAATGACCAAAAATATCTGGGAAATTTATAAAAGCGTTGTGGAGAAAGAAAAAAAGATTGTCCAATTGAGAAATCTCACCTGTTATTTAGAAAATGTAAAAATAGTTGGAAGATTCTTGTAGTTCATCGTTTGTGTTAGATACATAGAAGGCCTACATGTAGTAGATGATGCACATGTACTGTATAGACTTGCACTGTTACAATTGTTGATACATGTACATGTAGATGTAGATCTAATCTTTATTTTTAATCATTAAACTTGGTTGAGCAGTTAGGAGCATTGTGCTGCTTAGGAGAGGTAATGAGCCATGACAACAAAATGAAGATGAAAATAATGACTTTATGTAGAACTTTAGATTGTAGCCTACCGTACATGCATTCAACAACATTGTAATGTGTGCTGTATCCTAGTATTTGCCTCATAAACAGTGTGTTTTGTGGGAGTAGTCATGCCAATTTGTCACTTCCTTACTACAATCATCTTACTGCTCTCACTCTGGAGTTTGTGCTTGATAAATTCACATGTCGCATCATACATGTATGATGTGACAGCGTGTAATCTTGTATGAGAGCTTACCACTAAGTTGTCACTACATGAGTGTAAAATATGTGTATTTTACAAAAGGCACTAATTTGTTGACATACATGTATAAAGAAAAGAATTTGTTATTTATATGCAACTGTGTAAATATACCTGTATATTGTGCAAAAAAAAATTCACATGTGACATCAATACCATCTTTATAATGTGTAGTACATGTGTGTAGAGATGCTGATATAAAATCTGTAACCAATGAAGAAAATACATACAGCGTAGATAGGTTTACTTTACAAGGCCTACATGTACATGTACATGTATATATATAGGCCTACTGTAGCTCTATAACGTTTAAATACATTAAAACAAAAGAAGAGAATCTTGAGGAAAGAGCTTCTGTGAGGATAAAAGAAAGAGAACAAAAAGTGAATTTTAAAAATCAATCTGTGGTATGCTGAGAGCTACATGTAGAAGAATGTTAACTAGGTAATTTTTAATAAAGGTAATGCCCCTGTGGATCTCGGCGATAAGACATTTAGATTACTATTCACTCACCGTACATGTATATTACATGTACATGTAGGTAGTCGATACCCTCATGCCTGTACTTGTTGCAGAATGAGAATTTTGCTCATCAGTTCAGTGAAATATTCATGCTTGAGGCATAAAGTCTGTAAATATTATTACTGTTCCATGGGGAAGGTGTGTGTGTGTGTGTGTTGGGGGGGGGGGGCACCAAATATCATGTACAATATGAAGGCCTATGAATCAGGCATGCTTGTATTTTGGAAACCAAATAAAATAAATGACGAGCATGAAATATTACAGGCTGCGCAGCTGTTATTATAATTATGCATCTAAGGGTGGGTTCAAGTGACACTTTTTCACGGTCTTCAAAGACGTTTAGTTTAAAATACGGTTGCATTCAAGCTATTTCAAGCGATTTTTTGTCGGTTGTAAAAATAAACGTGTTTCAAAATGCAAACATGAAACGATGAAAAAGGTGCATTTTGTATCGTGATTCTGCAGAATCTTGGTCGCTAAATATTGCTTGAACGCAACAGAGATCTCAATCATGATTTATAGCGTCATTACCGTGGCCTGCTGGTTGGGCAAAACAGCAGTCGACAGTCAACCGTAAACAAATTCAGAAAGCATGCAGCGAAGTTGACCTATACTTCCTGGGTCAAACTGCGCAGTGTGATGAGCAGTGGCTGGGATTGAAATGAACGAGAATCAGTGTTGACGAAAATTCGCTTGAATTGCTCCCCCGCAGTAACCATGTTTTTTAACGGCGTTTTGATCTGTGATTCATGTTTGTGATTCTAGTTTTAAAAAATTGCTTGAACGCACCCTAAAGCCACATTGTACATGTACACACACTCTCAGCAGACCTGCCAACCAGTACGATTTAGTCGTATTTAGTACGATTTTTAGAAGCAAATACGACAGTACGATTTTCCTGAATAAAATACGATTTTCAAAAAAAAAAAAAAAAAAAAAAATGATTTTTTTTTTTTTATTTTTTTTTATTTATTTATTTTTTTATTAATATTTTGTGTGTGCGTCCGCCATTTTCAATGGTAAAATGTCCATTCTGTCCTATAAAGTATCCTACAAGCATCTCACATCGGCAATTTGGGGATGTTTATTGGTTCATCGAACACACCAGTCGTGACGAAATAATGCATATTCAACCAAGGATCAGTAAAAAAATTCTTCCTGTAGGTAGAAACTGTAAGAGGCATTGATCCGCGTAAAAATCTGTGTTTATTTTCAAGAATACAACTTTTGTCAGTAAAATACAACTTTTGACACTAAAGAATACAGTTTTTGAACTCCAGAGGTTGGCAGGTCTGTCTCAGGTTACTTTACATGAATATGATAATTATAAGCAATAAGGAGAAAATAAATTGTCATAGTTTAATGCTGTGCTTTATTCATATTTATATTTGTGTTCCCAATTTCCCTTTCATTTGTAATTGAGAAATGAGTTTGTCTGTCTGTATTCCTTTGTTTTGTTATAGTACGTCTGATTTTGATTTTGTTTTCCCCTTCTCCCCTTTGTTTTTATTTTATGTGCACGCATGTATGCTCTTCATTTCCCCCTGCCTGTTAAAGTGTTTTGCAGTCAGGAGAGTCAGGGATGTTACTTGCTGCATGGTAACTCTACTCTGTCTTGACCCTGCTCTACTCAAAGAAAACTCCTAAAAGGCTGTGCTTCCGGCTGCTCTGAAACACCAAATCACATTGCTTTCTGCTTGCTAGAAGGTATGTACATACATGTCATTCATTTCATAGGCAAAGGAAATGGAGGGAAAAGCAAGAATATACCCCCTAGGGAACTCATGCTCTTTCTGAATATCATACAAGTAGAATTTGTGGCTGTTCAGTTGATGAGATTAGAAGAGGAAATCATGCACTTGGCTTTCCATTGTACTCTCTGCTTACAGCCAGAAGGGCATTAACAATCCAATTACAGAGAACTGAGTAAACATGTTAATACCATAATGGCATTCTGCAGGACTGTCACTATGAACATGACAGACAAAGAAAGCGGACAAAATATACAGTTCCTCAGGTAGACAAAGGAACATCCTTCACTGCTATTATGTAAAAAGGTGAATATGCATGTGACACCTGTTCTACACATTTTTACATAATAGCAGTGAAGGGATGTTCCTTTGTCTACATGAGGAACTGTTTATTTTGTCCGCTTTCTGTGTCAGTCGTGTTCATAGTGTGTGATATGTAAAGAAATTGCACTGCAAAGGCCTACAGTGTACATGGTGTTACTATTTCATTTTTTATAGATTTTCCTTCATCGTTTAATATCATCAGTTCAATCATCAAACAATGATCTGTTTTTATTGTCTTCACATGAATGTCAAACGCTTTAAAGTTGTTCTTAACTTGTTCTTAACTTATTCATTAATTCATTTACATCAGTGTATAGAGTACCGAAGTGCTATAAAAAGTCATATTCTTTGTTGTCCAGATTACTGGTTCTAAACAACAGAGCCTGTGCATGAGGTTCACCCTGAAATCATTCAAGCATCTGGCTGGAGAAGGGCAAATTCAGTGTTTGGGGCTGGTTTGATCATGACACCATTACTAGCACAAGATTGTTTGAATCCAGCAACCTTGACAACTTGGCCAGTATGATGTCACACTTCGGTACTCTATTACACCCATAGGCTTTTCCGCGCTCATGTAATATACCCACCTTCATTACTGCAAAGGCTACGTAGTAATTACATTAAGGCCTGTTTTCATCAGCTCGAGTTGGCCAAATAGCCCGCTATCTCTGAATCGGGAAATTAGCCCGAAGTAACAAATCGTGTCTTCATCTCCGCGTATACAGTAGTGCGAGTCTTCGGGCTGGTGAAGACGGACCGTACAAATAGCTGGCTATTTTGCAAAGTACAAGATATCTTGGGAAGATTTCCCCGAGCAAATAGCCCACTATTTGCGTCTTCACCTGCCAAATTAGCCAGCTATTTCGTTATCGGGCTAATTTCCTAAATCAGAAATAGCAGGCTATTTGGCCAACTCGAGCTAATGAGGACAGGCCTAATGAGCTTCATACCACCTTATTACTCTACCATAGCTTCACATTCCTGTGCAGGTTTATTCATTAGGTCCACATGTTATTAGATGCTTTACACCCTACAGCGTATACTATATTGCTCAGGTTTAGCCTAGATTGAGTCCAGAGTTGTCACTACTAGGCTCACTACATTAACAAAAATGTTGTGAGGTGGAGTTTTTCCATCATAATGCATCGTTGTCATTGATGATCTTGATACTAAAACGAAGAAGAAAAAATAGTGTACTAAAAGTATTACACATTCATTTATAAATTAAGTTGGCCTTATCTTTATATTTTGTTTTATATGTATGCACCAGCCAATGTGGAGAGCCTCTAGACAGAATTTTAAAATTCTTTTAGGTGATCCTCAGGCATTGGCTGGTGCTAAATATCATTATGTTTACATGTATGTTATATCATTTTGTCAACCTTGTGATGTTTTGTATTTTATCATCTTGCCTGGAAATAAAATAAATAATTAAATAAATTCAAAATATCATAGGCATATTAGGCAACATGATAATAAAATAATGATGGTGATGGTGATGATGATGTTAATAATGATGATAATAATAATTATAATAATGATATTACTCAGAATAATAATAATAATAACAACAAAAACAACAACTGCAACAACAACAACAACAAAAACACCAACAACAACCATGGAAATTTTGGAAGTTCAAACAGCATACAGCACTTTTATTGTTGAGGGGAAGAAAAAATGGTAAAGAAGTATGAATTCACCAACTAATATCAGAAGGAGGTGTTTGTACATCTAACCAACTCTTTAGGTAATCAAACCTTGTACCACAGCATTATCATGAAACCAGAAAAAGACCTTTCAATATGTGAGTGATCTTTTTGACCTTTATCAAAACAAAGCATTGCAAAAGGAGCTTATGAATTAATCATTTATTAAAGCAGAGATTTATAGATCTATGGAACTGTACAAAGAAAGAGAATATTGTCTATTTGGAGCCAGAAGGACATAAACTCATACTTTTAACACGTCTATACCCCTTTTAGCTCTGAACAGATGAACAAATACTATACATATATATGAACATACATTTACATTGTATTGTGTATTGCATATATTTTAATTCCATGCTTTAGATATATGCTACTGATATCAAGTTTTTCCTTATTTTTGTCGTTGTCAGAAACGTATGAAAACTCTCATTTAGCAATGTACGGTAGTTGATAATTACACTTGTTATTCTTAAATATTGAAGGCAAAGTAGCAATGTGTTTATTTTGTATGATTGCTGTATGCACATATCAATTCCAATATGGTGAATGTGTAAACATGTAAATAAACAGAAAGTTATTAAATGATCTTTTGATGCAGAATGTTAGGAATTACGCATGAGCAGAAAGTGTAGATATCAATTTTGAGTCTATTTCCAATGTAGTGTGTTGTGCCGTATTTCAAATAGAGCAATTTAATTGTAACTACTGGAAATCAGTAAAGTCTCTAAATTGGCAATGCAGAGTAAAATAATATTTAAAAAAATTCACTATACAGTGTGTGTGCTCTCTGTACAGCCTACATGTAATATTCTTGATGAGAAATATCAATGATTTAGTAGAGAATCTCCCAGCTCTGATATTATTATTTCAAACATTTTTTTTTTTTTTTGGTGGGGGGCATACAAATACTTGATTTGAAAAGAATCCCAGGAAAGGTGTAGTGTTTGAAATTATTAAATAAAAAAAAAGTATTTTGTAAAAGATTTCATCTTCAATGGTATTGGTGAACATATTTGATGCTTTTTAATAATTGTATGTAGGCCTAGTGGCCTACCCAAAAGATGTGTGAAAAGTGAGGATGACAACCTGTGTGAAGCGAGGAGATCACAGTGCTAGCTAGCTACACTGTAGGTTGTGGCAGTGGCTATGTATAGTTGCATGATCCATAATTGAAACATATCCACATGGCGAATTACGTCATGCCAAGAGGTCCTTTTCTAGGGTACTCTACCTTCCCCTGGACCGGTAAAGAATATTAACCCAGAGCAGAGGAGTGCTTGTGTACACTACATAAACCTCTACTGATATTAAAGGGATCCGGTAACTTTGTCTTAGATCCTTAAGAAATAATCCTTGATTTAGCTCATGCTGCAATGATAATTATAAACCTTTAGGTCAGTCAGGAACTCCATGACTTTTACAAGCCGATCGCCTGTCTGATTATCAAGATATTAAGGATTGGAATTACAAATTTTGAAAACCGTTTGCTGAACGGTTTTCATAACAATCCAAGTCTATTGGGGAAAGTGAGTATGGTAAAACCGGTCACTCGAAGATTTTTTACTTTTTTGAGGCACTTCTTGATCATTTTGAAGCACAATTTTTTTAGGGCTTCAATATTACACCATATCACTGACACTGGTAACATGTAGGACCGTGTATCTCAGATTTAACATTGTTAAACGATCCCTTTAAAGCTTAGTAACTACGTATTTGCCAGCGTTAAGGCCGCACCCCTGATTTTGACATTTCGTAGACCCATTTCGTAGAAAACGTGCAACGCTATAAGACCAACAAAATTATTGTTATTTTTTTGTAGAAAACTATTTGTTTTCTACAAATTGATACCAAATTCATCAATATTCTTAGAAAAAAATAAGGTTAAAGTTGTAACTAAAAAATTATTGTAATTTAGCAATTCTTCGTCGATTTTGATTGCGGTAAATGTATTGCCGACAGTTTTGGTATCTGATATATACCCCTACATACCACAATGCAATGTGAAATTGCCTAAAATGGATACAAAGAAACAGCGGTAGCTCCGTTGCGGTCCCTACTTTAGTATTGCGATGGCACAAACTTGGATCTACCAGCAGTTTTTGTTTGAAAAATAAGTTATGAAGCTTTATCACAAGATTGACAAAACTTCATGTCTTAAATTTTCTGTTAGATTTGTGGAGTTATTATAGAAATGTAATGTACCATTGAACATTAACTAGTATAGTCATTGTAGTTCCATATGTACGCATATGTGCTGTTTTGACCGCCGATTCAAGGTTCGAGATGACCTGATTTTGACTGTTGTCGCGCATAGGCCGCACCCAGACTTTGCAGCAATTTCTCTTCCCAAAATACTGCAGCCTTTACGCGAGCAAATACAGTATGTTGATTTCCTTTCCCCTCGGGGCTACATTGCAATTCAGATTGCCTTCATGTTCATATACAACGCATTTCATTTAGAGATATTAGAAATCATAAAAATGTGCAATTTCCGTTCTCCTCCTTGTACTGTGTATTTCATGAACCTACATGTATTTATCTCATGTTATCATTGTGAATAATATGCCATTCTTCATCCCTAACTGAGTGTGGTAACACCTTGCCCATACCAACCTAACCTTCCTCATCTTTCTCTCTTTACTAACGATGCATCCAATTGAGTACATGTATGCATTTTGTTATCTATGCACATGACTGCGTACACCTTCTATATTGTTCAATTGGCTTTATGGTTGAATGTAGCTTTTAATAGGAACCACTTTTCAAGGGAAAAACAAAATATACATGTATGTGGTCACTAAATCAGGTTTGACTGCATTAACATTTGAAGTTTAAAAAACACCACATAATAGATTTCAGGAACTTGATTTTGGGCCTACATTTTTGTGGGTATACATTTGAAATAAATTAACAAATGTAAACTTTAAAGGTATTACAAAGTTTTGGTATGGGGTCATGAATTTGGTTCAAATTAACATATTGGAAGCATAATGCTTTCCTACAATATTCATTGATCGTTGTCCCGGTTGAAATTGAGTCTAAAGTTATGAAATTATAAATAATAAACTCTTTATGTTGTATAGCTCCCTCTCAAGGTCAAAATATCAATTTAGCTATGAAACAATGTTTCTTGACTAAAATCGACCGATTAGCTATTTCCGTTTGGAAATTATATATCACAACTACATATTCTGAGATTTTCATGGTCGCAGCTACCATTGTACGGCCGTAGGCGCTATTTGAAATTTATCAACATTTACCGGGAGCACCGGTAAATTTTTGTATTCAATTTTTCTCAAAAACAGAAGTGTTTTAGGGGTTATTTTTTTTAGTGCTTATTATACATCCACAGGGGCATCCAAATATATCAAAATTGTAAAGATTCACTATCCACCCAATTTTCAAAATTTCCCAAAACTTTGTATTACCTTTAATACTAGTTTTGAGTACAAGAATTGCCCATGTGAACATGACAAGAATTGCCCATGTGAACATGACAAGAATTGCCCATGTGAACATGACAAGAATTGCCCATGTGAACATGACAAGAATTGCCCATGTGAACATGACAAGAATTGCCCATGTGAACATGACAAGAATAAAAAATAGTTGTTTAGATTCAAAGCTAATCTTGATTTCTAGTAACAGAGAATATTAGCAGAAATGTTATTTGTATGTTTAGTGTAAGTTTTTGTTGATTATGAGAGAAGTATATGTTGCATCATTTCCAAACTCAATAAAGTAGTGATACATCTATCACATCTACTGTATTTACTATTTAGTCTTTTGCATTTTAAATCTGTTAAGGACTTTTGATGAAATATATAGTTATGAGAATCCAACGAAGT
This sequence comes from Strongylocentrotus droebachiensis, assembly GCA_035222895.1. Lineage (NCBI taxonomy): Eukaryota > Metazoa > Echinodermata > Echinoidea > Camarodonta > Strongylocentrotidae > Strongylocentrotus > Strongylocentrotus droebachiensis. Next base: position 106,153 of record JAVYIG010002699.1, on the reverse strand, counting down.
GGAATATATATATGCCAAAACTCTAAAGTACATGTTACCTGCTGGACATACAATATATGAGCATGTGCATTTACTTTAATGTACTCTCTATTTATTGAACGAACTGACTCTGGTTTTATCCCTATGGACTACAGGAATTGCAAATATTTACCTCACTTCATCTCCCCTCACAGGTAGAGCGCTCCTCGCTGCAGCAATTAAATTTACTGCACCCAATTTATTATTAACGAAATTAGGATCTGAGTAAAATGCTTTAAAGTGCAGATTCATAGAAAATCACAAATATGGCAAATAGTGTATTACTAGAAACTGGTAAGCTAACAGATGGCCATCGTGCAAGTTTTAGTTCAACTACATATCGGGTGATTTATAAAAATACAAATAAAACAACCTCTATAGCATCTGGGATATGCGAGAGATTCGCCGGAAAAATAACGATGTTTTAATGCCGTCACAATATGAACCAACCCTGCCCAAGCAGACGACACCCCATAAAGAATGAACATAATTGCAATGCTTTTATTTCTCAAATTATAATGAGTTTAGTGTATATAAATGTGATGGAATTTTACATCATTCAAAAAGGGATATGACCCCCATTCTGAAAACTAAATTCTTTTGTTTGTAAATACACAGGATAGGGGGTAATGAACAATCAAAGAAACCACACTTTCAAATTAAAAAACCTCCGGAATGATAGCATGGACGTCATTTGTTCCCTCTTGAAACGCCGAACATGCCGCGGTGTATGCAGCTGAAAATACAATGGCGTCCTATTTTGTTTACAAGCGACAGATTCCTTCTCCTTCTTTTTTCCTTGCATTTGTCATCCAAATAATACCATGCACGGGGTTTAGAGTGAGGCAATAGATTAAACATTTCGCCTGAGGGTATTGAAGTAAGAGAAATAACTGAAGAAAAGATGACAAAACAGGCAGTGAAATTGTGTGAGATGTCATGGGACATCGTCTGCTTGTGCACATCATGTTCAACATGTGACGTCATATCTCAGCAGCGACCGGAGAGCTTTTCAGGTGCTATGTCGGGGCTGTATCTAAGCGTTTTGTAATTGTTAATAATCATTACTTTGAATGTTGTCTAAGCATTGGCTTTTGATAACCTTGGCCAATCAAAGTGTCACCTTTGCAATAATGACATTAAAGTTAGTTTTTTAAATCAATGAATCTTCTCTTTAATGAACTGTATGGATGAATTCACCAGATAGCAATATTGCCTGGCTGAGCTTTGCAAGTGCAGCCTATATGTAGCTCTTACTATGAACTCCATTTAGTAATTGATGATTTACCCTGCCATGTACATTCATGTATTGTACCAGAGAGGAAATTCAGCCTGGGTTGCACTGTTTGTATTAACATTAAAAGTTTGCTGTAATATGTTCACATCAGTATTTCAAAACACCCCTCAAACGCGCAAACAAACAAACAACAACCCCAAAACAAACACATAAACAGACAACAACAATGAAAAAAAAGGTATGAGAACTAACAATTATTTCAGGACTAAAGTAGCTAACATGAAAAATAAGAAAAGCAAGATGGACTTCATAAGCCTAAAAAGGAAAAAAAAAAAAAGAAACAGAAAAGCGAACTATATGCAGAGTCTTGCAGAGACCCTATACGTAGGCTACATTCATGTTCACTGTACAAGTTTAAGGCTATGTCAGGTGACATACATGATAGTGTTGTGTCAGACCGCCAATATACCATGCAGGAAACTCTAACCAAATGCAATTTTGTTGTTGTGATGCAGTATGGTCGTAGTCCTTGTGGCAAGAAAGTTTAATGAATCTTGACCACTCTAGAAATTCATGTTCACTACATACCGGGATTTAGAATAGGATGCTTGTTCTTTAACAAAAGTAAGGTGCTTCATGTACATGTACATCCATGTCTGTAGTGCACATGTCCAACTGTCAGAGTTGGATTCTGCTCCTCTGGTTTATTTTGAAAGCAAAGGGAATGTGCTGTGTAGAGAGGAATCATCAAGAGGGGATCTAGAAAGATGATGTCTGTCATATTAAATCCTCAAAAATATTGCCTTCACACAAGCCTTTTATTAAGTCAAAGCAGACCGGGAGCCAAATATATGAAAAAGCGGCTCCCGGTCCTTAATTTTGTTAGAGAACCGGGAGCCGTTTTCCAGGACCAGGAGCCGTTTCCAAAATTGATGAAAATATGTATTCTTTTAAATTAATTGTTAAACGTTACCTTTTATTTATACATACGGTAGTTTAATTTCTAGTTTACATTTTGAGCACTCTCAATATTAAATCACTCATACCTTGGATAAATCTGTCATATATAGTTGTTGTAGTTCATGTTTAATACTATTTTCATGCCGTTAAATGTCAAAAATTGAAAAATGTTAGGAAGGGGGAATTAAATTATTTTTATAAAAAAAATACTTAAGAAAAATCATCTATAATGACAATGCAGAGCTGCCAACCTGTCACTTTCAAAAAACATATTATTCAGCTTGAAAAAGCATTTTTTAAGTGAAAAAACAGATTTTGCCTGTTTAACGTGTTTGTTATTTAGACCTGTCACTTAAAAAAAAAATAAAAAAAAAAAAAAAATAATAATAATAATAATAAAAAAAAAAAAAAAAAAAGATTTGTTAAATATATTTGCCTATTTTATCAGAAAAATCCATTATTTAAAACATCACAGAATTTTAGTCAATGAGTACGAGGGCCGCTGAATCAAGGCAAGTCTGGAGTTGCAATCAACTTTGTACATAAAGTCAATGCATCAGCAGGTCCGGTGTTCTGTTTTTCATTTGGCTTTTTGAAGATACCATTACATTCGAAGGGCATGCGATAGGCAAAAAAACTGGCAACAAAATTGCTGATTTCTTGATTTTTAGCGCTATTTTGATGAAACTGTTTCTTAAAACTGGGCTAAACCCCCGTGAGCTTTGGAAATATGGCTCCGATTCTGCATTCTTGACAGCAAAATTTGGCTTTTGGGATGGATTTTTGGAAGTTACATCGAGACTTTCTTGTACTGACTCTGTGTGTGTAATACAGTACAGCACTGATGTCATTTGTGTGTGTATGCATGTCCTGGGGAAATGCGCTCGTCTTTGAGTGGTGTACATCCCCTGTATTGTGTGCTCCGTACTCCGCTAGGAGTAGGAGATAGCGGCCGCTCGTATTAGTGCTGCAATTGTTTCTGGGCGATTTTAATTAGGATTCTCATTATATAATGATTTGTTAGGGTTCATTCAGTCCACGTTTAACTCGTATCAAGTAAGTTTTTGTCACATTTGTGAACATTTAGTGCTAGACATGTGGAAGTTTATGAAACAGAAAATGTTAATTCTCCCAGACCGGGCGCCAGAAATAAAAATGGACCGGCACCCGGTACTCATTTTCCCCGTCTTACCGGGCGCCAAAAGTCAGGGACCGTAGGGTAAAAATCCCCCGGCTCCCGGTTAATAAAAGGCTTGCCTTCACAAACAATCAATCATTGAAGAAGATGTAATTAGACAACATTCTACAGTTTCACTCTACAGTGACATCACAGAGCAGAGCAGTCTTCACTCAATGCAGTTCAATGTTATCTCTATATTAGCAATTAATCAGTTTAACCTCCTCAAGTTGGCAACAATCAATCTTATTTTCCACTTCTTCATAGCTTGCCCAAAAGAAAAATGTGTATTAAATGAACTAGACAAAGTGTAAAAGAAAATTGCCAACATTTTAACTGAAAAAAATAAATTCGAATTTGTACACAAAAATAGTGATATTTCATTTTACACCATGTTGCCAATGTAGAGACTTAGAATTAAATTGCTCTTATTGAGAACGACACAGTGGCATCAGAAGTAGACTCAAAATTGTCTGTGATTTTTGCTCTTTCTGGATCAAAACATAATGCATATAAAACACCACTAAAAGGAGACACTGTAGTACTGCTATGGCAAAGAAAAGATGAGAACCACAGTAGTATCCATTGGAGTTGTGGATGATCAAATAACTGTACATTCTTTCAGAATCCAATGAAATTGTACTGTAGGCATGTATCTGATTTTCTAAAATGAAGTGGGGTCTGCCTAAGCTATTCAAAAGAATATCTTAATGGATAAAATAGCTGAACAGAGCAACAAATGAACATGTCTGGAAGCCTTCAGGTCTGTCATCCTGATGTACACTACAGCGACCACCTGTACAGAAGACTACCTCTCTGTAAAATCAAATTTTTGGTTTCCTTCAATATGGTTTCTCATTTAACCTTCACTAAAGGAACCTGAACATAAAGACCATCTACATGTACATGTACAGTGTACCTACATGTATAAAGACCACTTTTCATGTTTCCCTTGAGCGGTCTTTACTCTTTACTGTACATAAGCCTACATGTACATGAACATATGTGACCCGGCACCACAAAACCAACAAAAAGTCGCAACCAGCGATTCTCCGTAATCAGCTAAAATGTAAATTTAGGTGAAAAAAATAGATTTTTGTTTTTTTGCATTTTCTGAAAGAGTGGTCTTTTCTGTACCTAGTATCAAAATTTGGAAGTCTAAAACATAGTAGAAGATGTGTTTTAAACGGTTTTTCTAGACCAGTTTTTTTCGCACAGCCTTCGGTCTCTTCCAAAATTTGATCACTTTTCCCGAGCGAAATTATCGTAGTCCGGAAATGGTCGCTCGTTGCTAACGGGTCGTGCTACGCGGGCTGTGATTGGTCCGTTATAGCAGTCAGTGCGGCGCGCCATTTTGTTTGTATCCGCTTTCACATCCGAGTTCCAGATTTGCGTTCGTCTTATATTCTCCGTTATTATTATTATATTACATTATTATATTTTATACATTTGAGAGTGACAAGTTGCGAAAAAGTCTACAACGTCGTTACAATGCCAGGTTTTGTACGTGAGCAGAGCCGTGGGATGGTACCGGGGTGCACCAACGCAGATGCCCGGGTAGCTCGGGCGGTCAACGAAGCGATGATGCGGGGGCTAGCTGCGAGGGATCAGGCCAACCTTACAGCTTTGCTTACTGAACACTTCGGGCAAGACAGCGACGAGAGAATTCCTGATAATGTGGTTACAAATAATTGCCCAGATGTATACAAAACAAGATAGGTGACAAGCAGTGTTATGTAAGGGGGAACAAAAAGACTCCGGGTCCACCATGAATAGGCATTGTCTAGTACAGGTGTCTCGGCACTATGTTGCAGTTCACTTAATCTGTCCAATTACAACTCTATACATTTACAACATAATAACTTTTGAAAGACTTAAGTCCACACATTGAAACCTCAGAAACATAATGAACAGACTATGTTTGACCATCAGGCCAAATTTCAGCCTAATCTGAAAATCTCTTCATAGCGGTTGCTATGGCCTTTTGATTCACCCTTCTATTGATTTCCCTGTGGTTTGCTTGCTCCGCATGCTTGAATAGCCCCAAACTTTAAAGCTCTCTTTCTCACAATTTAATACCAGTAACCTCTCTCACCAGCTCATTTCATTCACTAAATTGAAAGGGTTAGGAAGCTTCAATTTGGACAAGTAATATACCATTTTAATGAGGAGAACTTCTTCTTTCATAATCAGATGAAATCAGGAAAATAATTTTGTGCGACTTTTTGGTTGTTTTGTGGTGCCGGGTCACATATTGAGTATCTCAAGGAAACAAAACATTCTTGTAATGTTAAAAGAAAAAGAAGATTACCATCTGAATATCATGAGAATGTTGTGCGTTCAAAGGCATGCTGCACAGTTGCACAGTTTTTTTTTTCTTTTTTAAATGTCAAAATAACACTGCCTTGATTTTTCAGCTTAGGATGAATAGGGCAAGAAAGTCTTGGAAGAGAAGGAAAGTATGCCTGCCTGGAGTGGAAGATTCTCTGATAGATCTTGCCTTGAGATACAATCAATCATCAAGAAGGCTATCTACCTTTCTCTGACATTCACATCAAAAGTGCTAGGAAGGAAGGCCATTACAAGCCAATGTCCACTTAAACTCATGTTGAATTCCCATTTATTCTCCATTCAGGAAATTCTTTTTTTTCACTGGTTTTACAATCATTGTACATGTACATAATACAAGTAAAATGTATACATTACAATGAAAGCAAATGTACATCATCACAAACATACTAACTTTCTGAAAATAATTATTACATTGGACATGGAACAATATTTATACATTGATTGCAATATAATTATGAACTGCATTTATATTACCATTTCAAGTGAAATTTGAACCTCTAAGCTTATACTAAATTGTGAGGTTGTGGTTTAGTTTCTAAAGTGAAAGTAGTCATATAAGCACAGTTCCAGGGATCAGAAATGTCAGAAAACTGGCCATACACTGTAAGTATTCTTGAGAATTAGCATATTGACAGTCAAAGTGACACAAATGAAGACACAAAAACAAATTTTTCACTAACAAAATGAACAGACAGAAAAACCAGTGATAGTCGCAACAGTGTGGTGCCCTGAATTTTTTGTTGGTGCTCAGATGAATATCTATCATCTCTATTACACCTTAGGAATGATGAGCAATACATATTGACCAACGGCATATAGTTGGCTCAATATGAATGAGGTGCCTGTACATTTCTATTATTTTGCTCTTCTGGAATTTTTTTTTGTTGGTTTGGAAGTAAATGTACATGTTTTTTTCTTCCTCAAAATATAAATGTACCTTGTGAGTGTCTGACATGAACATTGTGCAAGCTTATGTTCATCTTTGATTGCATAAGAGATGGAAAGAAAGCAGACTGCACTCTTGTTACTGTAGGTGTATGTACTTGTGACTGAGTTAGATTGAGATGATGTGAGCACTTTACGCCATTAGGTGGGAGGCACAAAGCTCTATTCAGTGCGTTCTGTGCATACAATTATGAAGCCCACCTGCGGTAGTGTGTGACTCTGTAGCACTCATTTGACACTTTCTACAGAATCTAATTCAGAAATCAAATGTCAAGTCTCGGTGCCTTCTGTATGACGAAGGTCAAGATATGTAATGAGGAACTTGCAGCGTTGCTCAATCCTGTCAATTCAATAATCAATTTTCATACCCCCAAAATATATCGGCTGTTGAGAGCCAGAAGGGTGTAATAGGTCTGTGTTAAAGATAAAGACCAGTTATGGTTATGCAATTGCATTGTGAAAGAAACGCTGTGGAATCGTACAGAAAAGGTTGATCATCTAGCACATGTAAGTATTGGTGTGTACTGCAAGGTTCTGGAATCATCAAAATGATAAGAAATTTGGCCCAATCTTGGTAAAGTTACAAGTACTGTACACAGAAAGATGTATATGGGACTACGCGACACATTTGCGATATCTATCAGGTCCAAATAGATATAATAATTTACCAAATAGGCGGTTTCTCCGCAAAATTTGTATCCCGTATTAGTCAAAACATATTCTTTCACATGATTGATAATAAGAGCTTCCATTTCATTTTTTGAGAGGGGGGCGTTTCCAAAACTGATCTTAACCTTTAAAGTGTATATGAGTTAATGCTCTTCTGACTCCAAGCAGATGATAGTTACTCAGTTTATTTCAATAGAAAGTGTTCTCATCGGCCTTGCTTCCTCAATCCTTCTGATTAGGTATTCTATGAACTTTTCTTTCTTCAATTTAATTTTTTTTAAAATACGTATTGGTGTATTAATGTCATTTATTGCTTAAATTATTACACCTGAGCATACATACCTGTACAAAAAAAAAATTGATTTGAAAGTTACAAACATACTCCAATTACAATTATGGGCATAAACAAATGTGGGCCGTACAACACAAGACTTTTTTTTCTCATTTACTGTTGATGTGACCATCTATCTGTTATTGTTTATACCAGAAAGAAAGAACCATTATTCAATGGTCGTATCAAGAGATTCTTTTATATTTGATTCCAATAAATACATGAAAGTCAATATGTTGTACGGGACACTTTGCATGAAAGTGTCCTAGTGCACATTTTCCCTCCATCAAGCGCTTCTTGTCACCTGCCTCGCAATGAAAACTATGGAAAGTACATGTTTACCTTCCCCAAATTGTTTTGCATGTGTCTGCATAACATGTCTGAAGTAGTGCTATTGGTTGGTCATTATGAGTGGCTGTGTGAAGGTGTACTGAGTAATCAGGCTTGCTCTAGCCAGCAATTAATGTTTTGATTGCCACTGTGAGTCATTAACCATCCACAGCAGTGAAGGAGAAGGAGTGGGAGAGGAGGGGCAAACAGTTCTAGTCAATTCATTAAAGCGCCTACCATTGAAATAACTAGAACTGAGTCCAAAGTACTTATGTGCATCTCATTCTTTTAACGTTTAGATAAAATTCTTTTGGAATGATAATCACATGAAATGAAACATACCATAGTACATTTTTATTGCTATTGTACCAAACAGTAACATTTTTGTTCACATTTGAAATATTGGTTATTTATTTCAATTCAGTTCTTAGTATAATTTAAACACGGAATGCAGATAAAAACAATGCTGTTGACTTAAAATGACACATATATTGCTTGTTGTGATGACTGCTTTCTACAGGACATTAGGGGCTTTTCGTTTGTGTGGACGAGGACGGCGTTCACGTCCTCTAACGATGCGAATTGGCGTCAGACACCCGTCCTGTTCACTACCTTATTGCCCTTTTCGTTTTAAGTCGACACCCGTTCTCTACACGATGACGTAATGCCCCCCGCACGCGCTTGTTCAATTTCTCCTTCTTTCACTTCTTATTTTGTTCTTCGTTTATTATTATATTATACTCTCTCTATTTTCCTTATGTTATTCTTTGTTTTTCCTTCTTTCATCTTCTCTTCTATCTTTCCATTGTCTATTCTTTATCATTTTCTCTTTCTGTCTTTCCTAACGTTATTGTTGTTGTTGTTATCATTCTATCATTTTTCTTTCTATCTTTCCTCATATTATTCCTTGTTTCTTCCTTCTATCATCTTCTCTTATGTTATTCTTTGTTTTTATCATTCTATCACTTTCTCTTTTTGTATTTCCTTATGTTATTCTTTGTTTTTTCCTTCTTTCACCTTCTCTTTCTGTCTTTCCTTATATGTTATTCTTTGTTTTTTTTCCTTCTTTCACCTTCTCTTTCTGTCTTTCCTTATGTTATTCTTTGTTTTTTCCTTCTTTCACTCTCTCTTCAGTCTTTCCTTATGTTATTCTTTGTTTTTCCCTTCTTTCACCTTCTCTTTCTGTCTTTCCCTATGTTATTTTATGTTTTTTCCTTCCTTCACTTTCTCTTTCTGTCTTTCCTTATGTTATTCTTTGTTTTTCCCTTCTTTCACCTTCTCTTTCTGTCTTTCCTTATGTTATTCTTTGTTTCTTCCTTCTTTCACCTTCTCTTTCTGTCTTTCCTTATGTTATTCTTTGTTTTTTTCCTTCTTTTACCTTCTCTTTCTGTCTTTCCTTATGTTATTCTTTGTTTTTTTCCTTCTTTCACCTTCTCTTTCTGTCTTTCCTTATGTTATTCTTTGTTTTTTCCTTCCTTCTCCTTCTCTTTCTGTCTTTCCTTATGTTATTCTTTGTTTTTTCCTTCTTTTACCTTCTCTTTCTGTCTTTCCTTATGTTATTCTTTGTTTTTTTCCTTCTTTCACCTTCTCTTTCTGTCTTTCCTTATGTTATTCTTTGTTTTTTCCTTCCTTCTCCTTATCTTTCTGTCTTTCCTTATGTTATTCTTTGTTTCTTCCTTCTTTCACCTTCTCTTTCTGTCTTTCCTTATGTTATTCTTTGTTTCCTTCCTTCTATCACTTTCTCTTTCTGTTTTTACTTTTTGATTTACGCTGCGATGTAGCAAGATGACGTCATTCTGACGACGGGTCACTAGTTTTCTGACGAACCTCAAATCATCGATGAACGGGTTCGCAAATGTGGCCTGACGACGCCAGACGACCCGACGCATGCGCAGATCGCCGAAATGACGTCCCATATTTGACGTCGACTATGTCGACGTGACAAACGAAAAACCCCTAGCATCGTACAGGGACCATACATAATGTAATGTGCATTCTGGAGCAATCATGGAAAGCCTAGTTCTGAGCCACAAATAGCCCTTGGCTGACCGGAATCCATTGCTCAAATGATGAGAGCCTTCCCCTTCCTCACCTACTATCTCCATGCCAGGCATTATCATGGCTCCCTCCCATGGCATTTAGTTTCCTTACTTCCAGGCTAGAGATGAGATGAGCTATTGCATTCTTTGTACACCTTGACTAGACCATGGAGCAATGTTTGCCCTCTTTCTCTTTCTCTCTCCCTCTTTCTCTCTCTCTGTCTGCCGCTCTTTCTCTTTCTCTCTCTCTCTCTCTCTCTATCTCTCTCTTTCTTTCTGTCTCTATCTCTCTCTATCTCTCTCTTTCTTTCTGTCTCTATCTCTCTCTCTCTCTTTCTTTCTCTTTTTTATTCTTTCTGTCTCTATATCTTTCTCTCTTCTATCTCCTTATGTCTCTCTGTTTCTCTTCTTTTATCAGTCTCAGTGTCTCTCTTGTTCTTCTTCTATCTCTTTTTCTTTTTCTCTCCCTCTCTCCACGGTCTGTCTGTCTGTCTCTTTTCTTCTGTCTCTTTATCTCTTTCTTTCTCCTCATGTCTCTCTCATTATCTCTGTATTACTTGATCTTTTCATCGTGTAGTGAAGGTCTCTGTGTATTTTGCTGTAATTTCCATTTACTTGATTTTTTTCTTCTCTCCATGCATCAGATATTTATAGTCATCAGTTCAAAATACCTTCAATTTAGATAAAATTAGTTGTACATGTATGTATTGCCTGTTTGGTATCTTAATGATGATGATTATTTATTGTATTGTGAAATGTACAAATGTATGAATTTTGGCAAGACATATAAAACATTCGCCACTCTCCACCCAGGAAGGAATTCCATGCTTTGAGCACCAAAAAAAGGTAACCTAACAGAGCCGGGGTAATATTGGAGCACCTTGAGTGATGGATATGTGCACTATAGAATTATCATGTAATATATTATTATTAATAAATTCAAGTGAATGATTAACGACTCCTATTCTAGACATGCGTTTAACTGTGTCATGTATTCAGTTCTCTTCATGTGAATGATATTAATACAAACTCTTTTCCTCTGGCAGTTTTTTGTGATGACGTATCTTATAACAGTTAACACAGAGCTCAGTGAATACTCACAAATCCTTTGTTGCATGCAGTTGCCATTCTTTTTTTATATTCGCGTACAAAAAACTGACAGCTTTTTTTTGCGGTGGTTTACTCCACCGTATCTGAACAAATAACTCAGCTGACTCCTTTGCTCTTTGATATTAGCCTCTAGTTCTTTCTACCCCTTTCTCATGTAGCCTCTTGCTCATGTTTAGATTCATGAGAAGAGCGACTAATCAAGCACTGAAACATCAACCCTCATTGCTATTCATATGACATTTAGAGGTTATTAGATTATGTGCAGGCTAACTAATACACAGTAATACATCAGGCTATTATAATGTAAGTATATCTCATATCTTTCTCAAGCATGTGCTTGCAGGTGCAGCGTATGTGCATACCCATACACCTGTACATTCATGTACACCCAATTCACCTTATACCATTCATATACACCCAATACACCTTATATCATTTGTATAACCCAATACCATTCATATACACTCAATACACCTTGTACCATTCATAAACATGTACACCCAATACACCTTATACAGTGTAGTTATACCATTCATAAGTTCCTTACATGTATACCATTCATAAGTACACCCACTAATACCTTTCATATCGTCTAAGTGTATAAGAGCCAGAAGGATATTAACTCTGTGTTCAACTTAATAATGCCTTTCTACAGGTAGCTCTTGAAAGACAGCTTAAAACGTTGTAGGCCACTGGCTGGGTGTTGAATTGATCAGTCAACTTTGGATTAATATGGACTCAAAAGTTACAACTTGTGTCATCTAAAATAGGAATTTGTAATACCGCTAGTTGGAGACCATGATATCCCTGTACAGGTATATTGTGTCAGATTCCCTTTCGCCAGAATCCTTATCAAACAAAATGCATATAGATAATATACTGCATAATTAAGACGATAACTACACATGGAAGATAATTCATATACTGTACACGATGTATACACTGTACATGATGTACAGTACATGTATACACTAGTATGTATATATTTTTTTTTTTTGGCAAATTAGAATTACACTATGCATTGTTTTGAAGAGGGGAAAAAAAGACTACCGGTACATACAAATGTGCCCACATGTGCATGACAATCAGTAACCATGCATGATCAGTGACTAGGCTTAGGTAGTCGGAAGACTGCAACAGTGTATAGTTTGTGGTAAAAATCAGTCGCCGGCCTTATACTGCAGCTGCTTGTTAACTTGTCTACCATCAGTTTTCTTTGTATTGATGATATCATGTGAACTTGCTATGACACCTGAGGTATATATACAGCCATAACTAAATACTCTTTGTACCCATCACCAAGAGAAAGTAAACACACTTTTAATATTGGTTGTACTATCAGCATTCCTCTTTCATGTAAAATGGTCAAATCTTTCCTCATAAACTAAATAGATCATGACATGAAAGAATTCATTGCATCACTAGGGCATGTGAACGCCTTTGTGTATCGCTGTGGAACAGACTTAAAATAAAAAGATTTGATTATAAATTGCTTTAAATGTTTTTTTGTTTACATGTACACAATATATGAACATCATATGCGATTCAGTATTCTAACATGAAAATATTACACAACAGGCCTGCTTGAGAAATAACGGTGATGCCCATAGAAACACTGTAAGCAAGTATTGTAATACAGCAATGGTGTTTTAGGTATACTTGTACTGCATGGTATAGAAAAGGAATAGAAATCATGGAATTTTACCTTTGACTGCCAGAAAATGATAATCAATTAGAATTCCAGTTGTCACTCCATTCCATTGACTGGACTCCCCAAGAGGAAGTATACCAAATGATTTTTATTTGAAAATTGCTGCAAAGCCCCCACCCCAGAGGTGCATATGCATACATTGGTTGTATGTTATCAGGTGATGTAATGGCTTTTACAAACCATGGAGTAATAGACATTTCAGCTGAAGCAGATGGTGATACAAAGAAGGCTCTGTTTTCTTGTGTGTGGGTCATGAATCAAACACATTTCACAAATAGTTCATTGAATTCTTATCACAAATCTTCCTTTATCTCCATCACTCTCCATCCCTCTTGCTGTCTCTCTCCATCTCTCTCCATCTCTGCCTGTCTCTATCTCTGTCTGTCACGGTACCTGTACCTGGTTGTAGATCCACGACGGGTAGCAAGCAGAGTTCTTCCTCACATTCTGGAGCTGAGGGGGATGATTCAGAAGAAGAGGATCCAGTCATGGAACTCTCACACAGCCTCCTACTCAATGAAGAGGCCTTAGCTCAGATAGCAGACTCCAAGAAACCCATCTTTATCTTTGAATGGCTACGTTTCCTAGACAAGGTCCTCATAGCTGCCAATAGGGTAAGTTTGCCTTTTATTTCAAATTCAATTTCCTAAGGAGGCATGATGGCTTGTAGAACAGCAATCTTGTAACTGAAATTGCAGGTTTAAACTAAGAATATCCTTTGACGAGACCTTTATCCTCATTAACACGTCCCTTGGAAAGGACTTACCATGGTAAGTCCCCCTGGTTACTTATACCTACAATACTCACATTCTTAGCAGCCAGGAAATAAAAATTACCGATCAATCAAATGAACTCAAAGGTATACATTTTAGACTCCTACAAGGTAACTATCTCTATCTACTAACGGCTTTGCTTCCAATATATCGACAAGGTCTTGTCTTCAAGGCTTACTATTGAGTGCTTAGCAAACTACATAATTTATAAAGATGTAAATGTATTGCTGGTGCCATTAACAAAATGTATATTAGAAAATGAAGTTTGATTGCCAACTCCAGAAACCCTTGTGAACTAATCCAAGGGCCTTCGAATCTCTAATAATTGTGTGAAGTTACAAACAAACAAGAAAGAGAAGAAAAACAATTCACTGTTGCCTGATTAAATCGATGAGAGGCCTTCACAGAGATGAGAGGCTCCGTCAAGTTCATTCTTGGTCAATGTGTATGGATTGCTGCATCTGATGGAAATGGTTTGTGATTAGAATGAACACCATCTTGAATTTTACGGAAAGAGAAAGAGAGAGAGGGAGAGAGAGGGCGGGGGAGGGGACAGGTACATGTAGTTATTTGATTTAATAGTTAGAAGATAATATAATTTATCTACAGTATGCATTTCAAATACTGAAATTCCTATGATTAAAAATAAATAAATACAGCATCCTCTATACTTGTATATACTTATAGATTGAATTTGACTACTTAGTCAAGTAGGTTTCTATTTGTGCTACAAGAGTGATGTATTTGCGTTTTATCCCTGTTTGATCTGGGTCTTAGTATGCAGCATAGATGAATATCTGGAAAAGGTCAGACGTCTGTAGCTCCCACAGAATTGTATCTATTTACTGCTGGCCATTGGCAAATACTGATGGTACTCTACATGATTAAAATTTAAATGATTTCTTAGTTGTGACTCAACATGTAAATGTAGACACACAGAGAGTCTTCTCAATTATGCATTGAGCCAGAGATGAAATGGGTCTTTACATATATATCCCTCTCTTCTTCTCTCTCTCTCTTTCTCTTTCCCAAGAAAGCTCCCTCTTCCTCCTCTGTAAATTGAACTTGTGCTGTCTTGCAGGCCATGATGACTCATTTTACTATTCAAACACAGGTCTGTGGGATGGAGAATAATAGAATTCAGAGGTCTGCATTTATATGAATGTCTTTGCACTGGCAGACATTTGATATATCTTCCAAATACGCCAGCACTCAGAGTTTCATGAGGTGCATCCTCATTAGCTCCAGTTAGAATATTATCCAGCTATTTTGTGGTTTTGAAGTTGGCTCGAGCTATTCGATAGATGGAGACACAGTTAGCCCTAGTTCTAGCTCGAGCTTATTGCCCTAAAAATCTTTGGCTAGTTTGCAACATAGCCTGCTATTTACATCCCATTTTCATCAGCAATCTTGATTCCAGCATGAACGATGACCAGCCATTTCCAGTTGTTTGTGTGCGTTTTTGATCGGCTGCATGGGTGTATTGGGTGTACTTGCGTGTGTGGGGCATTTGGTCTTCCCTGCATGGCTGGAGAACGGGAAACAGAACGATTGAAACTGTGCGCTCAATCTGGCTGAACTTCGGCCTCCAGTTCAATCTCGAACTGTTGAAATGCAAACGCAAACTTCAGGCTAAAATTTAGCCGGCTATTTTTTCCAGCTGTAGCTAATGACGACGCTCCCATGGAGGCTAGCGCTTGGCCGTCTCTCTGAAAGAGAGGGGGTTGAATAGGGCTGGAAGAGGATAGTGGTATTTCATGAAGAGAGAGAGGGAGAGAGAGAGGGAGAGGGAGAGGCAGAGGCAGAGGCAGAGAGAGAGAGAGAGAGAGAGAGGGAGAGGCAGAGAGAGAGAGAGAGAGAGAGAGAGAGAGAGAGAGAATGAATTTCTTTCCGGGTAACAGGTAAAAATGAGGATAAGGATGCCAGAGAGATGTTAGAACATTACCAATACATATTGCAGTACAAAGTCCAAGAACATAATAATTTACCTGACGGTATGATGTTTCTAAATTTCAATGCTTTGGTACAACACTGTAATCATGGTTTCAGTCATGTAATAATGATAGCCACATTTATTTAATGCTTAATACTATATTTTTAAGCACTTTACATTTGAACTATTATTACATCTGGCATTGGATTCAGTTGCTAATCTGCACATGATAGTGCACACACTCCACTCAATGGGGAGTATTTTAGCCATGTATGTCCTGTCCAAAGATGTCGGCTCACTTGAGCTCTCCTTCTATAATATTGAGGATTAAACTTAAAAAATGAAGAGAAAATGGAAGGAAAAATAATAATGATTTTATCATATGATCATTGTTTTGAATAATGACATTATAGCCATATGATAATCAATACATTTTTTACTTGTGAATGGCCTTCAATGACATGATATTAAGGTATATACAGTATATGACTCTTGGTTTTACATTGCTTTGAGCATCATTTCATGCTTCAGATCCTACTTATCTAATCGGCACCAAGTAGTGGCCATTCATGGTATTCGTTCCAAACTAATGCCTATAACATGCGGTGTTCCTCAGGGAAGCATTTTAGGCCCAATTCTAATTTCAAGTTATATAAATGATATGTGTATTTGTATAAAAGACTTCAAACTATTATTGTACGCAGATGACAGCGTACTACTCTATTCAAATCCTGATCCTAAATATATTGAGGAAAAGCTCAGTGAACAGCTGTCTACGTGTGTCGATTGGATGACTGATAATAAGCTTTCTTTACACTTGGGAAAAACAGAAAGCATTTTATTTTGTTCTAAAAGTAGTTCTAAAAAGTCATTTGAATTCAAAGTGACACACAATAATCAAGCAATCAAGAGAAAAGAGTCTGTGAAGTATTTAGGCATTGAGTTGGCTAGTGCAATTTCATTTTCATCTTTAGTAGAATCAGTTGTAAAAAAAGCAAATTCTCGTCTGAAATTTTTGTACAGATATCAAAGTTGTATGGATTTAAAAGCAAGACGTACACTCTGTTTTGCTCTTATTCAATGTTTATTTGACTATGCTAACCCTGCATGGTATAGTAACATAAACAAGTCAGATCAAAAGAAGTTGAAGATTATACAGAACAAAATGGTGAGATTTATCAACTGTTCTGGTCCAAGAACTCATGTTGGCTATAGCGAACTTTCTAAAGCTGGTTTTCTTGAAGTCGACCAAAGATCAAAACAACTCGTATTGCATCACGTGCATAAAATATATCATACTAGGTCGAATCATTATATTCGATCCAACTTCGATCTTGTTACTGACGTACATGATTATAATACAAGAAATAGACGATTCAACTTTAACTTACCTAGTACATGTAGGTAGTATTGGAAATTCGTTTTATTACAATGCCATAAAACATTGGAATTCCCTTCCCAATGGTGTAAAAGAAAGGAAACTATGATCATTTTAAGAGGAAATTAAAGGAATACCTAATACTTGACAGTCAGAGAAGAGAAGTGAATGACATGTTATATGATTGAAATTTTTATTCTTCTGTCGGTTCATACTTTTTCATGTTGTATATACTTATGTTTTCGTACGTTATAGAAATTCTACAAATTCATCATTATTTTCCTCTTCTTCCTTCTCCTCTTTTTCTTCTTCTCCTTCTTCTTTTTCTTCTTGTACTTAATATCATTTCTATCATCAGTTTAATGTTGTTATTATTATTATTATCTTTAATAAGTAGTTCTTTTAATTTTCTTATCTGTCTGTAAATATTACTATTTTAACTTATTCATTTTATACATGTCTGTAAGGGACCCCACTGGAAATAAGCTCTCAAGCTTTCGTGGGTTATCCTGTTCAAGCTGACTTATTTTTAATCTGTTATTATTGTATATTGTTGTATGTTGGAAGCTTGTCGAATAAAAATCAATCAATCAATCATACTTTCACAAAAATGTAGGTAACATCATTTATGTTCAAGTATGGTGTAGGCATACATGTAAGCAAAGTAAAGTGTGAGAACTTTCCTAGCCTCACGTCATATCACTGATTAAATGGTACGAGATTAGCCATGTCAATGGCAATAGAGTTTGAAAAGAATATTTTAGTATACCTATACCAAACTTATTTTGGTATGAAAAGGTCCTATGAAACTTTTCTCATTCTCCAAGCAATTTTCTTGGCTGATCTGACTTGTCTCATCTTTCCTCGAAGTGGAGCTCCCGCCGAAATGGCAAACTGCCACCATTACCCCATTTCAAGATTGGGTTTAATGTGGTCATTGAAAACAACTCGGCTGAATTGAGCAGTGTAATAACCTGAGACATGGCCATTAAAAGGTGTAAACAGCCATATCCATTATCTGGATCACTAGGTAGTGCTGCCAAAGGTTTCATTGATTTGCACTCTACTATAGAGAGCCTGCTGCATTAGGTGAAGAGCCGGCCTTCCATTCACACCTACACTTTTCACATTTACGGGAAAGAAATATTCCTCATGCATGATATTGCTTGTTTGTTCAATGCTATTAATGATCATTTCTCCTGATCGCTCTTTTGAAGAAGACATCTAGGCTAGTTTGAATAAATACTAACAGTGGCTTCTTGAATAGCGCACATGTCTGTCACGTCAAGACGGTCCTTGCAGCTCCATTATACACCGTTCATTCAAAGCTCGACCATAAGAAGCCCTCAAAACACATGGGAGTTCAAAATTAAAGACTAGACCCCCCCCCCATTTTCTTGGTTTTTGACATAGAACCCATGTATACTGACTCTAAAAACTCAAGTCTGGGCTGCTTTTCAAAAAGTTTGTGTGTACCCCCGCACAGCATAGTCAGCATTCACATACGGTACATCATTACTTTAAATAGATCTAAACATCTAAAATCACTTGATATACAATTTTTCATCAATACAAGTCTAGTTTTATAGTTTACATGTAGTATTCTAGAAATGTTGTCCCAATGTCCCATACGACATATAATCATCAATTGCTGCCTATCTCTCCTCTGCCACTTCACATATTGATGTTACTGGTTTACTGTTTCATATCATGATGGCCAGATGGAAAGGAAGCTACAAACCAAATAAACTTGATATATACCTCTATTTTTCGAATGGCCTAGTAGTACAACGTCCTAGATAGTAGCTACATTAAAGGTATAGACCAGTTATGGTCATGCGATTGTATTATGAACGAAACGTTGTGGAATCGATCAGAAATGGTTGATCATCTAGCATATAAGTATTGGTGTGTACTGCAAGGTTCTGGAATCATCAAAATGATAAGAAAGTTGGCCTAGTCGTGGTAAAGTTATAATCACTGTACACGGAAAGATGTATATGGACTACACGACATGTGCGTCGGATAGATATAATAATTTACCAAATATATCAATTAGTAGGCGGTTTTCCAGCAAAATTTGTATCATCACGTATTAGTCAAAACATATTCTTTCACATGATTGGTAATAAGATCTTCCATTTCATTTTTTGAGAGGGGGGCATTTCCAAAATTGGTCTATACCTTTAAGTGTCGATAGCTCAATTATAATCTTTACATTGTCTAAACTAAATAGAGACAAACATTTTTGTACAACCATGTGATAAGGATGTTCAAACATACAATTAAAACTTCATATATAATCTCGAATCATTGATATGTTGAAAGAAGGGAGACTACAAATTCTTAAGTGTGTAGAGATGTTTTGCATTTTTAAAGGAAAATATCTGTCTTCATATTACATGTGTTGATATAATTTGTTCTTCTTCATTTCTTTATAGAAAGAATTCTGAATTAATATTAATTAAATATAAAGTATCTTCTACTAAGTATAGGATTACTATTTAGTGGAGGGCCTTAACAAACGTTTAACAAAAAATGACAAATATTTCATATTCCCAGACCGTGCATTTGACAACTATTTTGGTTGTCGCCCAAGAACACCTACTAGTACACTGAACAGATACACAGGTCCTTCAATCCATGATTGAGTGCCGAAATACAGCTGTGTGTTATACACTTTGTTGGTGTGCAAAGCTGTCTCCGAGCAGAGAGAGAAAGAGAGAGAGAGAGAGAGAAAGGGAAAAAAGGGAAAGGGAGTCAAGTTGCTTGGGGGATATGAGAGTGTGACCTATTTCTCCATCTGTGAATGCTCACCTACCTACCTATTCAGGCACCTGCTTTGAATACATCTCACAGCTAGCTTCACTGGATTTTACCTGTACAACTGTACATGTAGAGGAGTAGTGTGATGATGGAGGAATACACAGCGCTTACTCCATACCAATGTGACATCCACGTACAGGCAAATTGCAGTATATTAAATTCTTTCAATGAAAGCCTACAGTGACATGGCACTGTTTTACCTATATTTTTCTTCAAAAGTAATTCATGATGTTTGAACCAGGCTACCTACCATCACTGGTAGCCATGGTAACCAATGGTTGCCATAGCAACCAAGGTCAAGGCATAATTCCAGCTGGAAGGGTGTATGACATATTCTGCTTGATTTCAAGATACAGAAAGTGCATTACAAAATTGTATGAGTAAAGATGATGTTCATGTTCGAGACAAATGTTTTTATTCTATTGAGGAAATCTTGATTGGTCTTTATATTGCAAATTTGTCAAATCCTATGACTCCATGTAAACTTTGTTATAATATGATTTAAGATACAACATACAAAGAACTAGTCAACTCAAAATACAAATAGATAAGAAGACATAATGAAAAAGGAAGAGATTAATTTCCTTAAAAAGTTAAGTTATTAATGTTTGCCCTTTTGTAGATGTATACATGTAGATAAAATAAAAAGACTTAAAATGATGTTTTCAAGAAAAAATAACAGTTAAACATTACCAAAAAGACATTTTTTTGTGTATTGAACAGTTGATAGGAAAAAGAAAAAGAAATGATTTTCTCTTCTAGTCAACATAACTTTACACAAGTATGTATTTGATAAATCCTTGCCATGTATAATATGGCAAGGGTTTGTCGCTGCATATTCCTGTGTTTGTTTGGCAACAATACAATTGTATGTATATGAATGAAAGACTGCTACAGGAAGTGAATTGACCGGCTTAGGAAGATTGATAGTTTCTCATTCTACATGGCATCGTCAAAGTGCACTCATCATATCACTAATACATCATTTATATCAGATGGACATGTATACATGTATGACATTTTGTTTTTGTTTACTGGCCTGCTGTTGATACATGATCAGGGGATGGAGTGTTTAAGGGGGACCTCTGTCCCAAGGTGCAAGAATATATTCTAGTTTGAACAATGCATTGTTAACATTGTAATTTTGCAAATACATGTACTGTTAACGCGGAAATATTTGCGGTACATTCATTTTCAATGTGTCCGTGAATTTTAGAACCTGCAAAAATATAAACATGACTTCTCATGCGTGTTCTGAATGGGCTGAATTTGGTGCAACGCGAAATGAAGAACCAGCGAATATGTTTTGGGGTCGCTCAGCACGAAAAATTAATCGCGCGAAAATGACAGCGTTTACATTATGTGAAGTGTAATAGCAGATAGCAGCAGGACTTTTATGAAACAATTTGTTTACATGGGCAAGATAATGGATGAAATGAGCACACAGTTTACAACTAAATTATTCATACCCTTACCAAGTTTTGTAATGTTTGGGTACATGTATGTGAAAAATTGATTTGTCCCAATTCATGTTTCTTGAGAATTTGAAATTTTAAAGCTTACATACTGTATATAAAAACATTCGTCAAATGCCCTAATTGAACCAGTCCACCTTTCATGATTAAGTTGTGAAAAACACACACGAAAAAACATCAAATCAAGTGGTATAAATAAATCAGTTGTTAACTGTACATGCTTATGAACATGTAGGCCTACATCTTCTCATGTCAGAATGCACACACAATGTACTCTGTTACAAGATAACTTTAGACTGTTTAGAAAGTGCTTGTGATATGAGATATGAGACAGACAGACAAACGTTAATACTTGAATGCCAATGCAATTTCCCAATTCCATGAAGACCCTACATGTACTTGTGAAGTGCCTTTCAGTTATAGAGTGAGATTCTACTGTACATAGAAGAAATAAATACTGGTTAAAGGAACAGTTTGGATTGACATTTATTTGTCTTCCAAGTTTGCAGTCTGTTTCCCCGAAATTGAAGAATGCCTAGAAAGTATTCAACAAAATTATTCAATATAATGCTTCCTGGGAGAAATTTCAATAAATTTAAACATATTTGTGGCTTACACCCAGTAAATAAATTGAAATTTCTCCCAGGAAGCATTACATTAAAAAAAGTTATTGTCCTATGGCGGACTAATGAATATTAATACGTCAGAATGAATCAGGAAAGCTTGGGTATTTGTTTCTAGTTCATCGTGACTGTGCCATGGACCAGTGATGGCCTGGTGGTAGAGTCGCTGCCCAGCAAGCAGTAGATGCAGGTTCAAGTCCTGCTGGTTCCAAGATTTGTTCTGACTTGTATTTTCAATATAGATCAATCAATCGATCTTATTTACTGGGTGTAAGCCACAAATATGTTCCGATAAAAAAAATAAAAAAACTAATTCAAGAGAAAGAAGAGAAAGATAAATGTTTAACGAAGTCATTTGTTTACTGGATTGAAAAGAAGTTTCACTGAATTAAAAGGGGTCGTCAAAAATGGAAGGCTATTTGATCAAACACGTAGTCAAATGTAAATACACATTAAGTCTTTTTTCCACGATATTGAATGATTTAATCTCAAATGGTATTCTTCTTAAAGGCAAGGTATTCTACTGACGCTATTTCAGATTTATGTATACTGCCATCTGCTGCTCACAATGTCCCGATGTGTCGACAGCCATGTCCCACAATGCATCACAAACTGCATAAAGTGCATGTGATACTTGGGTACAGGAACCGGGAATTGCTTTATATACAGGTGTATTATATATGCCTTCACTAAAAGATAGCGCAATTGCAAAAAAAACGTTACAGTTCTTAGTGGTAGCGATGGCCGTATAATACCCTGCCTTTAAGGTTACCTTTGAGTCTGAACAATGCCAGAAATGTTAAGTCGGCCTTTTAACTGAAGAGTAGAATAATGCAGGGTGCATGTCAGGTAAGTGGGGCAACCCGGGGACTTATGGAAAGAGGCAGGTACATGTATATTTAACTGTCAACATTCATGCGTAAAGAAATGTAAAGACCATCTACATGTACTTTCAATGTTAAGATCAATTACAGTTTTAGCCAATATGAAAAGATGAAGGTGGTCTATCCAAATTTAGGGATTTAAAGAAAGTGTAAATTTTCCTGCATTACATTTTATATTATTTTGTTTCTTCTTCACATATTTTATATTAAATTTGTTCAACAAAGTCTATTACTGGTTCTAAATGTTCTACTGCAATCAATGCAATGCAATGCAGTCAGGATTTTCAGTCTTTTATTGTTTTACAAGACTAAGACATTTAGACAATATATCAAAAAAAGAAATCAGACAAATGGCTAAATCTCCAGATGACCACATGTACATTGTTCTTTTGTTTTCCATTGTTACCCAAATTGGATCTTCAGACTCGTTGATTCGTCTGACTTTTTGACATTCATTTAGAATGACAGTAATACTCAACACAGCCACGCCAAAACACCCGCTGATTAAATTTACAGCCTGACGACTAAATTGGATTCTAGATTGAATAACAAAAAGGCTGCATGCATACATGTCTATTGCTTAGTGAACTTTCTAGCTCAACAGGGATAATGTGACTCCATGCAGTGAATGTTGAGCAAGATGTTCATGTCGTCTAATGCGTTGTTATGGGTTTGAGAGAGCATTGTGGATTGGTGATAGATGAGTAAGAAAATAGAAGAGTTCAATGTTGTGATTTTATTAAAGGTAATGTCGATGGAAAGGATTTCTAGAATAGTGTGGCATAATGAGGAACTACAGTGAACTCTGCATAACTCAAAGTCGCTCAAGTCAAATATTCCCTTAGTTAAATAAAGTTTTGGACCAAACTAAGCAAAAAATGTATGTTATTTACACTTCACATGTCAAATTTTCTATAAGTTTTTCGGTCCCAACAGATGTGACTTATGAAGAGTTAACTCAAAAGTAAAAATGTCCACGGTTTTGCCTCATTATATCTGAAGGAGCCTTAAGTGTGATTATTTTAGGTGAAAACTTGAACATGGTGAAGAATATGTTCTAGGTGTCTCTGCTACACCTGAATATACTCAACATACAGCCATTTTGAAGGTGTTATGATTAAAATGATAGATTGAAATGCAAGATGTTTTTATCTCTTTCTGGGAAGCATCTTGATAGAGATGACAATAAGAAAGAGTAATTAAGAAGAAGAATATAGCCAAATAGTCTGCAAGCCCATTACTATACATTTAAAAACAAAATCTCCCATATCTCTAGTTGTTTTCATGTTATGATTGATTTCGTGTATTTTGCAAATGTTGCTAATCATCCTTTACCCATAAATAATTCAAATATTTGTGACTATGCTCTCGGATACACGTATTTACGGTAGTCTGAATATCCTTTGTTGTATTTCATGAATTTTTACCCGTCCCCCCTCCCCCAATATTCATCAAATATAATTATTACCTGTCTACATGTACATGTACATGTAATGTCTTGCCAAAGAAATGACAGTTTGTGGCTCAATAGATAATGCATTATGATTGTGTTATGAAGTAGAGGAAATTGGCCTAATGTGAGCTTGGCATGTGTCGCTCTGTACATAGGATTACACACAACGGTGGCGCACTGCTCTCTTATTTCACTTGCAATCTATATTTATTGATATTGTTCACCTTTGCAGATTATGGCCCGAATTCACTAAGCAAGGTTTGAGCTCAGACCAAGGTTTGAGGTCAAACCTCCTTTTGTTTCGCCAAACCTCCCTTTGTTATTTACAAACCTGGTTTGTAAATAACAAAAGGAGGTTTGGCGAAACAAAAGGAGGTTTGAGCTCAAACCTTGGTCTGAGCTCAAACCTTGCTTTGTGAATTCGGGCCCATATGTTTACTTATGTTTGCTGTCACACATGTTTCTTGTTGCATTTAGAAGCTGTTCTTGTGCTTTTGGAAAATGCTCCCAAAGAAAAATATTGAAAGTCAGACCTTCTGTGCAATTACAAGTCATTTGGATGGAACCTTATTGAAAGTAATTTGATTATAGGTCAAGCAATCCCCGATAATCAACTTACATGCATACTGTGTACTTAATCTCTCTTTTTCTCCCCCCCCCCGCCACTCTCTTGCTTCCCCTTTCTCTGTTTCCTCCTCTCTCTCCTTCCTCCTCTCTCTCCCTATATCTTCCTTGTACCTTCTCACTCTCCCTTTCTGTATCTTCATATTTTTCTTGCCTTCTCTCACTTCCTCACCCTCTCAATATCTTTCCTCCTCTATTGCTTGCTTTCACCATTTCTCTCCCCATCTTTCTTCCTCTATCCCTCTCTCCCTATCTTTAATTTTCTCTATCTCTCTCTTTTTCTCTCCCTCTCTCTCTCCCCCTGTCTTCCTTTCTTTCATGTTTCCTACTACAGTCTGACATCAAGGAATCGCAGGCCAAGCTGCTCAAGCAATTGACTGCCCAGATATCCCAGTCTCCTGGCCCACCGACCCGCAAGCTTCTAGGCAAATGCATTGCTACCATCTTTCAAGTCGGTGATACCTTGGCTCTCTACCAGACCACAAACTTCTGCAATGACATCATTAAGAGCAAGGATGACTCCCCAAGTTATCTGCCAACTCGATTGTGAGTACCTTGGGAAGCATATTAAAGGAGGCCCTTAATGACCAAGGCTCTCTATCGGTTTCATTTGGTATTCTGGCCCAGAGCTGTCCGTTATTGCAGAAGTGATGTTATCATCCTCCTGATCATATTAGGTGTTTTTATAATGTCCATTTGTAATTATGAAGATGAGCAAGACACCTAGCGGAGAGTGCTTAACGACTGTGGGTCGTCTATAAAAGTGATGAATCCTATTTCATCTATCACATTTTCAGAAGTGTATTCTAATCACTATTAATCTTTTACTTTTTTGTGGGGGGGGGGGGGAGGTGGGGATAGACAACTAACAGCATATATTTTGTAGAAATTATTTCTGAACTTTTTGCAATATGTACTGAATATATAAATCCATGCATAAATTGTGTTCAGGTTATAAAGATCATACATTTTCCTCTCTACTGCAAGGAGTATACTTTAATAAAATATTATGAATTTGAGACCTTTTCTATTATGCTTTTTTCTGGGAAAAGATAATAAAAAAGAGATTCATTACAAAAAGAGAATATTTTGTAGGTTTTATTTCAATGATCTATTGTAAGAGACTGACTAGACCCTACAGATAGACTGTTTGAAGTGGAAAGTCTTTGATATACCACTTCATAATAATAACTTTGGATTTATGTAGCGCTTATTACGAAGTATCGTCTCTAAGTGCTTTACAAAAATTATTACCCGGTCATCAGATTCATTCAGGCACAGTAGTGTGCACCATCTTCACTCCCTGGGGAGTATTGGAACCACTGTACATGTTGTCACTGTGAGGTATATGGCAATTACTAACTCAAAGGCTTTCGTTATCTTCCCAGACCCCTATTTCTCTCCTGGGTATGGATTAACGGTAGCAAATGAACACTTATACCTTAGGAAAAGACACTAGTGCCATGCCAGGGATCGAACCCCTCAACCTTTGCATTTGCAGTCGAGTTGCTAAAGCTCTGGACTGTGTCACCTCTACCATTCTGAACCCCTTGGGTTAAGAGTGTTATTGGTTTGCCATCTTGAGTTCTCCAGATCATGTTTTATAGATTAACATGTCTGACAGTTGTATGCCGGTATGAGGAATTAGTAATATAATGGGAATGATGGCACCCAAGACTGATCACATAGCTATGCTAGCTGCATTCAATGACATTTCAGACATGGCAGTCAGTGTTAGGTATACATGTAGTTTAGCAAGGTTTTAATAGACTCTGTAATGTGGGGATTGTGGTGGATATAACTCGTCGCTGTTTTCACGAAGTGACGGTAGTGGAAAAAAATTACATTCACTTTGCGTTACGATTTTCCTCACTACCGTCACTTCGTGAAAATAGGGACAAACTCAGTGGGGCTTATTCTTTTCCTTAAAGGGAAAGTCCACCCCAGGATTTTTTTTAGCTGACGATATAGACCTAATAATACCATGAAGAATGATACAAGTCTCATTAAAATCCATGATCACATAACGAAGATATATCGACTTTTTTATCGAAAATCAGCCGCCCCCCAAATGCAAATGCGTTACATGGGCAAAAAACGATCGCCAAAAAATAACCGATAGTATCGAAATTGTGACGTATGTTGCGAGCTGCCTTCTTATTTCGCAGACATTCACTTTCGCTCGCGGTACACTGTTATCGCACTGACACGACGAATCATGAATGAAAGTGAAAGCGAAAGTGAATGTCTCCGAAATAAGAAGGCAGCTCGCAACATACGTCACAATCGTTTCATGCCCATGTAACGCATTTGCATTTGGGGGGCGGCTGATTTTCGATAAAAAAGTCGATATATCTTCGTTATGTGATCATGGATTTTAATGAGACTTGTATCATTCTTCATGGTATTATTAGGTCTATATCGTCAGCTAAAGAAAATCCTGGGGTGGACTATCCCTTTAATAACTTAATTTTGTTTTCCTTAAGACACCAAGTCAGTTGAATTGAATTGAAATCAAGTCAAATTCTTTATTCATTGTAAAAGACTAGAAGAAATATATTTAAGAATAAGTAGGACAAACATCACAGTGCACAACGAGCGGAATGATAACAAAATCTTTCAGGTGCATGAATGGGAATAGCGCTACACTTTCACACCGCCTTGCCATTGGGCGTGCTTTATTTCTTCAAACGCTTTGTTTCCTCACTCCTCAGTCCCAACATATGTGACGAAATGAAGCATGCTTTGTGCGAAAGTGCACTAATGCCTCTTTGTCAGACTTTATTAACTCCTCATTTTTAAAGTGATACTTATACTTCATAGACAATAACATTTTCAGTTACTTGTATATACATGTATATGCAAGTCTTTAAGGAATACATATTGCAGAACACAGTATGTGATGAAATGTACATGAATGACATTGGATTCAAGCCAAGTTGTATATATATCTCCACTTGAATAGATTCTATATATTCGATAAGGGGATTAAAATACATCCTATTTGTCTTATTCAATTACATTATTAGCTGATTATTCATGTTGCTTCCGCTACTTAAAGCAAGCACTATGAACATGACAGACAATGAAAGCGGACAAAATATACAGTTCCTCAGGAAAACAAAGGAACAT
This sequence comes from Strongylocentrotus droebachiensis, assembly GCA_035222895.1. Lineage (NCBI taxonomy): Eukaryota > Metazoa > Echinodermata > Echinoidea > Camarodonta > Strongylocentrotidae > Strongylocentrotus > Strongylocentrotus droebachiensis. The sequence goes on along the minus strand of JAVYIG010002699.1, from coordinate 78,173 downwards.
CCCTTCACTGCTATTATGTAAAAATGTGTAGAACAGGTGAATATGCATGTGACACCTGTTCTACACATTTTTACATAATAGCAGTGAAGGGATGTCCCTTTGTCTACCTGAGGAACTGTATATTTTGTCCGCTGTCATTGTCTGTCATGTTCATAGTGAAGGACGTGTGTCACACTATCTACATGTACATTGTACCTGTCACAGGAAAGCTGAAGTCTTAAATAACTCTTCATTCTGATAGAAGTTGATTTTGTGAACTGCTATGTGGCATGTGACCATGATGCACCAACGGTCATGTTGAACAGACTCAGTGCCCAGTCACATTACAATCATCAATAGTCTTGGTACATTTCACAGGTCATGTTGAACAGACTCAGTGCCCAGTCACATTACAAACATCAATAGTCTTGGTACATTTCACAGGTCATGTTGAACAGACTCAGTGCCCAGTCACATTACAAACATCAATAGTCTTGGTACATTTCAAATGAGAATCAAGCAGATCTTTTGCACCCAGAGATACTAGCAATATCATTGTACATGTACATTCATTATTGTATTACATCTGATTTTGTTTTGTTTTTGTTAAGATAACACTTAGTATTATTATATTGCATAGTAGTGCCATGATGATGGTGAGGATGATGATAATGATGTTTGGAAACAACAATTATTAAATGGAATATGAGTGTAAAATCCTATATGAAACCTGGGGAAAAATTAGTACACGAACACGTATTTGCCAGTGTTTATTTTCTTCCTTAGTTCCTTGTGATTGCCTAATGTACATGTGGCTTGAATTTAACTGTTGCCCAAGCTTTGAAAGCTATACATTTAGACTCTTATAATCAGGCATCAGTGATTAACAATGTTTATATCACTTCAAATAGAGGATCGTTGTCATATCTTAAAACTATCTGATAAAATCATACTTTCAAAATTACTTCCACATATTTGCAAAGACTATTTCCATGAATATTTTATGAATATCATACATGTACTGTATCATAAAATGTATGAATAGTCTGAAGGCTGTATTTGCCTTTAAGAGAAATACCCTGTTGTGTTTGCCTGATAATGCATTATTTTCAGTTTCAGGTTCATGTATGTGAATCTGGATAAATACAGCTGTTTTCCAGATGTTTTTTAAAGACTGTGTCAGAAAACACAATGTAGTGCTTGCCTTGCAATTTGTACTAGAGCTTGTACAGCTATTCTCTGCATCCAACTTTTTGCATGGTATTTATTTCAATACATTCCTGACATTTAAATTAATTATTTGATGGGATATTCAAATACTGTCCTTTGTGGCTTGTGGTTATGGAGAATTATCCACACAAATATGCTAACTAGATAACCACAGGAAATCTCCCTGAACTTTTGTTTACACATTACACAAATATAGCATGTTGATTTACATGTATACAGGTACACTGTACAAATGTATGATAAATGTAGCTTTGTTGTCATTATTGGACATAGTTGTCAATTAATGAATTATAAGTTAGTTTTAGGAAGGGAAGCTGAGATAGAAAAGATAATTATAATAATGATGATGATAATGATAAGCGTAAAAGAGGTGGGGGTGAAGGAAAAAAAACATGATTGAGAGAGAGTGAGAGAAAAGAAAGTTTATTCTTGGAAGTGATTTAAGCACTATGCATCATATTGTTTGATTATCTTCTAGGGCTGCTGTGGCTGTGTTGGGTAAGATGTATCAGATGTTGGGACGTCTCACAGGGAACTCCTATACAGACACCATCCAAAGTCTTATCAAGGCTCTGAAAAATGCAGAGGTAAGACTCATTCTATCACCCCTGTTAAATTAATATTACAATTCTCTACTACAGTCAAACCTGCTTTAGTGACCACCTGTCTACATAAACTAAAGGAATTCTACCAAAGTAACCTGTCTACAAAGACCGCTTTTTGTGTTTCCCTTGTGCGGTCACTATAGACAGGTTTGACTGTACTAATAAATGTACCTTCACTAAACCATCTACTAACTCTGCTAGATCTTTGCTACTACCCCTATTACTTCTATTACAATTCTCTCCTACTTTCACTGAACCATCTATTCCGTACACTATTTACAAGTAGCTTCATTTGTCATATCTTATTTACTTTTAGCAATTACGGTATTGTATTTCGGGAAAATTTATTGATTCACACACAGCAATTTCTCTGATGATGGAACTTGCATATATTCTCATATTTCTTATAAAACATATGAACTTGGTTATAACTCTTACAATGCTATACAATAACATTGTGAAGTATTCTTAGCTGCATCATTGAATTTTTAAGTCCATTGAGACTTTGTAAAAAGTCTGTCTAGACAGGAAGGGGTGTTTCACAATTATTATAATTATTTTAAAGTTCACATAAATTTTTGTAAAAATGCTCTTGATTTTTAGTAAATTCATGTTGATACAATCCATATGACATGCCAGCATGAGAATATGAATTGAGTCCTTTATATTATGAATAGAATATAACCTTTGATTTTGTTTGTCTTCAGTTGTTAATAACAAATGACATTTAGAAGAGGCAGTATTTTCTTTCTTTTATGAAATCTCTGCTATGAAATGTGCAAGCATACAGGTACATGTACATGTAGCAGATATCACACTTTATGCTTGTGTTTATGTTTATTAGAGAATATTACAAATAAAGGTGTGACTTGTAACGCATTTCTTCTTAAACATTTTCACTTGATTTCACTTGCAGTCAACGGGTCGCTGTGAGATAATGCTCTGTCTACAGAAAATCCTCTTAGGTCTTGGCAGTGTAACCCAGCCTCAACACAGAGATATATACAAAGCAGCACGTAATGCCCTACAGGATAGAACCATGGCTGTCAGAGTATCTGCTGCAAAGGTAGGTAGGGGTGTGAATAGAAAGATAGATAGAAGGATGGGAGAAAGAATGAGGATGGGATGGAAACGGAGTCGGTGTATTGACCATCAGTTAAAATGTAGATCGTAAGATAAATGAATAACAGGACAGAATTCAATGGGAAGTACCATGGCTGTCAGAGTATATGCTACAAAGATACATGTAGGTAGGATGTATGGATAGAAAGATGGATGGACGGATAGATAGAAGGAAGAAAGAAAGAATGAGAATGGGATGGAAACAGAGTCGGTGTTTTGACCATCAGTTGATATGTAGATGGTAGGATAGATGAATAACAGGACAGAAATAAATTGGTAGAACCATGGCTGTCAGAGTATCTGCTGCAACGATAGGTAAGATGTGTGGATAGAAAGATAGATTGAAGGACAGTAGAGTGGATGGAAGAATGCATATGGGGTGAATAGGAGTAATGATATATAGGTGATTAGTTGATTGTTGGAGAAATGAATGATGAAACCAAGGCATAATGCAGTAGGTTCCAATCCTGATAAAACATTGGCTGTGAGGTATGTGAAGCTAAGAAAGGTAGATACAAGTAGATGATGCATTTTCAGCACTTTTAGACCACATAAACAGAGCTTCAAAATAGAGTAGACTATACCTTAAAGAAGATTGTTATAAAGAAAGCTTGGAGGCAATGTAGATTGATATCATATGAATGTGGATGTAAGGGAGAGTAGGGAAATCTGGCAATCCAAGCTTGAGTTATACCAAGCTGTCATGGGATTAGAGCTAGCTTCCTCTTCTACCCATCGCTTGAGAGGATTAAAATCAGGGGGGATTAAATCTCTGACCCTTAATCCCTCCTCCCGACACAGTGCCTGGAGCAGCTTGCAGGGGAAGCTTCATTCATGATAACATCGGAGCTAGAGAACATAGTGTCTTCAAGCTTCAGAGCTCTAGATGGTTCTAACTATGATGTACGTAGTGCTGTGGCTCAGCTGCTTGGTGTTCTCTTAGCTCGAGCACTCACTCATCCCCCTCCAAGAGGTGAGATCAAAATCACTGCACCCTCGCTATACATACATCCATCATTTTGTCTGAGAATTGAAAGCAAAATAGCCCCTCTTAACATTTCATTTTGTAAGATGCTACTTGAGATATACACTCAGTAAGTAAACAAAGAGGAGACTGTTCATAATTACAGCTTTCAAATAAATATTTGATATAAACTTAACTTTCATTTATCAAAATAAACATAAATTAAAACTCTATTAGAGATGATATGCAATTGAAATCATACATGCATGTTAAACATAGCAATTTAATATTAAATGAGCCACTGAAAGAAAATCGCAAAATTTGGAAATAGTATTAATTTTCCTTTAATGTAATACATATATTACTGACAGTTTATATATTAACATTTTGAACAATGTAGAGTGTCTGCCTTTAGTTTGTGGGGAATGTAGATGTGTCAAATGGGTTCATAACCTATAAGGCATACCTAGAAATTACTGTCAAATCACACATTTATGTATATTTGCATCAATTGAATTGAATTGAATTGAATCTTGAATATAGAATTATTATAAGGACCAAAAGAAGACATGAATACTGCATTATTGACTGATATTATCACAATACTTGGTGTTTACACAATACAAAATTTTGCATACCGTAAATAACGTTGTATAAACCGCCCTCGTGTATTAACCGCACCCCTCTTTTTCGCCCTTAAAATTTTTTTTTTTTTTTTTGCCGAGATTTTTTTATTTCGTGTGTAAGTTCATTACGGTACTGTAAATTAAAAAAGAGTAGGGACCTAGGATAGAACCTTGTGGTACACCATGTAATAGAAGAAAAATTGGAGGAATTATTATTATAAACTACATATTGAGATCTATCAGAAAGATTACTTTCAAACCAAGATGACAGACAAATTTGAGTGTTGTTCTAGTTTCCGAGTGGTGAGTCAACGCACCGATTACCGAGCTGGGAGACATTTCCAGGCATAGCGCCAGGTGGAGGGGCATAAATTGAAACTTTAAAAAAAAAAAAAATTTGGTGTACCGTGTATAAACCGCACCCCCGACTTTGAAATTTTTTCGGCAGCAAAAAAGTGCGGTTTATACACCGTTATATACGGTAATGTTTTTTTTTGCCTCATCGCACCAACATTGTCTTGGAGATCTTTATAAACTATGTGTGTCTCATGAAAGCCTACTTATCTGTTCGAACATTTTAATTAATTTAATAGAATGTAATATCTTGACACTTAAAAGAAATAAAATCATCATGCAGTGATTAATCAATTGGCATCTCTTTGCAGACTCTAAGGCCAAGCGACTTTCCAATGAAGATATCCTAAACCTGCTGGCATCAGGCTTTGTGAAGGGTACGTCTGGTTTCCTCAAAGGAGGGTCTGGAGAACTTCTCAAGGGTGGAGGAGGCATGGTCAATAGAGAGATCAGAGTTGGAGTTACTCATGTAAGTCATCTATGGCACAAGGCCCTGTATTAGAAAACTTGTTATCAATAACAAATGCTAAATTTCTATGACAAATTTGCTCTCAGCCAATCAAATGCCATGATTTCAGTAGCTTATAACAGTAGCTTGTAACTTGTTATTCACAAATTGTGCAGTCCTTTATCAAACTCCATAGTTTGATAGGCACACAATGATCATTCATATCAGAATATAATGATAAAACAAGAAAATCTGCTCAATATTTTTGTTGACAAATTTATTGATAACAAGTTTCATGAAACAGGGCCCTGATTTTAAATGCTTCATTTAAATCAAGAAGATATATTCTGGGAAGATCAATTGGAATCATAAACTATGATTTCATGACATCTCTCTTTTTCACCTTGCCTTGCTCTGCCCAAAAGGGACATGAAAACTATGAAAGATAAATAAAAAGACCTTAAACAGAAAATGTGTAAAAATGTGCATGCTTACTGAAAATGGGCAAATAGCATATCTTTTTGACATAAGTAACCCTTTGAGGTTACGCTGTCATGGTGCACACAAACACATGATGCAGGTAGACTCGGTTTATTAACATTGCTGATGATTACCACAATTCAACATTAAATTAAAAAAATAAAATGAAATCTAATCTACCTACTGTTTTGTTAACACTGATTGAATTTTGTTTGCTATTGCAGGCGTACGTTGTGTTGGTGAAGACCTTAGGTGGTCTTTGGCTGGAGCGTAACCTGTCCCTCTTCATGGAGCATGTCCTAGGTCTGGTAGCAAGCCCCAAGGCTACCCAGACCCATGTGGATGCTGTCTACTCTAGACGCTGTGTGACCTTCATCCTTCAGTCTACCCTAGGTCAGATGCTAGGAGAGAAAGCTCAGGTGTCTGCTTGTAAGGAGCTCTGTAGGATCATTGCCAAGCAGATGAATGCTGTGGGTAAGTTATAGACATGTCCTTTTATGGTTCAGCACATTTTCTTTTGATTCATAACCCTAAAACATGAACCAGAAGGAACAAACTGAGGCACAGTTGTGCCTGAGAAGTAGGTTGTGGTTTATTTTTGAAAGTTACTTGATCTTTAATACATTATGTGGTTTGATGCCAGGAATTTAAAAAGGAAAACTTACTTTAAAATCATCAAGTGATAAGGAATTGACAACTTTAAATTCAATGTTTTAATTTCTTTTGTATTAGTCTGGCAGTAAATATTGAATTATTTCATGTGCCAATCTAAAGAACAAAAGCTTCTGATTCACTTTACATTAAGAGTATCCCAGTTGTTGATGGATGCTCTTTCATTTTTCTTGTTACAATTAGAAGGTAGAATTAAATTTCTCTGATTTTTTAAACTTCAGTATGAGAAGCTGCCTTGTTTATTTATAATGGTTTAAAACGAAACATAACAGGTATAGGTAACAGGATCAATAATGAACAGAAAGTATAACGAATGGGGGATAGTAAGCAAAAAATTACCGTTGGTGAAGGTGATGGGACAAACTATCACTTTCGAGGCGATCTGGATGTAGCTATCTTTCCGAAGCGAAGCTGAGGAAAGATAGCGTATACATTCTGATCGACGAGGAAGTGATGGTTTGCCATCGCCTGAAACCAAAAGGTGATTATTTGCTTTATATTCCACATCTAAAGCAATTTAACTACAAAAAGAAAAGGACGTGTATGCATCTACATAAAAGACACCTAGGCCCAAATTCACACCAAAAAAGTTTAAGTTAAACCCAACCCCATGAGGGTACAGTGCGCGCATGTGTTTTCTTTAACTGCGCTCATTGATAATGCGCGCTTAATTACGCCTATTTTAGTGCGTTTTTGGATAATCTTCAGTGAAAGTGCGTTGCCCTGTGTAGATAGTACCTCTATCTTCAGTGAAAATGCGTTACACTGTGTAGATAGTAGTACTATCTACACAGTGTAACAACCTTTTTGCTTCTCCCATCAATAATGGGCGAACTATCTTTCATCACGTGATTTACTTTTGACCATTTGTAGAGCAAGATTTTTAGTATGTGGAATATAATAATAAATATAAGAGATTTAGTTTTTTTGTCATAGAATGGTATTAATTGATCTTTTGTGATTTGTTTTCAGATCCTGTTGAGGGAGGGAATGATAGCAAAGGATCTGATGTGTTTGTGAGTCAGCATGTATTGATCTGTGCCCTGCAGGAGTTAGGGAGTCTAGTGAGGACTCTAAGTTCATGCTCTGCTCCACTCCTCGGAGAATCATCAGCTAGTAAGTCATTCTATCTTACTATAACAACCTTATAATGCTTATTAACTTGTTGCTAATGGATGAGCAGCCTAACCTCTGTACTGTCCTATTTCACATCCTTCATCCCTGCTTTAGTTAGCATGCTTCAACACTCACATTTCCCGCACATCTCTCTCTCTCTTACACAGACACTGAAGTGGACTACAATGCCTAAATTAGATTGTCATATAATGCATTCTGTTATCTCATTTAATTTCATTATCAGGACAAGTCATGCCAACAAGTTAATTGTAAGATAATTACAATAATCTAAGTCTCAGTGAGCCATGTTAGAAATTATAAAAGTTGTTCCTTTAATGTGTTAGCAGGTTTTCCTTTATTGCTTTGATGACATAGATTTGTAGCAAGGGAAAGAAGGTAATGTTGCCTTTCTTTTTGTTTAATGTACAATAAATCATGTTTTGTTAAGATGAAAACATCTAAAGGAAAGCTATTCAGTGGTGAATGTAAAGTAGTCTGCACACACCCACCTACGAAATGAGAATTCTCACTTCTGTTAACCTTCCTGAGAATCAAACTGACATTTCCAACTCATTCTATTTGCAGATATGTGTTACACGGTGCTGTCTGTGCTCCTGCACCCTAGCCCAGCGGCTCGGTTAGCTGGTTCTTGGTGTGTACGCTGTATCTCTGTAGCACTGCCGTCTCAGTTGACCAGGATGTTAGATGGTTGTATGGAGAGGATGGATAAGTACAAGAGCTCTCCTGAGGCTGTGTCTGGATACAGCTTTGCTATTGCTGCCATGCTGGGTGCTGTCAGAAGCTGCCCGTTAGGAATACCTCATGCAAAGGGGAAGGTAACAAGCTTTTTCTATTTTTGGGGCATTCTAGTCACCTTACATGCATAAGCCATTTTTGTCTCGCCTGCGTAGCAAAAAAGCGAGACATAGGCGCCGCTTTTCCGGTGACGGCGGCGGCGGCCTCAACATCAAAAACTTAACCTAAGGTCAAAGGTAATACAAAGTTTTGGGAAATTTTGAAAATTGGGGGAAAGTGATTCTTTACAATTTTGATTTATTTGGATGCCCCTGTGGATGTATTATAAGCACTAGAAACTTTAGCCCCTAAACTACTTCTGCTTTCGAGAAAAATTTACCGGTGCCCTGGTAAATTTTGATAAACTTTTCAAATAGCGCCTACGGCGTACAATGGTAGCTGCGACCATGAAAATCTCAGAATATGTAGTTGTGATATATAATTTCCAAACGGGAACAACTAATCGGTAGATTTTAGTCAAGAAACATTGTTTTATAGCTTAATTTATATCTTGACCTTGAGAGGGAGCTATACAACGTAAAGAGTTTATTATTTACAATTTCATAACTTTAGACTCGATTTCATCCGCGACAACGATCACTGAATATTGTAGGACCGCATATGCGTCCAATATGTTCATTTGAACCAAATTCATGACCCCATACCAAAACTTTGTATTACCTTTTTAAGTTTTTGAATTTTTGATATAATTTTGAAAGTATAAGTTTTTAGTCAATGAAACTTAGACTATAGGGTTATCAAGTATCCCCAATCATGTTAGCAGTATTTCAGGTCACTAAGTTAACGTCAAAGGTCATTTTAGGTCAACAAACTTAGACTTTGTTGTGGCATCAACATCAAGATTTTGAATTTTTAGCATATTTTCAAAATTGTTTTTTCAAATTCCATGAAACTTATACCCAAGGGTTATCAAGTATCACAAATAATATGACACAAATTCCAGGTCAAAGGTCAAAGGTCATTATAGGTCAGTAGACTTGGATTATGTTTTCACAACTTAATATGAGAATTAATAAATCATTTTTTTAAAATTAATTTGTTCATATTTCATTCAAGTTATCGATCGTGGTACAATTAATAGTAAATAATTTTCCTGATGATTCTTAGTCAATATTCACTTCAAAATGCTGATTATATTCAGAGGATTTCATTTTGTGGGGCCTGCTAATGGGCCACCCTGCCTATAAATAATGTTCTAACCTCAATTTTTATCATATCGAATCACGTAATGCAGGCGAGGCCGCCGAGAGCGTTTTCCTTGTTTTTCATTTATTTTCTGTGGGTTACACATTCAAAATGTATTAACCAACTTTACTTGCTAATGATCTTTGTAAGAACTCTCTTTCTCTCTTTCTGAGAGAGCAAAGCAACCTGTCATAATTCATTCAAGATGCAAATTTGAAGCTTGTGCCTTCAAATATTGTTTACTGAATCAACAGTGTTATATTGCCTAAGGTTCGATTAGATATAAGGCAGCACACTTGTAGTTGTTTTCTATTTTGTTATATAATGAAGTAAATACAATATGCTTCACATTTCGGGTAAAACTTTTGTTGTGGTAGTTTCCATTCATTTACATGTTGTTAAAAGAACTACTGCAGTTCACCTTCTGAGCAAGCCTTTACTGTCTAGTGTCAGAGTAGTTTTCTTGTTTGATATCAGTCTAAGCAAGTGCAACATAAATGTTTGTTTCCTTTCCCTGTGACCTTTCAGCAAGTATTCAGTATGGCTGAGGATCTCCTGAGGACAGCCTCACAGAACAGTCGCATGTCACTGCATCGTACACAGGCTAGCTGGCTCATTCTAGGGTCTATCATGACATTAGGTACGTTTATTCAACAAACTAACATTCGATGATGCTGACCAAATACATGATTCTTGAAACCAAATTGAAAATCACATTGTGTCACTTTTATTGTGTTTTTGTGGTGCGCTGTCAAAAATGTAGATACTTAATTTTATCTAGATCCTTACATATATATACGGACCTATAATTTAGATACCTGTAAACAAATGAAGTAACCAATCAAATAAGGTTGTAAGGACTGGAACCATTTTTTCAGATGTGAATGATGGTTGGCATAAAAATGAGGATATAACAATAAAGTTTTCATTAAAGTAGTCACCCGAAGAATCAAAAGTGTTTTGAATTGATGCAAAATTCATATCATTGCGAAGGGGAAGCCTTACTGATCAAATATAACAACTTCCCTCTTCAAAATATGTTTGGGGCCCGCGGTAATCATCTCTCAAAAATGTTAATTTTGAGATCCAGATTTTCTGCCTTCAGCTGTCCTTGGTAGAGCGACAAGATTCAAGACGTCACATGCGAGACACAGCTAGCCACAAAGCATTTTAAGCCTTTCCATGATATCTATATGATTTTTCAGCAAATTATTTGTTTTTTTCAAGAGAAAATCTTTCCATCCATATATATGATTTGTCCATAATTATCAGTTGTCGTGAATTTTCTTAAAAGCTCCTCCTTATTGGAATAACGATTATCACAATATCACCATAGATTGCATAGTTCAGATTCACTTCATTGATTAAGATATTAATGACCTCCACTCACCAAGTTTCCATCACTGTTTTCTCTGCAGGCACTCCTGTTGTACGGAATCACTTGCCCCGCCTCTTACTTCTTTGGCGTAATGCCTTCCCACGATCGTCTCGTGAGATGGAATCTGAGAAGGCACGAGGGGATGCCTTCACCTGGCAGGTTATGCTTGAAGGACGAGCTGGAGCGCTATGTGGTAAGTTCCAAATTTAGGTTTCCCTGAAAGGACCTTGTTCAAATAATGTTGGATAGCTTACACTGCAAGCCATGCTTAGAGGCCAAATAGGGGTGCTGTGCAGTAAGTTATATCTTAAATCAACTGGCTAGAATTCTTTAGCATACCTACATTTGGCAAGTTATACTGAAAAGCTTAGTATGGTGCTCTGTGGTAAATTATCAATTAACTTGTATCTTAGAGGATCTGGCTAGAAATATATTGGATAACCTTCAACTGGCAAGTTATACTGGAAGGCCAGGTAGGGGTGCTGTAAGTCGTTTATTTAGGTTATCTTAAAGAAACAGGCTGGTGTTTTATTGTAAAGTATTGTTCAGTAATTACAGTTAGTTGTGTTATGAGTTATGAATTTGTTTATGATGTAGGAAATTGAAATGCTCTTATAATACTGGGACTGTATACCAGCAAATTATGTGATCTTACAAAAGAGAAGGGACCATTTTCATAAAACCTTACTAAGCTACTTGTCAAATATTTAACAATGCTGCAGCACATGGGATTAGTCAGATTTGATGAAAATGAGCCCAGATCCACTCAAAAGCACAAATACATATTGGACTATCTGTCATCATTAACTTCTTGGACTAATAATAATAATAATAATAGTGGGTTCTTGTATAGCGCTCATGTCTGTCAGACTTGACACTCCTGGCGCTCCCGATTATTACCCTGGCCTTAGCACGGCTGCCATTATGGCGCTCTAGTATTTCAAGGAATTAATTCCTGCCAGGTACCCATTTACATCACCTGGGTTGAGTGTGGCAAATGTAGATCAATGTCTTGCCAAAGGACATTAGTGCCGCAGCGTGACATATCCACTCGACCACGACATGAATACTTTTAGAGTAATCATGCAAACACACATAGTAAGTAGCACTGCAGTGTATTGATGAATGTCTCTCTTACTCTGTGTCTGTCCAGCCATGCAGAGTTTTATCCGTCATTGCCCAGAGCTGATTAGTGATGATGTCGTTAGGAGGCTGATGACCCCTCTGGAATGTGCCATGTCAATGCTATCTGAGTAAGTTCATCTTGTTTGTTTGTTTTACCTGATTGCTAAGAAAAGCATGTGTATGTTTGTAAGTAAGCAACCAGGGGACCGACGGCCTAAAGTTCTCTCCGAGGGACTCGATAATGAGAAATAATGCCTTAAAGGGACTTTGTAACATTGTTCAGATGAGAGATAGTGGTGCTAAGGTAGTGACTTCAATAAAAAATATGAGTGAAAACGGGTCATTATTCATGGTACAAATTGGGAAAAACTGATCTGATCGATTCCTTAATTCTCCCAACTATATTATTCTACTTCTATTGTGCTACTTGTCAAAGCCTGTTCAGCATCATGACAAGGACAATTTAATTACATTTTAGGTGAATGTAAATCGTCACAAAGCAATACAATGGCTCTACATTCCATTCCAGACAGTTAAGTGTTGACAGATTTTTATAGCCTGTTTTATGTATTTTTCTCATGGAAAAACGGTTGGGAAAATTCAAAAATGGTTAGGAGAATTTACTGTAAATCACTGTTAGAGGGTGCTTCCCATCGACGCCTTCAAAGAAAACCATAGATATCTTTGTGGTTTGAGAATTTGTTCAGGATTTTTTGAATGTCAGAGGGTTAGTATAGTAGAAGGAATATAGTAAGTAACATTTTATACAAAAATTAAGCAATTTTTTTCATCTACCTTCAACAATGTTACAGAGTCACTTTAACAGCGAATTGACTTGCTTTCGAATCTGGAACCTCCCGGTTACAAGACCACTACTCTACCACTGAGCCATCGCGCCTCCTGCTTTTAGAAAGATAGAATAGTTGTGTCAATTAAAGAATAAATACAGTTTGATATGTCCTCCATTTGATAAGCTTGTCTATATATTTATTTTTTGCCTAGAAAAGTAAAGCTGATGATAGTACTTTTCAGGCTTTTGCACCATGACTGTAGATAGATCTCCAAGGATTTGTCTCCCTTCTCCTCATAAGGAATCTACTTATAAGGCTTTGAAAGCTATTGTATTCAGTCATGGACAATAACTTTTTTTTCAGATATGCTAGTTTACTTTTTGTAAGCTCTTTAAATCTTTAAACCACTCTGTGAAACGGTTTAATACTTGTAATTGTACTATAAATGAATTGATTTTATCATGACTTGATTTGATGATGGTATGCCTATCTCTGTCTGTTGCAGGATTCATGAGGTGATCAAGTCTTATGGAGCTCACTTGAAAGCTTGTGCTGCTATGGTTAGACTCAGACTCTATGAAGTACTCAGACAGCTGCCACCTAAATCATATGAAGGTAATCATGGCGGCACTCTTCCTTCAACCAGTTCTCATTCTAATAATTCTAAAGTACACTCAAACCTGTCTTAACAACCACCTGTCTGTAACGACTACTTTAAATCCCCACGTGAGATTTCATGTAGTTAAGAACCTGTACACAACGACCACCTTATGCAACCAACAGCCTTTCATTTTGCTTCCGTTGGCCACCGAAAATCAATGGGCTCTCTGCCTCGTTTTTTCGCTCGACTGACGCAGCCCTTATAATGCCACAGAGAATTGTTCGCGCACTGGCGGGTCTGCGAGAGACGGCGCGAGGGGGCGGCGCGCTGTCAATCAATTATTCAAAACCAAAATGGCCGTCAACGCCTACCTGTCTACAACGGCCACTATTTGTGTTTTCCTTGGGTGGTTGCTATAGACAGGTTCGACTGTACATACCGGTATTTGAATGTACTCGGATGAATGTGATTCGTGATATTTGTGTGTTTTGGCAAAATCTAAAGAAACTACTGATTTAATAGTGACCTCGCCGTTTATTATTTATTATGCAAAAAAACAACCACAAATTTGAAACCCAAATCCTTCCCTGTGTACCATGTTGCTAGTGTGGTTGTAGAAGCCAGGAGCCAGTATACCTGACTAACGCCCATTGTCTATACTACAAATGTGTGTTCCTGTACATTAATATCCTATGTGGTAGGTGGGGGGGAGGGGGGGAGGGGGGGGGGGGGGGGGTCCTAATACTACTGTGACAGTGTCAGAATGGATTTGTCTCAATTACCTTAGATTGTATGTCTTAAAAAGGGACTTATATCAATATTTTGTTTTGGCTAGGTGAAAATAAAAGAAGAATTTGATATTAAATCATTAGAAACATTTTGCAACTCTGTGATACAGGCATGTGTTTTTTTATGACGTATTATGCTGTGGTATGTATGTTGCGATGATTTAGGGTATGTAATAATCTTCCATTCTGCATTTGTAGGGAGCTTCATTCCTCTGTTACGAGAGCTGGTTGCTGAGTTCACCCTGACAGACAACCCAGCTAACACCACCACATCTCGTCTGCGCTCCCTCTGTCATGAGAATGATTCCATCATCCTAGGTTCCTGGATCCAGGATACAGATCACAAGTCAGTAGAGCTTCAGCTACAGCCAAACAGTGCATCAGGATCAGGAGCACTCGAGCATGATCCATCATCTCTCTACTGGGAGATTGGTCATGTAAGTAGATCTCTCTATGTCTCTCCATTTGTTTATGTCTCTGTCTCTGTCTTTATCTCTGCCTCTGTCTCTTTCTATGTCCCTGTCTCTGTCTCTGTCTTTATCTCTGCCTCTCTCTCTTTCTATGTCCCTGTCTCTGTCTCTGTCTCTTTCTATGTCCCTGTCTCTGTCTCTGTCTTTATCTCTGCCTCTGTCTCTTTCTATGTCCCTGTCTCTGCCTCTGTCTCTTTCTATGTCCCTGTCTCTGTCTCTGTCTTTATCTCTGCCTCTGTCTCTTTCTATGTCCCTGTCTCTGTCTCTGTCTTTATCTCTGCCTCTCTCTCTTTCTATGTCCCTGTCTCTGTCTCTGTCTCTTTCTATGTCCCTGTCTCTGTCTCTGTCTTTATCTCTGCCTCTCTCTCTTTCTATGTCCCTGTCTCTGTCTCTGTCTCTTTCTATGTCCCTGTCTCTGTCTCTGTCTTTATCTCTGCCTCTCTCTCTTTCTATGTCCCTGTCTCTGTCTCTGTCTCTTTCTATGTCCCTGTCTCTGTCTCTGTCTTTATCTCTGCCTCTGTCTCTTTCTATGTCCCTGTCTCTGTCTCTGTCTCTTTCTATGTCCCTGTCTCTGTCTCTGTCTTTATCTCTGCCTCTCTCTCTTTCTATGTCCCTGTCTCTGTCTCTGTCTCTTTCTATGTCCCTGTCTCTTTCTATGTCCCTGTCTCTGTCTTTATCTCTGCCTCTGTCTCTTTCTATGTCCCTGTCTCTGTCTCTGTCTCTTTCTATGTCCCTGTCTCTGTCTCTGTCTTTATCTCTGCCTCTCTCTCTATCTATGTCCCTGTCTCTGTCTCTGTCTCTTTCTATGTCCCTGTCTCTGTCTCTGTCTTTATCTCTGCCTCTCTCTCTTTCTATGTCCCTGTCTCTTTCTATGTCCCTGTCTCGGTCTCTGTCTTTATCTCTGCCTCTGTCTCTTTCTATGTCCCTGTCTCTGTCTCTGTCTTTATCTCTGCCTCTCTCTCTTTCTATGTCCCTGTCTCTGTCTCTGTCTCTTTCTATGTCCCTGTCTCTGTCTCTGTCTCTGTCTTTATCTATGCCTCTGTCTCTTTCTATGTCCCTGTCTCTGTCTCTGTCTCTTTCTATGTCCCTGTCTCTGTCTCTTTCTATGTCCCTGTCTCTTTCTATGTCCCTTTATCTGTCTCTGTCTTTATCTCTGCCTCTGTCTCTTTCTATGTCCCTGTCTCTGTCTCTGTCTTTATCTCTGCCTCTGTCTCTTTCTATGTCCCTGTCTCTGTCTCTGTCTCTTTCTATGTACCTGTCTCTGTCTCTGTCTTTATCTCTGCCTCTGTCTCTTACTATGTCCCTGTCTCTGTCTCTGTCTCTTTCTATGTCCCTGTCTCTTTCTATGTCCCTGTCTCTGTCTCTGTCTTTATCTCTGCCTCTGTCTCTTTCTATGTCCCTGTCTCTGTCTCTGTCTCTTTCTATGTCCCTGTCTCTGTCTCTGTCTCTGTGTATGTCCCTGTCTCTGTCTCTGTCTTTATCTCTGCCTCTGTCTCTTTCTATGTCCCTGTCTCTGTCTCTGTCTCTTTCTATGTCCCTGTCTCTTTCTATGTCCCTGTCTCTTTCTATGTCCCTGTCTCTGTCTCTGTCTTTATCTCTGCCTCTGTCTCTTTCTATGTCCCTGTCTCTGTCTCTGTCTCTTTCTATGTCCCTGTCTCTGTCTCTGTCTTTATCTCTGCCTCTGTCTCTTTCTATGTCCCTGTCTCTGTCTCTGTCTCTTTCTATGTCCCTGTCTCTTTCTATGTCCCTGTCTCTGTCCCTGTCTCTTTCTATGTCCCTGTCTCTGTCTCTGTCTCTGTGTATGTCCCTGTGTCTATGTTTGTCTCTATGTCTTTGTCTGTGTCTGTGTCTGTTTCTGTGTCTGTCTTGTCTCTTTCTATGTCCCTGTCTTTGTCTCTGTCTCTGTCTCCATCTCAGTCTCTATCTCTGCCTCTTTCTCTTTCTATGCCCCTGTCTCTGTCTCTGTCTCTTTCTATGTCCCTGTCTCTGTCTCTGTCTTTATCTCTGCCTCTCTCTCTTTCTATGTCCCTGTCTCTTTCTATGTCCCTGTCTCGGTCTCTGTCTTTATCTCTGCCTCTGTCTCTTTCTATGTCCCTGTCTCTGTCTCTGTCTTTATCTCTGCCTCTCTCTCTTTCTATGTCCCTGTCTCTGTCTCTGTCTCTTTCTATGTCCCTGTCTCTGTCTCTGTCTCTGTCTTTATCTATGCCTCTGTCTCTTTCTATGTCCCTGTCTCTGTCTCTGTCTCTTTCTATGTCCCTGTCTCTGTCTCTTTCTATGTCCCTGTCTCTTTCTATGTCCCTGTCTCTGTCTCTTTCTATGTCCCTGTCTCTGTCTCTGTCTTTATCTCTGCCTCTGTCTCTTTCTATGTCCCTGTCTCTGTCTCTGTCTCTTTCTATGTCCCTGTCTCTGTCTCTGTCTTTATCTCTGCCTCTCTCTCTTTCTATGTCCCTGTCTCTGTCTCTGTCTCTTTCTATGTCCCTGTCTCTTTCTATGTCCCTGTCTCTGTCTTTATCTCTGCCTCTGTCTCTTTCTATGTCCCTGTCTCTGTCTCTGTCTCTTTCTATGTCCCTGTCTCTGTCTCTGTCTTTATCTCTGCCTCTCTCTCTTTCTATGTCCCTGTCTCTGTCTCTGTCTCTTTCTATGTCCCTGTCTCTGTCTCTGTCTTTATCTCTGCCTCTCTCTCTTTCTATGTCCCTGTCTCTTTCTATGTCCCTGTCTCGGTCTCTGTCTTTATCTCTGCCTCTGTCTCTTTCTATGTCCCTGTCTCTGTCTCTGTCTTTATCTCTGCCTCTCTCTCTTTCTATGTCCCTGTCTCTGTCTCTGTCTCTTTCTATGTCCCTGTCTCTGTCTCTGTCTCTGTCTTTATCTATGCCTCTGTCTCTTTCTATGTCCCTGTCTCTGTCTCTGTCTCTTTCTATGTCCCTGTCTCTGTCTCTTTCTATGTCCCTGTCTCTTTCTATGTCCCTTTATCTGTCTCTGTCTTTATCTCTGCCTCTGTCTCTTTCTATGTCCCTGTCTCTGTCTCTGTCTTTATCTCTGCCTCTGTCTCTTTCTATGTCCCTGTCTCTGTCTCTGTCTCTTTCTATGTCCCTGTCTCTGTCTCTGTCTTTATCTCTGCCTCTGTCTCTTACTATGTCCCTGTCTCTGTCTCTGTCTCTTTCTATGTCCCTGTCTCTTTCTATGTCCCTGTCTCTGTCTCTGTCTTTATCTCTGCCTCTGTCTCTTTCTATGTCCCTGTCTCTGTCTCTGTCTCTTTCTATGTCCCTGTCTCTGTCTCTGTCTCTGTGTATGTCCCTGTCTCTGTCTCTGTCTTTATCTCTGCCTCTGTCTCTTTCTATGTCCCTGTCTCTGTCTCTGTCTCTTTCTATGTCCCTGTCTCTTTCTATGTCCCTGTCTCTTTCTATGTCCCTGTCTCTGTCTCTGTCTTTATCTCTGCCTCTGTCTCTTTCTATGTCCCTGTCTCTGTCTCTGTCTCTTTCTATGTCCCTGTCTCTGTCTCTGTCTTTATCTCTGCCTCTGTCTCTTTCTATGTCCCTGTCTCTGTCTCTGTCTCTTTCTATGTCCCTGTCTCTTTCTATGTCCCTGTCTCTGTCCCTGTCTCTTTCTATGTCCCTGTCTCTGTCTCTGTCTCTGTGTATGTCCCTGTGTCTATGTTTGTCTCTATGTCTTTGTCTGTGTCTGTGTCTGTTTCTGTGTCTGTCTTGTCTCTTTCTATGTCCCTGTCTTTGTCTCTGTCTCTGTCTCCATCTCAGTCTCTATCTCTGCCTCTTTCTCTTTCTATGCCCCTGTCTCTGTTTCTGTGTTTGCCTCTGACTCTTTCTATGTCCCTGTCTCTATCTCTGCCTCTGTCTCTGTCTCTTTATGTGTCTCTATCTAAGTCTCTATCTCTGTCTTTGTATCTATTTCTATGTCTTTGTCTGTCTCTGTCTCTGTCTCCATCTCTATCTCTGCCACTGTCTTTGTGTCTCAATCTGTCTCTGTCTCTGTCTTTGTCTTGTCTATATATCTATCATTCTTTCTTTCTACTCAACATGGTATCATTGATATTATTATGGGATCATATTGGTCAGAAAATTGCAAGGTAGTGACTTTTACATTCCAAATTCTGAATGTAGATGATACTGAAATATTTGTCCTTTCCACATGCTTTTGCATTTGAAGGAATCTGTTTGGAAGAAACTCACATCAACATTTTCAAAATGAATATGGTTTGAAGCCTTTGGGTAAGAGTTTTAACTTAATGTTCTGCTCTATGTATGTAGTCTGAACAACACTGACTTTGTTTGTCAGCCAAATAGAAAAGAACAAGGTTCAAGAGACTTTCTCCTGTTAGAGGAGTCATCCTATTGGGTCATTGATTTCATGGTTATTGTTCCTTCTTTCCTTCCCTGAACTAAGTTGATGTCAAACTGGCATTGTTTGAGTCTCATTTATGTATGTGGTCTGCTTGATTTGATTGCAGGAGGATGAGGTGCCAGGACCCCTGCCTCTAGGAGTGGCTGTCATAGATGCCTCAGTGACCCTCTTTGGAGTTGTGTTCCCTCATGTTGCGGACAAACATAGGAATAAGATCCTAGAACACTTCCAGGATTGTATTCAGAATGCTAAATCAACCAGACAACAAGCAGTACAGATCAATATCTTCACCGCTGTACTTAGTGCTCTCAAGGTTAGAATTAAGGCTTGTTCATACCTGGCGCGCTCAAGGTTAGAATTAAGGCTTGTTCATACATGTCGCACTCAAGGTTAGAATTAAGGCTTGTTCACACATGGCGCACTCAAGGTTAGAATTAAGGCTTGTTCACACATGGTGCACTCAAGGTTAGAATTAAGGCTTGTTCACACATGGTGCACTCAAGGTTAGAATTTAGGCTTGTTCACACATGGTGCACTCAAGGTTAGAATTAAGGCTTGTTCACACATGGTGCACTCAAGGTTAGAATTTAGGCTTGTTCACACATGGTGCACTCAAGGTTAGAATTAAGGCTTGTTCACACATGGTGCACTCAAGGTTAGAATTAAGGCTTGTTCACACATGGTGCACTCAAGGTTAGAATTACGGCTTGCTCACACATGGTGCACTCAAGGTTAGAATTTAGGTTTGTTCACACATGGCGCGCTCAAGGTTAGAATTAAGGCTTGTTCACACATGGTGCACTCAAGGTTAGAATTACGGCTTGTTCACACATGGTGCACTCAAGGTTAGAATTACGGCTTGTTCACACGTGGTGCACTCAAGGTTAGAATTAAGGCTTGTTCACACATGGTGCACTCAAGGTTAGAATTAAGGCTTGTTCACACATGGTGCACTCAAGGTTAGAATTTAGGCTTGTTCACACATGGTGCACTCAAGGTTAGAATTAAGGCTTGTTCACACATGGTGCACTCAAGGTTAGAATTTAGGCTTGTTCACACATGGTGCACTCAAGGTTAGAATTAAGGCTTGTTCACACATGGCACGGTAAACTGCAGTTCTTTGCATCTAAATGAATAGCAACTGCGCTCAACAAAAAACTTTCGCATCTTAACGTAGCTCTGTGTTACAAGATATAGAAATGAGAAGCAATTACACTTTATATCATGAATTTGCTGCTTCATATCTGAATGATCATTTGGGGTCAATTTGTTTGCAAAGGAGATGGTGTGGAAGACCTATTGAAATGATACAATTTAATTCCTATGCATAACAAATATTTTGTAAGGGAAAAATGTGTGATAAATGGCATTATAATCTGACTTATCTCTTTTGAAATAACGTCTTTCATATGTGAAATTTAGAAATCATCTGGGGAGAAAGCATAAATTTAATGATACTGCTTAAAAAATAAACCATTGTACCCTTATACAACTTTTAAAAAGAATGTAATGTAAGTAGATAACTCAAAACTCTAGTTTCACATTTTCTGATAATTTCTAGAATTATCTGTGATACATTGCAATAAGTGACCTAGGAAATCTTCTGCATCATAGTTCATACTGCTCTTCCTGCCTGAGTCATAGATGTATCTGGTTTATTCACAGGGCCTAGCTGATGCCAAACAAAGACTTGTAAACACTAAGGTTAGAAATGCTGCATACGCTTTGATCATGGTAAGTATAACAGCAGCCATCTTAGTTAAACATTTATTTGGTGTTTTATTCCTGTCCAGGGCCCCGTTGCGTAAAAGTTACAATTGATGGTAAGTTTGCCATCAATGTCAACTACCATGGTAACAGGGCTCAACAGCCAATCAAAATCAAGGTTTCCATGGTAGTTTGTCTAAAGTGACATTTTTGTGCAATAAGCCTAATATTCCTGAGCATGCTCAATTGAACTTATTTTTTAATATTTAATAACATTGCTTTGATTATTTTGATAACTACTTATCCACATC
The DNA here is from genome assembly GCA_035222895.1 of Strongylocentrotus droebachiensis. Lineage (NCBI taxonomy): Eukaryota > Metazoa > Echinodermata > Echinoidea > Camarodonta > Strongylocentrotidae > Strongylocentrotus > Strongylocentrotus droebachiensis. The sequence continues at coordinate 57,049 of JAVYIG010002699.1, read as the reverse complement.
TTTTACACATTTGTCTAAATCTTATATTATATTGCTGTGTGATGTTACCATTGTTATTTTGTTATATTGCTTTTGTATTTTGATGTTTGTATTACAATGTAAATATCTGATCACTATGTAAAACAGACAATATCAGTCTTGAGCTGCATGTCATATTTTTCTTTTTTGATAAACCAATTCAATTATTACTGAAAAAATGTACTGATCCTTAGCATGTTCAAGCTCCCTTGGACACACAGATTCAAAACTTGTTTTGTCTCATGTTGTATCACATTGGATGAGTAATCATCATTTTGGATGGTTCAAACTGTTCTGAGAGCTCGAGGCTGTATTCCTTTTTTTTTGCAGAATATCCTTTTTGTGTAATTTGCTTTGATATAAGAAATATGTATACTATGTGTTAATGTGATTGCGTTGTTACTTGTTACAGGGTGCTCTTAACAATGGCAACCCCATTCTCAGATGTTCAGCAGGGGAAGCCTTGGGCAGAATGGCTCAAGTTGGAGGGGATAATACCTTCATTGCTCAGACTGCTCAGATGTGCTTTGATAGGTAAGATCCATATCAAACCTGCTCCTTTGGTGGATATACTTTACTCTTTTCATTAATTTGTCAAAAACCGATTTGGTCCCATGCTACCCATTATTAAATAAAATAAACTGGCTTCCAGTTACTGAGAGAATACAATAACAAATACTTGCTGAAACTTGTAGATCTTTATCCACTATTCATCTCTTCACTATTTCAGCAGCAGAGAACATTATTGTCGATTTGATCTACATCAGCTCTTTCCTTTTTCATTCCCAATCCTGGCTGGCTTCAAATTCTTTCAATCCATTGCCCCATGTCTATGGAAAAAACTCCCTGTATTTCTGAGAAATAGTACTTCACTAGACTTCTTTAAAAAAAAAAACATCTGAAAACATACCTCTCCAATTCTTAATTTCTCCTTAGACTAAGGAACAGCTCCTTGTATCCTCTGCAAAAGAAGCTATATAAATCCAATTATTGTTAATTTTATTTCATCTTGTTTATTGTTGCAGATTAAAGACGGCTCGTGATGTGGTATCAAGGACAGGTAACTCCCTAGCTTTGGGATGTCTTCATCGTTATGTAGGTGGTATGGGGGCTGGTCAACATCTCAATACCAGCGTTAGTATCCTTCTAGCTCTAGCTCAAGATATAACATCCCCTGAAGTTCAGGTTAGTCAAACATCTATCCATCACTTTAAACAAAATATGAATTGAATGATTTGTTTAACACTTCTGCACAGTGGCTCATTTGCCACATGCTCATTTGGACACAAAACAAAAGGTGCTAATTGAGGGAAGGCTTGCTTTGTGCAACACTGGATTTGCAAAATTACCCATTTACGGTCTTAACTAGCTCTATGAACATCTGTATAGATTAATATATTCTTGCGTTAACATATTGAGGACAGTAAGAGAAAGGGGGGGAGGGGGGATTTTGGAAATGCATGGTATTCGGCAATAAATCGGTTAAAAAGAACTATGTCTGGAAAGTTTTCCTAGAATTAAATACAAAAGTAGAATGGACTTCACACATTCTATTTCTGTTTACATGTTCATTCATGATTACCTTCATGTACACTTGTTACGATATATATATATTTTGTTTATGTACATGATCATTTAGATGTGGGCATTGCATGCCCTAGCTCTGATAGCAGACACTGGAGGTCCTATGTTCAGATCTTACGTGGAGCCTACCCTCTCACTGGTCCTGACCCTTCTACTAAGTGTACCGCCCTCTACAGTTGAGGTTCATCAATGCTTGGGACGATGCCTAGCAGCTCTGATCACAACCCTAGGGCCGGAGCTTCAGGGTATGTATCCTGGGCTATGGGCCTATGTCCAGTTGGATCAAGTCTAATCATAATCATAGTGGCTTCTTTTATAGGTCTTATATCTCTCACACTTGACACTCTTTTTGATCCATTTTTGTTGTAGTTTACCCCCAGCTCTAGCAGGGCAGCTCTTATGGCACTCTAGTATTTTGAGGGATTAATTCCTGTCAGGATTAATTCCTATTAATGGGCCCAAATACTTTGATTAGATAAATGAATACGTAATTAGAGTTAGGTTAGAGTAGGGTTAGGGTTAGAGTAGGATTAGGGTTAATAAAAAGAGCTTTATGACACCCAGAAGAGAATACATCTGTACATGTTACTTGTTGTTTCTTGATGATCAGGTAATCGAGGTAACATAGCCACAGCGAGGACATCATGCTTAGTAGCCTGTGCTATCATGCAGGATCATCCAGACTCAGTGGTTGGAGCAGAAGCTATAGCATGTCTTCAACAGCTTCACATGTTTGCACCTCGTCATGTCAATCTATCCACTCTTGTTCCTGATCTTTGTGTAAGTCATATGTATTATATCATCTTTATAAGCCCCTGATTTTTTTTTGCTCAGTCCTTGTTTGTGTGTTTGTTAGATTTATCACAAGTTTATGATGTGCACATGTAATTATTTAGTATTTTCTGTTGAAATTTGGAGGCAGTCAAGACCTGTTCCTATCATTGTTTACTAAGATAACTTACTTTAAATTATGTATTTCAATTCAATTTCAATTCCAATTTATTTTTCCATTAAAAATATATTGGAAGGACCTGATTGTACAAACTAGTAGGGGCTATGTACAAATATCTAAGTGAAAAATATTTCAACCGATTCATTTTATCCATATCAGGGATATACAAGTATTGATAAACTTCAGAACTTATCCAGAAATGAAACATGATTGTATTACTTTGTAAATATCATGTAATTATGAGAAAGGCTTTTCTCAATATTGGTTTGATTAATAGTGAGCATGGCTGCACATTATTTTGTTGTTTTGACTCAGACTGCTTTAGGAAGTGTTCATCTGTTATTGAGGCGTGCAGCGGTGGCATGTTTACGACAGCTCTCCCAACGTGAAGCCAGAGAGGTGTGTGAGTATGCCTTACAGCTGGCTAAGACTGAGAAACACAATGTGACTGTACAAGGTGCCAAGTCAGATGCAATAATTACTGGTGAGTATTCTTCTCATTCATCTCATCCATCTTGTTAACAAAACAGTTGGAAATTTAAATCATGTCTAAATATGTTGTGCTAAACCCCGGCAGTTTTTGATTGATGATGTAATTAAATACGCTTCACACTTCTGTACCTTATAACACAGAGCTCAGTAAATAAACGTAGGGCTTTTGTTGCATGCAGTAGCCATTCATTTTCATACTTTAAAAAAAAATGCTGTGGTTTACCTCTTCACATATAAAGCAGCCTTAAGGGTTAATTGCAGTATGTTTTACTTCATTTTTAAAACAGCTCTTTTAGAATGTACTTCCTTGTGGTGTAGTTCTACCAACAAGCTAATTACTCATCCATCTATCTATAATCATTACTAGCTGGATGTTTATCTCTGGCAATAAATTGCTACATGTACTATTCTCAGTGGTTAATTGCCCTCAGGAATTGTGTTGGGGTAATAATTTTTCAAGTTTAATCATCATTTTTTTGGTAGAGGTAGCCAACCTACATGTATAATCAAATTCTTCGCACTTTTAGTTACAGTGACTCAGTAACATTTTTTAAGGTTGATGAACAAACTGTATAAATTATGTATGAAATGTTACTTATTATATTCCTTCTGCTGTACGTACCCTCTAACAGGCAAACAAATCCTGAGAAAATTTTCAAACCTCAAAAGTAAATTCTCCCAACCACTTTCGAATTTTCTGAACTGTTTTTCTTTGAAATAAGACATAAAACAGGCTTTAAAAAATCTGTCACCAATGTCTGGAATGACATATACATGTAGAGCCAATTCATTGCTTAGTGATGATTTGCATTCACCTAAAATGTAATTAAATTTTAATAATATAGTTGGGAGAATTAAGAAATCGATCAGATCAGTTTTTCCCAATTTTTATCATTAATAATGGTTCGCTTTCACTCAAACTTGTAGATTATCTTTAATTGTACATCTAGTATTGAAGTTACTACCTTAGCACTATTTTCTCTCATCTGAGCAATGTTACAAAGTCCATTTAAGCGAAGATGAATCTTTTATTGAAGGTAACTCATGTGACGTAATGCTGTTCAAATGATGTGTGATATTCACAAATAGTACTTCAACTGTTTAATAGAGAACACATGTTTTTTGAGTGTGAAGTGAAATCCAGTTTGCATATCTATGTACCACTATATAAGATTATAAGCTAGAATGACTCTTTTTATTTCAGAAACGGGTTTGGAAGGTCTTCTCTTCACCATGCTAAACAATGAGACCGATGCTAAGATGTTATCCAATATTCATGATACATTAATCAGTATGTTACATGAACTAGTCATGGAGAATCTAGCAGGATGGCTTACTCTCTCTAAGGCTGTCCTCTCAGCTTCTACAGGTTCGTTCCTTATTCTCTCTCTCTCTCTCTCACCTCTCTCTCTCTCTCTCTCTTTATCAGTAGATGATGTACAGTCAAACATGCTAAATTATTATTGATAACAATTTGTATGAAACAGGGCCCTACTTTTGTGACCACCTGTACAGAAAGATCACATGTCTATAAAGACCCCATTGTCTGTTTTCCCTTGTGTTGTGTTTCTTGTTGAGACATGTACTAAAAGAACCTGTCCATAAAGCAGTCTTTATATACAGGTTCCACTGTGTATTTAATTCATGTGTAGCAAGTTTCATGTAAACTTTTGATTGAAATATTTACTAAATGACTGATAAAAGTCACAATTTTGTTTTATGTACCCAGTGATGTTGGAGTTACATCAAATTTGATGAAAGATACTGCCACTTGGGCCATACATTAGAACACTGCTGTATAATCTTTTTTTTACAAAATAGTGGTTTATATTTGAAGAGTTTAATTCCAAAAGGAGCTAAATCCACTTTGGGTATTTTCAAGTGAATCACCTTTCCCCCTTCATTCTACCACTTTCCCTTCATCTTTGGATATATGTTCCTGGTGTTACCCTTGACCAATAATACATGTATATGGTTAAAAAAAATCTACCAAGTATATTTTATTTTTGTTGAATTTTTGAACATTTTTTTTCATGGATTTAGCTCCTTTTTTAATTAAAAAAATAAGATGAAATTTCAGAATGTGATATAGTGCATTTTATTCCCATGTAGGAAATAAGTATTTAAAGACAAAACTCAATTTTTATATAAATCGGTTTAGCGCCTTTTGGAATGAAGCTCTTCATTTTTTTGTTAAATACTAAAATTTGTTGTCGATTTGAATCCTAGATTCTGATTCCTTGCCGACACCAAACAAGTCCAGGGAGGAGATTGAGGTGGATGATGAGAAGAGTAAAATGGATGAAGATGTTGCAACGTTTAAAGCTCCTGACAAGATTGACACTCATCCAACAGGTAGAGAATAGTCCAATCAACTTCTTTCTAAAATAGAAATTTAGTTGAATATTCTGTAATGATTTAAAGGTCGTTTGCAAATCAATATCATTAAAAACAATATTGGCATTTACAGGTATATAGCACTCTTACAGTAACTGTTTCATAGTGCTTAGATTATTCATGTATTCATCTCGTAATTATTTGGAGTGCGTAGTAATGTTTGCCACTTTCATAGAAAATACTTGATTTGCATCAATCTGTATCTACATGTACATGGATGTGTTGGGGTTTGAAGATTGTAATGCTAGTTTCCCATAAACTATGATTTAGACTGCACGAGTGAAATAAATGACTCCTAGAGTTTGGAATAATACATATAGAGTGTGTGGTCATTGCTACTCTCTCAGGCCATCCTCTGTCAGCAGTCTCAACATTTGTAAGAAAAAATCCTTTGTGTGTGGCCTATTCCATCTCTTGGTAGTAGATTAATGCAGGCTACTGTCTCATAATACAGAGGTTTAACTTGGTGTTTTTGTTGTGTGATGTGTTCAGTCCCTCCTAGATGGCCTACGAGAGTGTTTGCAGCAGAGAGTGTACGTCGTGTCATTCAGATCTGTGATGGTAACACAGTACACTTTGATGTAGCTCTAGCAAGAGAGATGAGAGTCAAGACTACTACAAGTGAGTTTGATTTTGTATGGCGTTGTATTGTATTACAGAAGAAACCCACAAGTATGTCAACAATAGATATATTTATTCATTAGCCATTTTCATGGACATCCTAGGTTACTTGACTTAGATATTAGTTGGATTAACAACTGGCATTGTTACAAGTAAGGATAGTGGCTAAAGAATATGGCATGGAGTACAATATTATTTCACACAATCATGTATTTCTGGCTTTGACCACTTGAGGAACCATGTTCCGTATACAATTAAGTACATGTATCTGCCAATGTTATAGTTCTGTCAGTTGGTGAAAAATAGCTGATTGATGTCATTTTAACTAATAAATCTTTTCGGGTAAAATTTGAGTTGCATTGAAATTATGGAAGTATAATCATCATACTCTTTTACAGACAACTACCTAGTGTTGCATCTGTCAGACCTGGTGCGTACAGCATTCATTGCTGCTACATCAGAGAGTAACCAACTGAGGAAAGCAGGTCTACTACTGCTTCAGGATATCATCAAGCAGTTTGCTAGGGTACCTGAACCAGAGTTTCCTGGTCATTACATCATGGAACAATACCAAGCACAGGTACGTCATCTTAAGGGGGTTCTGCAGAAATGTTTGTGCATACCTTAGCTGCGCAGGGCCAGCTGGCTCACAAGCTTAGTTTCTAAAGAGGTCCTAAAACCATTCAGTTTATGATGTAATCAAGTTAAAATATGTTGATTGATGTACTATTACCAGTCTTTTTTCTTATGTAACATATAATATCATGTTTTGTGTGGTTTTGAATAAAATGAACTGAACTGAACTGGTTATATATTCACCATGCACAATGCCTGGAGTTCCCCGGAATCGTGTACAGTAAATACATGATCAGCTGGTCCTGCACAGCTGAGGTGCACACAAACATTTCTGTGGAACCTCCTCAAAGCCCCTCACTATTTCAACCACAGAGAACATTAATTCACTTTGATCTTCCATTTTCATCCCCAAGTCCAGAAAACAGGCTGGCTGGCTTCAACCCCTTTCAATCCATTGCCCCACATCTATGGAACAAACTCCCTGCATTTGTGAGAAATAATACTTCATGTGGCTCCTTCAAAAAACATCTGAAACAATACAATTGTTTATTTGTTGGTTGACTAAGGGTCAACGTCTAGTATCTTCCGGAAAAAGCTCTTTATATCCAGTATTTATCATTATTTATTTATTATTATCATTATTAAAGCTACTTTACTTTTTCAAAGAAAGTGACAGTGCATAGATATCATGTTAGCACTATTTGAAACAGCTTTAAGTGAATGCATTATTATTAAGTGTGTTAAAGAGGAGTTATGGAATCAAGGTAAGAGATTTCTTTGTTTACCGACTGCCATGAGTAAAGATGACCTTTAAATCAACTAATGTCATTTTTAACAGAAAATTGTAGTGTTCTCTTTTGTTAGTTATCTTGCTGGCTAGAACACTTAATATATTAAAGCAACCTTAACAAAGAGATGCTAGAAGTGGTATGATGAACCTAAATACATAAGACTAAAGCACATTAGCCCCAAGTAGTACATCAGGGGAATTGTCTTTTTCAACAACAACAAAAAGTTAATTAAAAACAAATATATATAAGGCCAACCCTTTTTTTTATTTTTTAAATTGTTATTTCTAATGCAGGGAATAATGCAGGAATACTGGAGCAATGCCTAGATGCATGTTAATGAAAACTCAACCATTGTATTCCAAGTCTGTAAAGAAAAGAAATATAATGGTTGCAGGACTTCCTAAAATAAGTTTTTGACTGTTATGATGAAATGCTTTGTTTTGATGATTAGGTGGGTGCTGCTTTGAGACCAGCCTTCTCTTCAGAAACCCCATCTGATGTCACTGCTATGGCATGTCAGGTATGTACAACCATGCATTACACAGTATGTAAGATATCCTGTAGATGGCTCCATGTTCTTACATGAAGTATACATCAACAACAAAAAAGGCTAAGATAGCTCTCAAATTGACCAAATGTGTGAAATTTTATTTTATATGTGCTATAATTTGTATTTTTGCTTCAATTTCAAATTAATTGATTGTTTTTTAAATGAGCCATAAATATAAAATACCAATGATGATGATATACAGTTTGATGTATATATATTTGAGTGTTCCCCTGCGAAACATAGATTCAAATAAAAGTTAACTCGCTGTCCTCTTTAGGTTCTAATGGTATTTTTGACCTTATCAAACAAGTTGTCATAGCCTGTTATATTCAGTACATGTACAACAGATGATTGGAACATGCATGTAAACTTTGCATTCATAGATGCAGTTGTTCTGTTAGTACATGAATGATTATAAATTAAGATTCACTAGTATGTAAGTTTTGTTGTTGTCTGTAGATGTTTGACTTGGAGGAAGAGGAGAAATGAAGTTCATGTAGGTTATTTGACGCATTCAGTACATTCAGAATCTGTGAGTCTTATCATTTTTGTCCTCTGTGCTATTGATTATGCAGGTTGCTAGTGCGTGGATTGGCAGTGGGGTAGCACATGAACTGAATGACCTGCGTAGAGTTCATCAGCTGCTTGTATCATCCCTGGACAAGCTGAAAGTAGGAAAGGGCGCCCCCTTGCAGCTCTATAGTGAGAGTGCATTCACCATGGAGAAACTGGCTGTCATCAAGGCCTGGTCCGAGGTACACAAACATGGCATGCAAAATATTAGAGATCAGGATGCTCTTTGAAGCATGCAATGACCCTAAGTATTTTAATTGATCGTCTTCTTCATGATAAATATTTGTAGGACGGTGATTTCTATGTATATTATGAATGAAAGAGAAAGTGGCAGCCCTTATTAAAGAGACACGAATGCAATGATGTTGCCACTAAAATTTGATCCAAAGAAGTATGTTTTTTATGGTAATTATAGGATCGTGTAAATGGAAGTACATGAGCTACGGCTGAAAGGATTATTCCAAGGGACAAGGTATTCCAGGAGAAATATTCTATTCAATTGCGATGTTGTATAGATTTAGTTTTCATCCTGAGATGACCAAGACTTCCGCTCATTCTCTTTGCTATTCCTGACTGATTTGATTTCTCTTTTAGGTATACGTAGTAGCCATGAAGCAGTACATGTCACCCTCTAGTAACTCTAACACCAACGGAGAGGACTACTCTACAGAGAAACCTTCAGACAGTCTGTTGACCCTGGTCCAGCCTGAGCTCAAATCTCTCAACAAGTATTGGTTAGCTGCTCTGCGGGACCACGCCCTGCTGGCCTTACCGGAAGACTTCACCAGCCAGTTACCTCCAGAGGGCGGTGCCTTCTACAATGCGGAAGCCACCTCCACCACCAGGCCCCATTACCTCAAGGCTTGGGCTCCCATCGTGTATGCTGCAGCGCTGTGGCTGGATGCTGGAGGGTTCCAGGTCATAGAAGAGAACAGTGATGGGAGTTATACCAGTCCAGCTAACAGTGGTCCTATGCTACCAGGTATGGCTGTTATTCCTACTGGTAATGCTGCCTCCATGAAGAAACCAGAAGAAATCAAGAGTGATTACTTCCACCTTATGATTGGTAAGCTCCAACTTTACTTAACATTTCATTGTGGACATGTTTTTTTCACTTTCTTATATATTAAAAAAAAACTAAACATGACTGAGCATTATGGTAGGAGTCTCTCATTCCATATGTTATTAGAGGTATAAACATGCTATCAAAACCCTCCTCAATACAATTCAAAGCAGTAAGGATGACAAATTGTTGCGTTCTTAGGATTATAGTCAATTATAAGATGATGACTTAAATCCTAATCAAATGATCGGTTGAAAGCGTACACGTGACCAGGCATTTATTTTGCCTAACGCGTAATTTGGGTAATGACCGGTCATTAACACCAGTGGCGTAGACAGGTTCGTACACCTGGGGGGGATGACTCGGGGGCGGATCTAGCTTTTTGCTAAGGGGGAGTTGACCAAAATAATGACGATGCGGAGCATCGTCCACGAGCCGCGAAGCGGCGAGCCGATTTTTTTGGGGGTGTTTATTTGAACCCCGTAAGTGATGTTTTCCTGGCATCTATTAACACAATGGAGACCATAAAAAGCAGTGCATGATAACGTCTTTTTAAATCAAGTAACAGTTAAATACACAGTTATATCCAGAGTTATCATATGTTTGGTTAAGTTACCAGATGAGTTGAATATCTTCTCACAATATTTGCACTTGAAAGGGTTTCTCTCCAGCGTGCGTTCTTTTTATGCCTCCGTTACGAAGTAGCCGGAGGCATTATGTTTTCGGGTTGTCCGTCCGTACGTCTGTACGTACGTACGTACGTACGTCTGTACGTACGTACGTCCCGTTCTCGTGATCGCGTTATCTGAAGAACCGATTGATGAATTCCTGCCAAACTTTGGTCATGTATGTATCTTGCAGAGCCGATGAACTGATTAGATTTTGGGGTCACGAGGTCAAAGGTCAAAGGTCACAGGTCTCATTATGTATGCAAAAACAGCACGTGATCGCGTTATCTCAAGAACCGATTGATGGATTGCTGCCAAACTTAGGTCATGTATGTTACTTGCAGAGCCGATGAACTGATTGGATTTTGGGGTCATGAGGTCAAAGGTCAAAGGTCAAAGGCCACAGCGCACATTATGTATGCAAAAACAGCTCATGATCGCGTTCTCAAGACCCGATTGATGGATTCCTGCCAAAATTAGGTCATGTATGTTACTTGCAGAGCCAATGAACTGAGTAGATTCTTGGTTCATAAGGTCAAAGGTCATGGGCTCATTATGCATGCAAAAATAGCTTGTGAACGCATTCTCATTAGAACTGACAGATGGATTACTATTTAACTTAGGACATCTTGCAGAGCCAATGAACTGAGTAGATTTTAGGGTCATGAGGTCAAAGATCAAAGGGTCATATATGTTTATGAGAAATTGCTTGTAATCACGATATTCTGAGAACTTGTTAATGGATTACAATTGAACTTGAATTCGAAAAATATCTTCTGTTTTGGTTTGTAAAATTGCTCTATGACGGAGGCATCATTTTTGACTGCGCGCAGTCGAATTCCATCTAGTTTCTTTCTTTTTTTCTTTTTTTTTCTTCTTTTTTTTCCCTTTTTTTGTTTGTTTGTTTTTTTGGGCCGCCCCCGTAGATCCGCGCCTGTTTAATCTTGTGGTTATCTTGTGGTTTCCAAACCACGGATAACCACAAAATACTTGTAAGATTTTCTTTTTTTTACCGTCTGAATTGGCTTTCACCGTGTGAATGCGGCTAATAACAATAAACACAATTACAATAATGATGAGGATTATTATTATCATCATAATTATTATTATTATTAATATTATAATTGTTATCATTATTATTATTACTATTATTATCATCATTATGACTTATTAAGTAAGCAAATATCATTCCCCAAAACCTGGGGGGGATGATTGTACATGCCATCCCCCTCATCCCCCCCGTTGTCTACGCCCCTGATTAACACATCTAGCTTGTTGCTGCTATCATAAGCGCGACACAAGTCACAGGTCCAATAGACGCGCGCAAGGCAAGGTACGCCTCAATTTGCGCTTATTTTAAACCATGGGTTATGTAAATGAGGATTTAAACCAATAGATTTAAAGCTCCTTTGTGAATTCGGGCCTTTGAGTTTGATATGAGGGTGATATTGATCAAATAACAAGGATCCAAGTCATAATTTTATAAAACAAATAATACACATCATTTTGTTCGGGCATTATAAAATTACCCACACTCGGTACCTTTGAAAAAGTCTAACTAATGCCCTCTCTGCTGTGTATTATTTGTATATTAATCTTGGTAATAAGGTATTGCGCAGATCACAGATGAATACAAATTATTCTGACTTGTCATGAAGTATTTTCATAAGGTGAAAGGATATATGACAAAGAAGCTTATTTGCCTGTTATCACTAGCATCATCATCATCATTTCTGAACATCACTTTTGCGACCAGTTTGTGACAGGAGTGTATATGCCAGAACATTTATAAGGAGGGAAAGCTGAATAAATTGTCATTGTAATTTAGTGTATTATTACAAAACTTAATGCATGTTTATGATCACTATTGTATTTAGTGATATATATGAGCAGCATTCATGACTACAACTATACCAATCTGTCGTTCTCTCTACTTACAATTAGGTGTTTGTGTTGAGAATCTGTCTAATCATCGTGCCACCGAGCCCCTTCAGAACATTTCATCCTGTCTTCAAGCCATCCATACCCTCCTGGATGACCTCTGGCCTCGAAGACAGCTCGTCGCTGACCCCTCACTACCCATAGAGCTTCTCAATGTCTTGCATCGTCTACTGCTGACCAGAGAGAATCTCTCCACTCACCTTCAGGTCATCAGTGTGGTCAAGCAGATTATTAAAGCCATGCAGGAGAAGATAGAGGGACAACGCAAGGTCAAAGGTGAGAAGAATGGGCTCATAAGATCGTATTTCCATTAGTTTAGGGATAATGTTAATAATAATACCCAACATATCCATCTCTAGAGATGCTCAAGGCGCATACAAATGATTTAAATTTATATCAGGAATTCAACATACTTAATATTAAAGAAATATTAAATGTTAATTTGCATTATAGATCACACATCTTCATGATGCCATGGTACATGCAATGTGGCACAGTGTGATTATTTGTTTGGCATGCACTGTATAAAGAGAACAGTGAAATTTAACAATATGCATTACGCATTAAGCATCAGGTGAGTTTTAAGCCCAATTTTGAAAGTAGAAAGAGTGTTGGCAGTCTGAATAGAGAAAGGTAACTTATTCCACAAAGAAGGAGCTGCTGATGCAAATGCTCTATCCCCCCTATTTCTTTTGGTATGTATTTCTTTAAGCCTAACATTATGTGATGAACATAAACCAAAACGACCTGCGGAGTGGGGTGATAGAAGGGATGAAATATATTCTGGAGCTAGATCATTTAGTGCATGATAGGTTAAGAGTATAATTTTATAGATCACACGCTGATCATGGTACTAAATAGATTGATGTAAATATGGGAGACTAGTCATATGTATGAAAGAATTGCTGTTTTGCTTTATTATGATATTATCTTGGAACCTCATCCTGATTGTTTTCTTCACTTGTATTTGTGGACCATGATAGTCATGTTCATTTAATAGGATGTTGTTTCTTTTGTTTTAATTGTTTAGAAATATTAATTTAATACATGCAGTGTGGATCACTAAAGTTATGGTGTGAAGTACCTGCTTTTAAATGTACAAGTGTCTGTATGCTTTCACTGTGAACCAGGAAGCTGTAAGAAAAGTCCTGGATATGTCAGACTGAAAGTGTGTGTGCCAATGAACAGTCTGCATTGGGTACTAGCAAGAGGAGAGTCAGTTTCCAATCTTTTCATCCTCTAGGTGAGAGTATTGAAAACAAGGAGAAGTCTGAGAATGAGAAGGAGAACCTAGACTGGGATTCTGACATCGGTGAAGGTGGGACAAGTGGAGAGGTGGTCCCTGGCAAGTCAGTGGTCTTTGCTACCTTAGAGGTGTGTCTCTGCATCCTAGTCAGGCAGCTGCCCGCCCTCAACCCATCAGGAGGAGCCAGTGCAGCTTCTATACATAGCTATAAGAATGCAGGACTATCAGATGAAGCTAGTCATCTTATCTCAGCTACAGTCCTCATCATGGCTGAGCTACCGTCACTCTGCTCACCAGCAGGTAACCCTCTCATTTCACTCTGCTCACCAGCAGGTAACCCTCTCATTTCACTCTGCTCACCAGCAGGTAACCTTTTCATTTCACTCTGCTCACCAGCAGGTAACCCTCTCATTTCACTCTGCTCACCAGCAGGTAACCCTCTCATTTCACTCTGCTCACCAGCAGGTAACCCTCTCATTTCACTCTGCTCACCAGCAGGTAACCCTCTCATTTCACTCTGCTCACCAGCAGGTAACCCTCTCATTTCACTCTGCTCACCAGCAGGTAACCTTCTCATTTCACTCTGCTCACCAGCAGGTAACCCTCTCATTTCACTCTGCTGACCAGCAGGTAACCTTCTCATTTCACTCTGCTCACCAGCAGGTAACCCTCTCATTTCACTCTGCTCACCAGCAGGTAACCTTCTCATTTCACTCTGCTCACCAGCAGATAACCCTCTCATTTCACTCTGCTCACCAGCAGGTAACCCTCTCATTTCACTCTGCTCACCAGCAGGTAACCTTCTCATTTCACTCTGCTCACCAGCAGGTAACCTTCTCATTTCACTCTGCTCACCAGCAGGTAACCCTCTCATTTCACTCTGCTCACCAGCAGGTAACCCTCTGATTTCATCCGTTCAAATGAAAGAAAGATAGTTAGGATCATTTGTTTCATTCAAAAGGGACAGCAGTATAAGGTTCCTCCGTAGTGCACTGTTTTCTCATTTCTCAAAGGCAGCACTAAGAATGTGATATGAAGATTCACCCGACTTCTTTGGTACTTGGTAGATGATCCTCTATTAAAAGATACTTCCCATGGGATTTAAACTTGAAATGGTTGTGGTAGAGAGTAGACTGAAGGGGAGATAGGACCTTTGAGAAGGGCTGCTTTACATTTCATTGCATCTGGTTATCTAACTATTGACGGATGTTGCATCAGGACAGTTGAAAATATTTTCCACGTGATTGGGATCCATTATTAGCACTAATTAAATATAAGAATATTTGAAAGAATTGCATGTCATTAAGCCTATATACCTTGCTTATGACTCAAAGCTTGAACAATGTGTTTAGATGTTAGACATGAGATGATGGACATATATGGCTCACCACTGAGTGCCCATATCAGCTATTCAAAATTAAAGATGGTTTTGAAACAAAATGAAATGGCTATACCGGTACTTTATATCCAAATACATGTATACATGTATGTGAAAAATTGGTAATATTCTTAATTTTGGTAATTGAGAGTTCAGGCAAAGTGTATTTGCTAAACCAGTTGACCTTGTATCCTGCAGGAAGCGTATCAGTATTACCCACAATCCTCTGCCTAACAACCAACGTCCTTCGGGAGACAGCCGAGCCCTCTCTTGATGGTAAGAGTGCTCCAACGGTCACATCGTGTATGCAGGCCCTGCGTTCCCTGGCTACCTGTTCCTTTGTCAAGGATCCTAGATGTGCTAATGATTGGGAGAAGTTCCTTCAGAGTACCCTAGCTACCATCCTCGATTACTCCAACCCAGGTAACTGAGCAGCTTAACAGGCCGGCTGGGCCAACTTCTCAAAACTCTCATGAATCTAAGGCAGTGAATATCTCATTAAAACGCATGTTAATTCTATATTATGTATTCCTAGAAGATTTCCGTTTATAATGATGGTTTCCAGAAACTGGCTTTAGCTCTCATTATTTTCTCTATGTACTAGAAGTGTACGCATGAAATGAAGATGAGACTCAGTAAACTGGGGGATGTGTTATGATGATGTAAGTGTAATGTGCCTTACATTTACTGTATCTTTGTATTACAGATATCAGTAAATATGCTTACATCCCTTGTTGCACACAGATGCCATTCATTTAAACGTTATAAAAAGAACTGCTACATTTACTGCTTTACATCTGAACTTATGGGTGTGATGAATACCTCAGGACTATACTAATGCCCTTCAATAGATGAACAATTGGCACAAGGGATTAAGATGGATTAAGTGGGAGTATGAATCCCAGATCTTGAGGACAAATGTTGGCGTGTCTGTTTACTCATGTATGTGCAATGCTATGGTGTAGAGTGGACTTTTAAATGTTGGTATCTGGTAATTCAAAGAGGCCGTTCAAATTGCCGCTTTCAAAAGATCCCTTAAAACATTTTAATTCTCTCAGTAACATAATGCAATTTACCTATGTATTTCATGTTTCTCTTCCCACTCTGAAACTTTGAAAGTGCTATGGTACTTTTTGTTGTTAGCACTCCTAAATAATAGCTACATATTCTTATTCTGATTGCCAATACAGACAAAGACAAGATGGAGGTTGATATGTGCAGTGTACTGTTAGCTGTGGCAGTGTTCATAGCATCAGCTCCTCCCTCCGTCTCGGCTGTCTCTTCTCTTCAGGCTCAGGGAGTTGATCTCTTCTCTAAAGCACTCAAATCAGAAGACCCTGTGGTATGTCATTTCATTGGGTTTATATATGTAGCATATTCTTGGTGTCTTCTGTTGATGATTATCTTGGGTATACCACAAAGAGGGGAAACATTTAGATTATTATCTATGATATCTCAAGAGTTTTATTTCTGATAAGTTTTTGACCATGTTAATTTTTAAGCTGATGATTGTACTTTTTTAATTTCTTGTAGAATCATATTAGTAACTGGTGATAGAATAATGTTAAATACCTTTGTTTCTCAAATTCGCCTAGTATATTTTACACATTTTTCTTCTTCAAATTGTAGATTTTTCAACATCATTTCTATCTGTGGAAGACAGAATAAAGGCATTTTATTTCTAAAAGACAACTATTTCATCTGTAAAAACATGTGATGAAAATTATTTAAGAATGCTATATCAATACTAATATTGTATTATAATGTAATTCATGCAAGACTTTCATTCTATTGTGGTTGTCTTCAGGTGAAGTTGAAGTGTCTTCAGATGGCAGCGTCTATCTTTCAGTGTCCACACCGTGATGTCTCAACACCTTACATCCATGCCCTGGGCCCAAGACTGGTAGAGTACCTACAATCCACTGCTGGTAACATACCCCAGAATGATGAATCGGTGGCGGTTATCATTGAATCAATACGTGTTCTGGAAATACTGGTTGGCTTAACGGATGAATCCCATAGTAAGTCAAGGAGATTAGATTGTTGATTAATCTTAATAGTTTTTATTTCATTATGCCGTAATTCCCCTAATTATATTTTCTGTTGTGAGCCAGAAGGGCAATAAGTTATAAATATATAAGTAGAGGTGTTGAGGTCCAGTAGATAAGTTTCCAGACTATGAAAAACAAGGTGCGGGTTCAAATCCCTGTTGCAGCACTAATGTACTTTGGCAAGACATTAATCAACATTTGCCACACTACACCTAGTTGAGGTAAATCAATACCCAATACCCAGCTGGAAATAATAATTCCTTTAAAAACTGCTTGAGTGCTTTAATGGCAGCTGGCTAAAGCCAGGATAATAATACTGTATTAGGCTGATATTTTTCGCGTACAGATATCGTCGCGAATGACAGGCTAGGAGACATTTTTGCGAGTCGTTGCTTTCGAGAATAGCACACAGCAGAATTAATGATTGGGCTTGATGTATTCACAAATGTTCTCGATCTCACGCCAACATATACACACACAGACTCAGTACATGTATTAGTACACACATGTTTGTTCTGTACGAGGATTACATGCGTACTTCGTGCAATCTGGGCAAACATACGCACGGGGAGAGAAGTAAGACGCTGGGCGGGAGGCGACAGCAATACGTATATACAAGCAGTCAGCTGGCGATCAAGATTTGATGAGGTGGCAATATTTTGGCGTGTTGATAAATTCGCGATAAAATGCAATTTGCGAAAATAAAACCCTCGCGAAAATTACAGCTTATACAGTAATGGAGTGGCAATTTGCCCGACATGAGCGCTATACACGTCTCCACTATTATTGTCATTATTAATGCCCTTCCACTTGTAGCTCTGAACACACAATATGGTACTAACCCCTGAGGGTGCCAGAGGTGGCAAATCTTGCCAACATGAAAGCAGAAAGGATGTTTTACTTTTGTAAATTAAGATGGGTCAATGAAATATTGGTAGGTTGGTTGGTTTGTTATACCTGACTGCTAAGAGAGCATGTGCTTGTAAGTAAGCAACCAGATTGCCGCCGGCTTTAGGTCCTCTCAGAGGGACTTGGTAATGAGAATTAATGCCTTACCATAGGGTACTAGTGCATCAACATGGTTTTGAATCAGGGACCTTCTGGTTACGAGACCACTGCACTACCACTGAGCCATCCAAAATGTCATGGCTGCCTCGGCTTGGAATCCTGTTTGGGGGAAGTCTGGAAAGTTTTTAATCATGCTGGCACAGATAGGATTAAATATAGGTGTGGTATCAAAATATATCTCTGATAAATTTCTTTCTGTCAGATCCTTTCCATGGTTCTGCATCTGTATTGCTATTTCCTACATCTGATATTGTGCTTTTGCTTTTGGGGTGTCTGAAATATGGAAGCAGAATAAGCATTTTCACCAGATAATTATGAAAGTTGTTCGGAAAACCCAGGGTAAAGGAAAGAAAACATGACAAATTTGATTTATTGTACCGGTATGTAAAATCAGTTTGATTTGCTTTGAATTTAAGACTCCCTGGGAGAAGATTCAATTGTTGTAAAGAAGTTGTTGGCTTGCACCCAGTAAATAGAGATCACATGCTCGATCTTGTAATTGAAATCAAGTCAGTTTGACTTGAGTGTGAAGCGCCACTGCTTATTATTTAATCTCATCATCTCTGTAACCTTTACAGGAGTGCAGATGGTGGCCTTGCTGGTACCAATCCTCATCAGCTACCTCTTCTCTGGGGGTGACACCTCCACCAGCCAACAACAACAGACCAAACAATCAAGAGCCTTGCATGATCACGTCCTTCAACGTCTCATCAAGACAGGTCATCAGTATCCTAATGCCTTTAAGAGTGTCATGGCTGCCTCTCCGGACCTCAAGACCAAACTAGAGACAGCTATCCATGCTAACCAGGCCTCCAACAAGGCTAAGCAGTCTTCAAGACAGCCATCTAGACCCAAGACTTCAGCTCCTCCTAGCATCAAGTTAAAAATGAACTTTAGTAACTTCACTGGCTAGATACATGTAGGAATATCAGGAATAGAAAAAGGCCAAACATAGATGTAGCTCTGTTTGGAATAATGATACTTGTTGTAATGAACATGTAATGTCTGGAACTCTTCTGTGGAGATAGATCCCTGTTGAGCACTATAAGCATATAGAGGGCAAGGTACTTAAAGGAATTGTTTTGTAGTAAATAATCAAGTTCGTTCCCTGCCAATCACCCCTCAGTATTTTATACTGGTACGTGCAGTTTAATCTTGAGGCTTGAGTGAGAGAGCACAATTTAAAATTCTTTTAAAGTTTATTTAACCTGAACTTATTTTAGTTTTTGAACAGATGTGCCATCGTCTTTTTTATAGTTGTAAAGATAGGAATGCTATGACAATCACCAAATGTAATGTTCACAAAGTTTATTAAAAGTCTTATCATTCAGCATAGTATAATATTTTGTTAGGTAGACGTTGGGGGGGGGGGGGGGGATATGTAAGAGGGCATGATTAAGTATTGCCTATGTGATTATACTTTCTGAAAACTGGTTATGATAAATTATTGCTAGATAAAGCAAAATACAATGTACTAGTATACCATACAAGTAGTATTTTGTGAGTTTTTACAATGTGCAACTTATTTCAAAAGAAAGTGATGATGATATGATGAATATACTTTCGGCAATTCTATGCAAGTTATATTGCAGCATATCCTTTATGAAAAACTTCTTGTATATAACCTACCCTCCTAGCTCATTACATGTGCATTACCTATAGTATGATGCTTGAATACATGACAATATATAATGGAAAATGATTCTAGTTTGTCAATGGTGCTATAGACATTTCAACATACCAACACATTTGTTTGTAGATAGTGGCCCAAATTCACAAAGGAGGTTTGTCGACAAATATGTTTTTTTACAAACCTGGTTTGTAAAAACGTGTAAAAACGTGTCATATGACGCACGAAAACCAAGGTTTGTCTACAAACCTCCTTTGTGAATTCGGGCCAGTATGTTTGAGTGATGTAGGAGTACATGTGAATAATAACCGTCTCTAGTGTGCATGTTATTTACATCTGCGTGGTTTTAATATCTGATTATTTGGTCTCATTTCTTCAGTATTACAGAGGGGTAGCATAAATGCATAAAGGTGATCATGCTATGGTTAAATACATAGCTGACACACACAACTGCTACAGGCAGGGTCAAGGGATATCCAATCAAGTTTACAATCCAACCAGGTCTATTAAGCCTTTCTGTAGGAGCATCTTCAGATACAATTTTCTAAACTGAGTGGCTCTAAAAGAACACAACACCCGAGTTTGCAATCTGATGTCATTGTTTTTTTGTTTTATTGGCGAGAACATTCTTTTTGGAGTAAAGAGACACAAAATTACATAAAATGCAGCAATGTCATTTTTATAATGTGCTATTTTGCTATTGTTTTCCTGCCGAAAGCAGCAAGAATTATGCGCATGATGGCTACCCGTACAATTACTTGTGTTGACAAAGGCATGACTGCTCTAGAATCCAAATAGCCTTACCCAAAATTGATGATTTGGGTTTCTTTTTTTACTTTTCCAACCAATAAAACAGAAACCAATAACATTGTGTCTATGATGTTGTTGAACTTGTAGATCTCAGGTTTTGCATTCTTTTTGGGCCTGGCACCCTGTAGAATTTGTATTTGTTATCAATCCATATTAAAGGTAGAAACAGCCGCAAGTCTGAATTTGTTCAGAATTCCTACCACCCCAATGTGAAATCACCACTATCAATGTGAAATGGATCTTACATTTTCAAAGATTTTGGATACCGTAGTCTATTTGAAACAGGGTGTTGTTGTATTTAAATAAAGATTAAATCTATATTAATACTGCACAATTGGAGGGATCAATTCAAGGCACCTGAGAAATAAAAAAGCTTTTAATTAATATTTGATATTGGTCTAATATGGATGAAAATATTTTGGGCTAAACACAAGTAGAATGTAAAACTGCCTTCAATTTGACTCTAATACACCAGTTTACAGTTGTATCAGTGCGCATGCGTAGACAGTTGACCTCGGGTCATTGGCCCCAAAATTGGGGCCAATAACCTCTGACCTCTGGTATTTATGCGTAAATTAAGATTGCGCCCATATATGCAAATTATGATGTGAGCGCATGATCGAGTAAATAAATTTAAGTAGGCCATGTCATCAGTGTAATCTTTTCACTGTGACGCAACAATACATGTTCATCTGAAAACGATGACATCACTGCCTGCGCGCTGCGCTGTGCGCTCACATCATAATTTGCATGGGCGCAATCTTAATTTACGCATAAATACATGACCTCGAGGTCATTGGCTTTGTTTAAAATGGCGCACACAACTGTAAACTGGTGTATTGGTTCACATTTGGCTTGATTTTCATTGTGTAGGAAGTGTGTGGTATTAGATTAATACTAAGGTTCCAAACCAAGCCAGGATGATAAATGTATGCTTAACTTGATGAAAGTGGATAAGATGCTCATGTGTCGTTGATTTCTATTCTAAGGCTCATTGCAAACTCAAAAGGAGCAGACAAAGATGTTACAAACTGATTTCAAATGAAGTAATTAATAAGTGTATTGAAGGAATCGTTTTACCACAGGTAGTCTTTAGACTGAAATATCAAAATTCTTATAGCTTTATTTTCTGTCCTGAAAGTGATGAAAGGAAGTCTTAAAATATAGAAGAAAAGGTTTATGGATTTACATGTAAAGACTGTCACTGAAAACTTTTCTCCATCCTGTATCGATATGGGCTGTATTAAAGACAATCTTGCATGTCATCCGAGTTATTATCATAAGTCAACGTCAATCTTACATCACATGTCAGTACGGTCATGGTTTGCCTCACAAGTAGTTTTCTTCACACACATATGAATAAGCAGTAGATGACATACATGTAACCATGTAATGATTCTCTCTCTGCAACAGTGTTGGTAGCAACCTTGAAAGGGAAATCTTCCCAAATCCATTGGCATTGGAGATTATCTTCTTAGTTCTTACATACTTATTTACGCTCATACCATACATATATACATACAATTGTTTGTTATATAGCTCAAAATCCGACGAAATATAGTACAATGTTACTTTACATCAACCAATCATACACAGACAAAGATTTTTTTTTTTGTATTCTTAATGACATAAAGGGTTCATTTCCATCTTTAAAAAAGACTGATATTTAAGAATTATAAGATGCAGCATTCAATGATATTCTATCCCCTCGCTGTGGGAAGGTTCAATATTGTTAAACTCAAAATATCTTTGCATTGTAGCAATGTCCCAAGTATGAATATTGAATTTGTTCGTCAGACAAAAAATAAAAAAACCAAGCTTTTCTAAGGCCATGCATTTGAGTGCTTATGCTAGTGCATCATAGACCGTGATTTTACATATCATAGGATTGCTACTAATGACTAAGATACCGTATGATGTACATTTAAAGTTATCTTGTTAATGCTTGTAAATTGTAAATTGACACAAAGAAATAAAAGTGTAATGAATGTATTATTTCCTGTGTATAGTATATGCTTTTAATATATTGTGCAACTCAAAGTGAGGATGTCATGTGCATTGCTGGATAATTGAGCTTAAGCTTGGTAGTTGTAATTGCTGAGGAAAAACACAATAAAACGAAACAAAATGAATATAATGTCAACAATTTATCATGTATATTATCAATGTTGGAATAAAGGTATCTTTTGTGAACCATATCATTGGCTCTTTTTTAATCGTTTTAAAAGAGTGAATGATTTGATTATTAAAAGGTGTTGATTGCTTCCCCTTAAGCTATGTATATACTCCCAAGGTTTGATCTCAAATCATGGATCTGTCGTTTGAGAGAGAGAGGGAGAATGGAGCACACAATCTAGAAATAAAGAGCACAAGATCTGAAGAGAGAAGAGAGAAAGATCACAAGATCGAGAGAGGAGGCAGGGGAAATAGAGAACATTGCATTTGTAAACAAACGACTGAAATGAAAACATCGGGGTTCTGGTTATGGGCAGGAAAAAGTTATTTGACGGTTGACGGGGAGTAATTGTTCACTAGGAAGAAAAAAAGAAGACAGAAGTGAGTGACGATATAGGTGGCAAGCGAAATGTAAGATCGATAATTTCAATGTAGGTCAGATTTTGTCAATTCGTTCTTGGTGCCTGGTATGTTTTTTTTATTTCCGTTTCTTCTCTTTCCGAGTTTCATTTTTGAAAAAAAAAAACGTTTAAAACACTTTACGAGATACCAAATATAAAGATGTGGCCAGTGGCGGATCCAGGGGGGGGGGGGGGGATGTGTAAAAACACTTTAATTTTACCTTTTTTTGGAGATGCGAATTCAAATTTTCGGGAGCAAAAAATAAATGGCCCCCCCTTAAGAAATCCTGGATCCGCGGCCCGGATGTGGCCATGGGCCTCAGTTGCTGATCTCTGAATGAATCTGAAGAGTAGGCGGAGCTTCTTGTGTCGTCATCGGCTCACGAGAGGGAGCTGTCTGTTGCTAGGCATACGGGTCATCCGCTAAACAAACCATTGTTGTTTACATACACAGCTGACTTTCGCACGTGCATTGTTTGTGTACGTACGTTGGCGACGCGATATACTGTACCGAACACAAATGCTGCTGCTGCCGAAAGAAATAGACAACTCTAACAATTCTTGAGGTGTAGTACACTGTTTAATTCTGCTTCAGTTTCATACTTCAATTTGTCTAAAACCACTAAATAAATCACCATGGACCCCCAGAAAAACTACGAGATGAATAACCAGCGCGAATCATGGTGTGCTGTGGAGCTGAGTCCGCTGCAGGATTGGTGTAAATCAGAGCGGAAACATCATGGAGAGAATTTCAAAAGCTCTGTATTCAACGCTAAACAGGGCCAGCCTGAGAGCGAGACAAGATGCACATTCGAAGTCAACGATAAGACACACAGGGAAAAGAGACATTTTCCAAATAAGACAAGTAAGTTACATGCAATACAAACCAGCTATTAATATTATAAATAATGAGCAGAGCTAGAAAAGATGTTGAAATCTAATTAGAGTAGTCGACTAGTCTATACTTTTTATATAATTATAAACATACTAAAGTTAGGATGTATTGCTAATTAAGGAATTAAGCCCATTTTACTAGGTGCTCATTTGTCCAGGCCTTATAGGAATTCGTAACAAGTTAATTTCCATGTTGAATTATTAATTTTTACAGAGATATCACAAGGTCGATCACCCCTCTTTTTTATAAAACCGATTCCAATTTCTCTCTGAAATGCACAATATTGTCTTTAGAGATACATGTAGGGTCTACAATAGGTTATGTTTTTTAATTTCTTGTACATGAATGCAAATCAATGTTTATTAATATTCTCCTTTTGTTTTTTGATTTAAAGGTTACAGTCATCTAGCCATCTAAGCAACCTGATTTGCCCTTGCAACTTAGAGTGGAAGGAACTTGTTAACGAGGCAGATGGGAATATATGCTTTCTTTGTTGCACTGAACAGTAAACTTTCAACTTCACTTTGATGCTGGTCATCATACAAGACTATTCTGAATTCAAGATATCAACTCTTTAGATTATCTGCACTCTTCACATCTTGTGACATTGAATTACTTCCAAGTGGCAATAATGAAGTTGGGTTTGCGAATTGTGAATGTTTGGTGCAACACTACATGGGGAAGGACTTTGTACAACTTGTGTCATTCATATTATCTATCAGGTTTAAACTGTCAGAGGTCTTTGTGTGCTTTGTAAGATTTTTCATGTAAATTAAAAACAACTTTAAAGAACTGTAGATTTGCATGAATTACGCATACAACATCTTTTACAGAAAGCAAGTGGGCAATAAACATGCCATAACATTAACAGTTTTAGATTTAGTTGCTTTATATCTTCAAATTTACACCTAGCAGTGCATTTTGTGCTGCAAACTAAAAATAAAGAGCGAGGCAATGAAACAGTGCATTCCTTTTATTGTTTAATAATATTGTTACTTACATGTACATGTATCATGCAATAATTAGGGAAAACAAACTATGCATTTGTGCTCTATTATTATAGTAATGAATGTTTTATTAATCGCTTAAAATCAGTACTTATGTAGACTAGTGGCAACCAGAACATACAAAACTTCTTGATAGAATCTTAGTGTACTTTTTTATGGTTTATCAAAATTATTTCTGGTATTTATTCTCCCAAGACAGAAAATGTTGACTCTTAGCCAATCTGGATTTATGATATTGGAATGCTTTACAAGAAATCTATTTCTACAGAAATTCTGAAATTTCTGGAAATATACTCATAAAAGAAGGAAAGGTTGAGATTAGCATTGTATAGTAATAGTTGTCATGACATTTTATTACACAAAAAATTATCCATAGGTTTTGAAATAATAAAAATTGCACAAGCAGAGCATATTAGTATAGACATCTTGTGACTCTGTATGATAATAGTAATCTGTTATTCATTTCGGAAAATTAAAATATATGGGACATGTACAATAAATATGTTTTATGTGTGTATTCTAAAATAATGGCAAAATACCATTTAACTCTTTGGAAAATGGGAACCAGTACCAGTAATTAAGATTACAAGATATATGCAAATTTACAGCATTACTTTTATTCCTATACCATACTTTTTGCAATGCTATAAAGCAATTTTTTGATAATTTGTATAATGGAAATTGATATCATGGCAATAATTCATAATAATTGTGAAATGATTTGTACAGTATTATTATGAATAAAAAAGAAGAAAAATGTTTCAAGGTATTGAAAGAACCTTTAGTACAACGTGTCTTAATTGTTAAAAACTAATGTATAAAATGTAAACAGAGAATTTATGCAAAGGAAATTAGATGTTTAAAGAGAGAATGCAGAAGGTAATGTGACAACGGTTTCATCATGTTGTACTGCATGGTACAAACTGCCCACACAAAGACAAATGGCCTGCAACAAAAAAAAAAAAAAGCAGATATGGAGGAGGCATGATAATATAATTTTTATATATGCAAAGTGATCAGATCGTTAATTGAAAGGATAAGAGCGAGTGTGAAATATGTTGTATAAAGAAAAAGTAGCCAAAGAAATGGGGATAGAAATAAGAATGATGTAAGAGTGTACATCTGAGAAAGGTAAAGATGAGTTGACAAAAGGAGTGAAGAGAAGAGAGAGAGAGAAGAGATATAGAAAGAGGTAGATAGAGAGAGAGGAAAAGAGAGTGTGATAAGAAAAAATAAGCAATAGGCAGCAGTGATTGTAATGAAGAGACAGACCGATTGATGCATTTATTCTAATCCATTCCATCCAATACCTTAGATTTTAAACATGTCATATCATTTAGATGCTTGAACCATGGCGATTGTGACCAGTAAGCTTCTTTAATTGATTACACTATCCTTTCTACCTCATCAAAAAATTCTGATTTGACAAATCGCAGTCCTTTATAAAGATGTCCTCATCTTGCTTTAAGAAACCTTTGAATTTTGGGGAAAAGTTTGAAAGCATTCTCCCGGGTTACTTCTCGAACTGTCTTTGCTGATACCCCTTTGACCTCTGCGATGTAGTCACATGATATGTGGATGTTGCTGGGTTCGTTTCTTGTCTATGAGAGGGAACAACAAAAATGTAAGTGATGATTATCAAAAGGTACAATTTCATAATCTGTTTCTGATTCATAATTTAGGAAAATCAACGTAGCTCTTACAGGTAAAATATTCTCTATGATATTATGAAGAAATGCAGCAGAAACTTCACACAAATGTGGAGGAATGGGAAATAAAGGAGGAAAAACAGAGATACAGGAAGTAAGGGGGTATGGCATAGATAGGAAACATCTCAATTCATTTATTTATTTTGATATTTATACAGGGTCAACCATTTTCACCAATAGTGGTGGTTTTTCATGAGGATCTGTTTGGTATTACAACAGAATGCAATAACAATCTTATAAACAGGATGGTTGATATCCATCTGTTAAGACTCAACCCTCCCCCCCCCCTAAAAAAAGAAAGAAAATATGCCCATATGCCTATCGTTTCATTGCACCCATGCACATTTGAATATGGGTAAAATGAATAAGAAATCATGTTTTTTAATGTTTTTATAAATGCGATTTTATAAAAAGCAATTTCACTGTTTTCCGCAAAAAAAAGGTTTTAAACAATTAAAAAATGTTTTAAAAAAACCTTCATGTATAGACGGTAAGTTAAGGAAATGTATTCAATAGAAAATATGTACAGAGTGTTATTAATAAGATAGTAAGGAGTAGAGAACATGTTTAATACACTCGTTACCGGTACTCCTAAATTATCTACATGTATTATAATAATAATCCGTTTTTTTATATAGCGCTCAATACACCGATTCAACGATGTGCCTAAGCGCTTTACAGATATATTATTACCTTGGTCATCGGATTCAGGCTTACCCGCACACAATATATAATTATAACAATTAATGTTAACCTAACTGTCTCGTACAAGAAGTTTTAATTCATTAAGGTCCACGAAATAGTATTATTTTTTTCTAATTAAAAAAATTGTTCTGTAACTTATTTGAAACTTGTGTCATTCTTGTCTTTAAGGGAAGGATTGTCAAACAAATATGCTTGATATTTGATGAAAGATTTAAATGATAAGACTCACTTGTTTCTCTGCAGCCAGTGCCGGGGAATCAGTCTCAAGTAAAATCCTCTCTAAAGGGAGCTGTTTAACAAGCTTTTGCTTCTTGTCCATTAGCGAAAGTGAGAGAGAGAGAATAAACAAATTAAATTACAGCTCCTATGATCAGCTCGGGAGCTATGAAACTGCTAAATACATCGGGAAGAGTGAGAGAGAAATAGTTCAAATGTACAGCATATTTTCTTATTGGATCGTCAAATCATCAATTATTCCCCTCATATATCTCTTCTCATTTCAAAACCAATTTTTCATTTTTCATTTTTAGCTACTAGTAGGTCATAGCCTATAGATGATTTTGTCAACTTGATTAACTCATATGTTCCGTACAAATATCCCTGTGCTACATTATATTTTTTAATGGGACAGATATACCAAAGGCTTCAAGATTATTTAACTATGCATGATAAATTTGTACCTGTATTAAAAGGGAGATGGAGCTAATTAATACCAGATATTGACATTTTGCAAAGCCATATTGCATTACACGAAGCAATCCTTCTGCTATTATTGGTGCATGTTGTTTTGTGCACAATTGCAAGTGTGGCAAAAAAGCGCCTGTGCAGAGGAGCAAAGAAAGCAAGCAAAGCATTAATGAAGGACACCAACCTGTTCACTCCTGACTATAGAGGGAGGTATGGAGAAATAGTAGCCATATTGTATACCCTGCATAGCTACAGATGGCTTGCCATCAAATGCATGAAGCAATACTTTCTCAGCACCTACAATCAAGAAAAACAAACAGAAGTGAGACTTTATAAATAAGTCTCCAACTTGATATTAATTACATCTCTGTATGAAAGAGATAGGAATTTGTAACATTTTCATGAATTGAACAACTTGTAATCAACCAGGATGATTGACAGTTCTTTATAACATGGGCCCTATAAATTATAATAATTAGATCAATTTATATAGCCCAGCTACTATATAAATATACTCTGCTGCGCTATTCCTATAAGATGATGACGTGGATGCTACTCAAGTGATTGGTTGAAAGCGTACACGTGACCAGGCATTTATTTTGCCTAACGTGTAATCGCGCGTAATTTGGGTAATGACCGTTCATTATATCCAAAGGTAATGACCGGTCATTATCAAAATCATATTATAAAACATAATTTTATAAAACAAATAAAACATAATCTTATAAAACAAATAAAACATAATCTTATAAAACAAATAATACACATCATATGTTTCAGGCATAAGTAAATTTACCCACACTCGGTACCTTCAAAACAGTCCAAACGCCAAGTTAGACTGTTCCAAAGGTACCTCGTGTGGGTAATTCTTACTAATGCCCTCACTGATGTGTATTGCTTGTATAATAGTGCATATCACAAAGACTCAAATGTTCTGGGGATTAACAAAAATTGTAGCTGTCATAACCATTATCATGATCATAGCACACGTACATTTACAAGATGTAAGACCCTTAACTCCAATCTGGGAGAGAGAGAGAGAGAGAACACACTACAGAATGTGTTGTCACAGACAAGTAATGCCTGTGTGTATTGAGCTTTAAAAAGAAATCAGTAACCGAACACATCCAATATTGCTGGACTTTAATTTCATGTATTGTTCACTTAGAGATATTGGTGCATATGTTGTGTGATGATGTGAACATGAGAAACTGATACCTTGTTCATGGAGCAATGCAATAGTGGGTCTGCCTGCAGATCTAGAATGAACATTTCTGTCAAATCAAAGATTGTGAGGAGAAAAAAGTATGTAGAATAGCAACAAATATAAATGTACTAATTGAGTCAGAGTACATGTATAGCTGTATGACAGACGAAAGATGGGCAGAAATACAGTATCTCAACAAATCTACCACAATTGGTCAACAAATACTCAAGAATACTCTGCATATTAAAGGTAAAGACCAGTAATGGTCATGCGATTGCATTGTGAAAGAAACGTTGTGGAATCGATCAGAAAAGGTTGATCATCTAGCATCTAGCATCTGCAAGGTTCTGGAATCATCAAAATGATAAGAAATTTGGCCCATTCTTCGTAAAGTTACAAGCACTATACACAGAAAGATGTATATGGGACTACCCTATCTCTCTCACACGATCATGAGAGAAATAAATTTACCAAATATATGAATTAGTAGGCGGTTTCCCGGCAAATTTTTTATCATCATGTATTAGTCAAAACATATTCTTTCACATGATTGGTAATGAGAGCTTCCATTTCATTTTTTGAAATTGGGGCGTCACCAATACTGGTCTTTACCTTTAATATATGGACAATGCATGTACATTTCATTATAGAAGGAAATCTGGGGTGGTATTCAGAAAACAATGTTCTTTTCATGTAATTTAGTAAATTGCTCTGAATTTGTTATAACAAATCAAAAGTGGGACAACTTATTTGTTGTTAATTGCACACAGCTAGCTGCGTTTGCCTAAAGTTAAGAAAGCACCACTGGTAATGCTAATTACTGGCATTTTTAGGTTGATCTGACAATTAACACTATTTATCCTAATTAAGAAAATGCCGTCTTCAGACTCTACAGCTCCAGGTGAAGTAAATTAATCATCCTATTTGAGAAATATGTATAAAGCTGGGTAAATCACAGGAAATGCGAAGGAAAAAAGTTATCAATGGGTTACTTACAGTGGTAGATTGAGTCTCTTTGCTAGTTGTATTTATCAATGGGTTACTTACAGTGGTAGATTGAGTCTCTTTGCTAGTTGTATTTATCAATGGGTTACTTACAGTGGTAGATTGAGTCTCTTTGCTAGTTGTATTTATCAATGGGTTACTTACAGTGGTAGATTCAGTCTCTTTGCTAGTTGTATTTATCAATGGGTTACTTACAGTGGTAGATTGAGTCTCTTTGCTAGTTGTATTTGTTTTGATAGGACCAGTCTCTGGATGTCTTTGTCTTCAGAAGTCTTAGCATTTCTTGGAGTGAAATCCAATCCAACCTGAACAAAAAATTGACAAAGACAATGCATTATTTTATTAAACTGGTGATCATAAGAAACATGTTTAACTCATATCCTGCCATGAGACTGCTAGCGCGCTATTGTTATAGTGCTCTGTGCACGCGAGCGCGCTACCGTGTGACTGCTTTGTGCACGCTAGCAAGCATATGTAATAACAGTCATTGTTCATGCCCATTGCACCGTGCTGAGTGCTTTTACAGCGCTATTGAAAGAACCATCGCGTGCATCAGATTATCGGCTTTGGATTACGCGTCTTTGTAAACAACAGTCAGATTGGATTTTCTCGAGTAATTCAGCGATTTGTTTTTTGTAAAGATTTAAATAACACGCACTTGAACCAACCTTAAAATTAACTTGGCACACAGGAGATTAGCACTGTGGCACTGGGTGCATTGTATGGGTGGCAGCTTAAGAGTTAAGCATTTGATCATAATGCACATATGTCATATAACTCTAAACTGAAATGTGTAAGTCAAAAACATTAAAGTATTCAAATAATCTTAGCAGGATAAAGCCTTATCATTAGCTCTTTACATTCATGAAATACAGGCTTAAGAGTAGAATACTAGTACACCACTCTTTCCAATCAGTCTTGATACTACCGAATAACATAGTTCAGTGGCATCTGACCCTTCATATTTCATCGTTTGACCTCAAACTCTACTTAGCGTAAATTCCAATATACATAGTATACAAAACACATATGGGCCAATTCGTTTGGACATTTCTTCATTGCCTGTCACATTAAGAAAGATATCCCACCTATGTGATCTAAGTACAAGACATATATCTACCTATATTCCTTAGGGACAAAGGTTAAATTTGAATCCCTCCATTTATTCACTAAAGCATGTGTTAATGACTAAAATTAATAAGTTATAACAGTCCTCACACCAGAGGAAATATGAATGAATAAACAAATATATGTAGAGGTTTTGTGGTCTGTAGAGATGTCATGGTCCAGTGGAGAATTCTCCGGACTGTGAACCACAAGGTACGGGGTTCAAATCCCTGCCACAACACTAACATACTTTGGCGAGACATTAATCTTCATTTGCCACACTCCACCCAGGTGAGGTAAATGAGTACCTGGTAGGATTATTCTGTGAAATGTACTGTGCGCTGATAATAGCTGCTGGACCTAAAACTAGGGTAATAATTTCCAAAGCTCTTTGTAAGTGCATAGGGATCTTATATAATATTGTCATATTGTGTTATGCGGTATAAATAAACAGAATATCATTATTATAATTACGATATTATTAAGTATATTGTTTTCTTAAA
Organism: Strongylocentrotus droebachiensis; assembly: GCA_035222895.1. Lineage (NCBI taxonomy): Eukaryota > Metazoa > Echinodermata > Echinoidea > Camarodonta > Strongylocentrotidae > Strongylocentrotus > Strongylocentrotus droebachiensis. Next base: position 25,239 of record JAVYIG010002699.1, on the reverse strand, counting down.
GTTTCTTGTTCTAAAACAAAATTTAATAACTCACCTCCCCAACAGCTACAAGCTGATCAGCATACTTCTCAATAGCAGGCAAGGCTTCTACGATGTCACTCTCTGTAACACTTCTTTGTGTATCAGGACTTAGGCCCTGGAAATCAAGTAAAAGACACATCTTAACAATTTTCTTCAAGTAAAGATCACTAACAGGAATTACTTTCTGTTCTTCAAACGATCAATAAAACATCATTAAAAAAAAAAAAAGATATCTACCTGTACATATCATTTGGTAAATTGTATACATTTACTATGTACCTGTGAAATTTTCATGAAGCTTTTCGGGATTTCATTGATACATTAGTAACAGAGGCAGCACAAGCAGCGCAAGCAGACCTTTGAGAAGGCAAGCGGACCTTTGGGAAGGGCACTGAGAAGTTCCTTTCCTAAACCCTGTCGCAACAAACAAAACAAACTACAATGTACTTCTATCCATTAACATTGAGTTGACAATCATTCCTTTTTTGTTTGTTCACTGTAACCATTGCATATTACACAACGCAATATTCAGAATGAATACTATGTGCATATTAAGCTGAGTATACACCATACAGGGCCTTTCAGGTGGCTGTTGAACTTCAATAAACATTATTATTATTATTATTATTATTATTATTACTTATACCGCGCTTTTCCCATAAGGCCCAAAGCGCTTACAGTGAATGAAAATAAAAATTACATAAATACATATAATTACAACTTACAACTACAAATTGCAAAAAAGATATGTTTTTAAGGCCTTTCTGAAGGTAAGAACTGATGGAGACTGCCTGATTCTAAGTGGTAAATCATTCCAACATTTTGAAGCAGATACAGTAAATGTTCTATCACCGGCTAATGTGCGGGTAACTGAATATGTGAGACGGAGAGGATCACTGGCTGACCTCAATGCCCTGGCAGGTGTATAAAAATTCAAACAGGTATGTAAATATTGTGGAGCTTGATTATTGAATATTTTGAATACAAACAAGAGTAATTTAAAAATTATTCTTTGTTTCAATGGAAGCCAGTGTAATGATCTCAAGAGTGGCTGAGATGGATGGTCCCTAGGAACCTGAAATATCAATCGGGCTGCCTAATTTTGTAACCGTTGCACACGAATCAACTTAGTTGAGGGAATGGTAGAGAGAAGCCCATTACAATAATCAATACGGGATAGAACTAAAGAACGCACAGCGTTATGACAGGCAGACTGCCCTTACCAAAGAAAACTGCTTAATAAGCCTTCGATAAGCCTTCGCTAAGCCTTCACAAAGCCTTCAAAGACTTCATAAGCCTTTGAAGGCTTGTTTTAGTCTTCGACCGCTTATTAGTTTGCGAGAGCTAAGCCTTCAAAGACTTTCATATAAGCAGTCCAAAAATGTTGACTGCTTATTAAGCAGTCAGTAGAAAATAAGCCTTCAAGATAAGCAGTCGCTGAAAATAAGCCTTCAAAGATAAGCAGTCACTTTTAAAGAAGACCGCGAAGGCCTTCATTTTCCAAATGTGTGCTGCCATCTAGTGGTAGAAGGCGAATAGGCCAACCGGTAATTTTCAAATTCAAATCTTCACTGAGACTCTGAGCTGAGCTGAACGGCGCATATTTCAATCATTAGTTTGCAATTTCGCCAGATTTGTCTTCCTGTAAAACCCACAGTATAGGGAATAAGGGGTAGATTATTTACACCAGGAAAGAAGAATTTTGAGAGTATTCTAGAGCAAGAATTTAACAAAATGAGAAAGGATCGAATTTTGTTACCAAGATTACAGTCCCACACAAGCACTCTTGTGTTGGAGAAATACGATCAACTCTGCTTTGCACTGGACTGCTGGAGCTACTTTAAACATCTTCATTTTGTCCAGAAGGTGAGTAATACAATTACACAATACGAAATTGAGTTTGCTTTCTGTACAGATTAGGAAATTGCATGGTCATTGATTTTGTAAATACTTGTTCACAAATATATTTTAGCAAATTAGCGCAGCTGCAGTTGATGACGGAAGGTTTAGGTAATATAGGCAGTCGAAGGTTTGTACCCAGTGGACAACGCTCGAAGGTTTAGGGGATAAGCAGTCGACAACGAAGGTTTAGGTGATTCAACGACGAAGGTATAAGCAGTCAATGATGAAGGCTTAGCTAATTTGCATATTAACTTGGCTGTGGGAAGGCCTACGGACTGCTTATAAGCCTTCGAGGGCTTAGGAAGGTTTAAACACGACTGCTTATATAGAGCTTCATTATAAGCAGTCGACTGCTTATTTAGAGCTTCATTATAAGCAGTCGACTGCTTATTTAGAGCTTCATTATAAGCAGTCGACTGCTTATTTAGAGCTTCATTATAAGCAGTCAAAGCTAATTTGCATATTAACTTGGCTGTGGGAAGGCCTATCGACTGCTTACAAGCCTTCGAAGGCTTGCAGCAATACATTGACATGCATGTTGCAAATGAAGGCTTGCGACTGCTTATATCGACTGCTTGTGACTGCTTATGCGACTGCTTAGCGAAGGCCTTCAGTTCGGTAAGGGTGGTCAATAAACCTTCTGATTCTAGCAATATTTCTTAAATAAAACGTAGCCATACTACAGATGTGAGAAATATGGTGAGACATCGACATGCAAGAATCAAATACAACGCCAAGGTTTCTTATTGTTTTTGAAGGGCTAATGATCGAGTGTGCCACCAACATCCAACTGAACATTTGTAGTTCCGACTTGCATCAAGGGAAGAGTGTGTGTTTTGGGGTGGGGTGGGGGTGGGAGAGGGGTAGGATATTAGACACATACCTGAACAGGGTGAACACCTAGGCATGGAAGCACAAAGCCAGGAAAAGATTGAGACAGCTCAATGATTCTCTCAAACTCTCCATAATGCTCTGCTACTACTAATACTGCCTCCACTCCATTCTAAATAGGATGAAATACCGGTAACAACATATAAGATCATTATAGTGGGTTGTGAGTTCAAGTTCATTTTATATCACCACACTCTACAGCAATGAAAAATGAGTTATATGACTGCGCACAGTCAACAATGAATGCCTCCTCTCACTTCCGCACATTTCACCAGGAGCTTATTTCCATAATAACAATGAATACATACTTCATCCAAGTTTGGTTTGAATTGCTTAGATGCTTTTCAAGTTATCTGGTAACAATATATATGTTGGTAGCTTTTAAAAGTCACTTTTATGACCCTGTGACCTTTGACTTCTTACACCCCAAATCTAGTCATTTCATCATGTCCATACAATGTACATGTTAGATTCAAGTTTGTTGGTAGCTTTTAAAAGTCACTTTTATGACCCTGTGACCTTTGACTTCTTACACCCCAAATCTAGTCATTTCATCATGTCCATACAATGTACATGTTAGATTCAAGTTTGTTGGTAGCTTTTAAAAGTCACTTTTATGACCCTGTGACCTTAGACTTCTTACACCCCAAATCTAGTCATTTCATCATGTCCATACAATGTACATGTTATATTCAAGTTTGTTGGTAGCTTTTAAAAGTCACTTTTATGACCCTGTGACCTTTGACTTCTTACACCCCAAATCTAGTCATTTCATCATGTCCATACAATGTACATGTTAGATTCAAGTTTGGTTCAAATTTGTCTAAATAGTTCTTGATTTATCATGGTAACAAAAAGCTGAATGGACAGACATATGGACAACTCAAAAACAAAAAGCTGAATGGACAGACATATGGACAACTCAAAAACAAAAAGCTGAATGGACAGACATATGGACAACTCAAAAACAAAAAGCTGAATGGACAGACATATGGACAACTCAAAAACTTACCACCTTCGGTGTAAGAGGCATAAAAAAGTACACAGATATAATAGCAAAATACAAGTTGCCAGATAGATGTATCAAAACAAAATGTGTGGGGTTCAAACAAAGAACAGTCATTATTCTTGTAGGAACTTGTCATTTGTAAGTAAAGTCGCACTTACCCCCTTAGCTCTTGAAATCACTTCACCAATGTCCTACACAAAGAAAAGAAAAGATTTAAGAAAAATTAATGCAAGACTGTCAAACAAAAAGAAATGAAGATATCGCGACATACCAATTTGATCAAAAATTAAACTGATTTATTTCATTACAATATTTGTGCAACTCATTATACGGGACCAAATTGAAGGAGTTCTGTGATGCGAATTGTTAACAACTGTACAGAGTTGATCCCAGCAAGAGTTGGTTTTCTAAAGGCATTATTGTTATTTTTTTATTCAAAATTTTTTTATCACTCCCATTTTCGAACTCCCTATTATCGAAATAATAAAATGAATGAATTAAAAATGAAAAAAGAAAGAAAAAAGGCTAGCTATATTCACAATTCACATACTTTTGTCAATAACAATTAACATGTATGCAAATTATAAGAGACCTACAAATCATTGTACAATGAACTATTAACAATAATTGAAATCAACATGACAAGTATTAAAGAGTAAGACTAAGACTAGAGTTAACAATATTATTGGACTCCTTGCATAGTACTTGTATTTGTTCCAACTTCAATTCGTTTCTTCGGTCTCTTCCAGATACATATTCATTTCACATCATTTGTTTACTCATTTCATATTAATTTACACAGGAAACACAGAAGAAAGGATGAGACCCTCCTTACCCCTCCCCTTCCCTGGCCCCAACTGTATCAATCTTGTTTTAAACTTTTAGGTAAATATATTATTAGCAGTGATTAGTAGGACCCATCTAAATTGGACATGCATGGTCAACTAAAATTCTATAGGTCGGCCGTCGGTGATTGAGATAATGATTTCTTATTTCCTTATTTACCAACATCTGCACTGCATCAGTGCATCAATTGCCATCATGCATAATCAGCGTGATATTAGGGATCCCAATGGCCCATGCTATATGCATTAATAGGTAGGCCAATGCCCAAATCTAACTTTTTAATTACTAATTTGTTTATAATAAAACAAACATTAAAAGAAAGCATTTCCTTTCACTAAGAAAACTCACCCATCTGCCGACTCCATAATTTCCACAAAATAGGAGATATCCAGCTCTTTTCGATGCAATTCCTTCTACGCCTGGCCGTACGCAAGAGCCTTGAAACGATCAATTTCATGGTCCCAAAAATTACGTCGAGAATTAGACAGGCCCGAGGGAATAGGCGTGTCATTGACCGAACAACAAGTTCAAAACTTCGCGCGAAAGTACATTCATCTTTCGGCTAGCCTTGAATCGGTCGCACACACCGAACCACTTTAACCAGGCAAGCCGCATTAATACAGGCTGAAGTTGAAATCGAAGTTGAAATCAATGCAATGTACGTACAACGGTTCACCCGTACAACTACTACATCTACGAGTAAAAAAAGAAGGAAAGAACTAGATCTAATTCATTAATATTTACCTTAGATTGGTATTCCAATAAATTGATTTCCTGAGTATTCCTTATGATTTCAGTCGGAGATCTACTGTACTTAATCAACAAGAACGACCTCCATAATTATCCATGCAGCTGAGCAGCTCACACTCAGAGCGCTACACATGATACCACTACATTATATCGCACATACCATGTGTAGTACCTGGGTCTCTGTTTCTCTTTCTCTCTCTCTCTCTCTCTCTAAGCTGTACGCGACAACTAACCATGTATCATAATCACATCATCCAATCATATCTTTCCGTCCTAACTTCTCAATTGGAGTAAAGACTGCTCACGTAGACATTTTTTTACTGAAATAACTGTACGAGCTCGACACTCGAGTCTCGTGCTGTGAGAATAAGGTACTGTGTGTGAGACTAGCAACATTTGTTCGGAGCTCATATATTATTCATATTATGATGTTGCAAGATCTCTATTTAGGGCTGGAACAATGACACCTCTGTTCACAGTTTCCCTTCTCAATTTGAGATTGCTGTAGCTATCGGCCTCAAACCAACTCAAGATTGACAAAAACATTGTACTCTATCTACCTTCGAATGTGCAGTTTGTAAAAATCTGCAATTAAAAAGATATAATCCTTTTTCTTTATATTTTCTAGTTGTTAAAAGTGACATTTGTGCACATCTGATATGTTAATCTCTATCAAAAGTTCTTTGATATTAAATTGATTCCATATTTTTAGGCTCTACCTTCAGTCATTGAGAAGGATTTTAGTGAGCTAACCTCATCGCCCTCTAGGACCCCTGTAGTTTCTCTTGTTTGCGCGTAATGTTCGTCTGCTAACAGAATTATTGGATTAAAATACGTCAAAATCTGCAAGATCGTCAACAAATGGTGAAAGACCATTACAGATCCGTGATTATAGGTATGTTGTGGAGTGTACAATTGTGTATTTGTTATGGATTTTATTCCATAGATATTTGTTTTCTTTTTTTCCCCCTTTTTTTTTCTTCTGGTAATTGGACTTGGACGACGAGCGCACAAATTGTAGGCGTAGAAGCCTTACGCCCGGGCATTGGCCTCCCTAGCATTAAACTAGGCCATAAAAAAGGGCATGCAATTAGCATGATGAGAACCTGTGGCCGTGCCCTACCGTAAGACGTATTTGACTAGACCAAAAGCTTCAGTCTCTCTAATCGTCGGTTGTTCCACTGAGACTGCGTCTGGCTCCACTAGACCTCCGATTATATGGGGAATGTCAACAAATGTCCGTTTTATTAAAGAAATGACCCATATCAAACAGTTATTTTTGTCTAGTATTTGACTAGCGCCTCATATAGCTCTAGGGCCTATCACTATGAACATGACTGACAAAGCAGAACTGAGCCAGACAAACTTACCAAGAAGACACCCAACTACAAGAAGGAAGAAAATGAAATTGAACTGGAAGCCCGACTGCTGAGAACACAGCATTCCTCCAGAATCTTGGGTAATAAAGGTAAAGGTAAGGTAAAGAAAGCGGACAAAATATACAGTTCCTTAGATAGACAAAGGAACATCTCTTCACTGCTATTATGTAAAAAGGTGAATATGCATGTGACACCTGTTCTACACATTTTTACATAATAGCAGTGAAGGGATGTTCCTTTGTCTACCTGAGAAACTGCATATTTTGTCCGCTTTCTTTGTCAGTCGATCATGTTCATCATAGTGTATGTGATACATTGTAAATAAAGCTGAAGACTAGTCTAGACTAAACGACAACGTACGGTATATTGTCTTTGTGGTCTGTGGATAAAATATTTACCTCTTTGAAATCATCCGCAGCTAAATGGCAATGGCAGTCAATAAATGTACCACGGTCTGAGTCCATAGTCATGAAAGTCGCGAGTTCCTTGCTTGCCTGCAGTGTAAAGCAGAGATGCAGATATAATCGTTGTTGTTGCATTTGCTGGTGTACGACATTTCGGGTATTCACCGTTTTATGAAAGAGCCTCGATCAATATAGTGTACTAATTATTTTAGAAATTAAAGATATTTGACTAATTTGATATACTTGAAAAAATCTAAATGATAATATTTTACCTAATTAATGTTTTTTTGAATACCTGAGCATTTTTTCGATATTCAAAATTTAAAAAAAAAAGAGAGGAGCCATATATCATATATAAGTCGCTGATCATGTCAGACGCGCGCAAAGATTGAAAATGGATTCCGCTGTCGATGTTAAAACTTCGCGCAAGATTAGCTGCTGTAGTAAACAAGCTGTTGAAACGTCAATTACCACACTTTTGTCGTCAGTTAATCAACACATAGACAAGACAGATAATGAGGAGTTTCGGGAAGGATTAAAGCAAAGATTTAAGGAGGTATGTCAAATATTATATTGTCTTCCTTCGCTCGATTAATTATCAGCGCGCGCAGGGGCCCTGGCCGCTGGCGCTAGTGTACTTTCATATCCATTTTTGCCCCGTAACTCCGGGGTGGAGATACCCTACTGCCTTACTGGTTACTATTGTACCAACAATCAAATGAATCTTCATCCATTGTTCAAATAATGGTCATGATAAGTTGCTATGTTTCTTCCCCCTTTCGTGTCAATTTTCTAATCTTTTTTTGAGTATTTTTCCTAAAAAAAAGACATAAAATAGTCTACACTTTCTCACAGGATGACACGTTTGACAGGTTTCACGGCAAACGACTGCACAAATCATACTTTCAAATGATATGATAAACAATTTAATGAATGATGAATCAATGTTGATAACAATAAGCAACAAATGGAACTTAAAAGTTTTGTTGGTGAAAATTTCTTTGGTTTTCCAGATATTTGGGCCTACTTTTATCGATTGGGCCAACCGTCTTCAGCTAGACTAGAGTAGATCTAGACCATTCTAGATCTAGATCTAGATCTATGTTCTGTCATTTTCTAATTTATGATTTTTTTTTTCAAAATGAAGGGAGCCCTCAATGCCTGATTACATCGCATGTGTTTAACTTGCGATCGATTGTTAAGACAGGTCACTGAACAGTGACACAAGTCAGCGGCAGGCTATCTGCGCATGCTAGATAGACAGCCACCCGTCGGATATTGGGCAACTGCTGTAAATGACGTCATTGGTAGAGTGTCCGCAATGCACGCTTTTTGATTTTATCGATATCAGGAGGCTCAGGGAACTAAGCAGTCATCTCTCGAGAAAGAGGGGGGGGGGGGGTGGAAGGGCTTTAAATGTAAGTTTACGAAATTTCTTCCCATTTTAGTATTAAAATCATGTACTGAATGGTTTATTTTTCAACCTAATGATTTCATAGTCCACGTTATGTTGTAATAGTAGAGTATTTTACCGGTATAAAAGTTAAACAAATTTAATGTTTGATTCACACATGTATGCAACGCTAGAGGTCAATATGCATTAGCAATAGCATTGACTACTAGTACTATGCTTTGTTGGAGTGGGTCTAATTACATTCCTTATCATTTCAAATTAAATAATTAAATAAGTGGGAAAGGACATATTTCCTCTTAATATTATCACCTAGCCCGGGATGGTATTCTGAAAATTCTTGTAATGTAAGTTTCCTTGTATCTTCAGGAGATAAAGTGCAAAATTTCTTGTAAGTTTTTAGTTGGTATTCTCAGTTCTGTACAATGTCTTAGCGGTCTAGTTTCATGAGGAATCTGCTCATCGTATTTCTAATTTGAGCCGAGTTTATCCCTTTGCAACAAATATAAATGAAGAAAATTATGTATCCCAAATCAAATGGGAGACTGTCTCCCAAATAGGCTACCAGACATGATTAAAGTCTCCGACATAAGAGACAGTCTCCCAAATAGTCTTCCATGCATCTCTACTGCACTGTCTGGTCACACAAATCACAACTCCCTGCTGGCCCTGTCCAAGTACAAAATTATAAAATGCCCCCGCAAAAAATCACTTTCCCCCGCGCTCATGCTTCTAGTCATCACCAGTTCACCACAGGTTATCCGCGACTGGAAACTTCTCGTCTGCTTGGGATTACAAATTATCCCCCCCCCCCCCAAAAAAAAAGGTGTAATTTAAAAAAAAAAAAAAAAAAATTGTTTTTGTTTTTGGGAGGGGGCGGAAATGGGAAATCTATGGAATTTGTTCAAACTTACCATGTTTGGGTTGCGGTATTTGGCCAAGTAGAGAAGTAAAATCATGTACAAAAAAGGCTCATTTTTTGTTGTGACTTAAATGCCTTTTTAAAAGTAATGATTTACATGTAAAATGTAGTGTAAATGTAGCATAGTGTAAACTCACTAACGCTGTGACAAGCATTCAAACCCTGTATCTTGTGATTCATTTCTAGGTCCACTAAACCACAATAATTCTACAATATTTATTTCTAGTCTAGTCTGCTGACTAGTCTTGTTCTACATCTACTTTAGACAGAAAGATTTGAGTTGACCTGAGTTGAGCTTTTCTGATTATTGATATAAATGATGATAAACGATGTACATGAATGTATGCCTTGAGTCAGCATGATGAAGATGATATTTAATGTCTAAATCTTTCTGTTCCCCAGATCTATGAAAATGCAGTTCATGACAATATCTCAGTAGAAGGACAAACATGGAGCCAGTCATTGGAAGATGGCAATACAACCAAAGGTAAATTTACTTGTGTACACAACAAAAAAAGAAGCTGTTTTGGGGTTGTTCATACATGTTCGTTTTATGTTAGGTTTCTTGAATTAAAATAATTCAAGTTCAGAGGAAGTTGAGGGTTTCAAGTTTGTATTAAAACCGATGCATTTTTGTCTTTTGAATTGTGATCTAAAAATCGTTTGCTTTAAATTTGGTAATGAATTTTCTTTTTATAGATTGAAGAAGTCACAATGAACATGAATGCAAGTTGAAGATATTGTAGTTTTTATCATTCAGAACTTAGCGAATATGATTCTGTAGACCAACTTTGAAGAAGAAGAAAAAATAAAATTTCTATTCATCAAACAAAAAGTACTGGAGAAAATTATATTGGCCGTTTTGTATAATGAATTATGAAGAAAGACTTGTGAAAAATTGCTATGAATAATTGAATATGTTTGAGCATTGTGACGTAGGGTGTATGTCAAATCATTGTACGAAATGTTGAGATCTTGAAATTTAATTCCGTTCCATTGAATTCAATTCAAGGTTAACAGTTAACATTTGTATTATCTCAAGATATTTTACCTCATTTGATGTATGTTAATTTAATGAACTATTAAATATTTATTGATTTTTTTTGCAGATTATGAACCAGTGGATGTAGAACTTAAGAATGAAATCACATCAAGGACCCTTGAACTGGATGAGCTGATGGTGCAGACGACAGCAAAGAGGAGAACACACCCTCCTAAAGTTGCTCATGAGGTCAATAAACGCATGAAGCACTTACGACATGCTGTGGTAAGGAAAAGCTAAGAAGTCAGACAATTCCAGAAAGATGGATTTGGTTAATCTGATGTGAAATGCAAGAGGAAGAGAAAATGAGAGCCTGAAATCGTATGCTATACATATCCAAAAATATTTGTTAACTTATTATAGTTGAAAAATTGTATGTATATATATATATATATATATATATATATATATATATATATATAAAAATAAATGGTTCTGCGTCGGTGCATAAAATGAATAGGACACAAGGTAGATAAATAAAAACACCGGAGAAGTGAATATTCCACTGACGTTTCGGGCATAGCCCTTTATCAAAGTGATTCAAGCATGAACAACAATATACCAAAACAAAAATATAAGCGACGCTTGGTAGTCAAGATGCAAAGGCGCGTGAGAGTACGCGAAAGAAGAGAAAAAGAGATAGAGAAACGTCACAAAGCTCAAAAGTTGGACCATTGTGACGTGAGAAAATAGGAGAAAATTAGAAATATAGGGAGCGTTAGAAGAGCGTATCTCCAGGGGAGATACGCGGAAAGCAAAAGAAAAGGAAAAGAAGAGGCGCACAGAAAGAAAAATAAGTGATTGAAAAAGCATTATGACGTATTAAAGTTATTAAAGTTCAACAAAGTTCAGTGTGAGTTAGGGAAAGATCTGAAAGTGGCGTTCATCCCGTCCGGGTGGAGAGTGCCAAGTTTGAAGATTATCCTCTCCTCCATCAGCTTCCTTTCTTTCTCATCTCGGCAAGATTTCAGCACACATACTTGAAGGTCATCAGCATTATGATCTCCGATGTTGAAGTGGTGAGCTACAGGTAGTCCGGCTGTCTTCAGGCGTATGGAACGCAGATGCTCCGTGATTCTATCGGCTAGGCGTCTCTTTGTCTCCCCGATGTACACCATGGAACAGCGGGTACATGTCAATCCGTAAATGACATTAGTGGTGGTACATGTGAATTCTCCTCTGATATGCCAAGTTCCTCTGGGGCCCACCACATCATGGGATGAGACATGGGCGCAGGTCTTGCAACGAGGACGCTTACACCGAGTGGTACCAGGATTAGTGATGCTGTGGGGTATCTGACTGGGAAGTCTTGAGCAGACAAGTTCGTTTTTGATGTTCTTCCCCCTCCGGTACGCCGTGATGAATGGGTTGGCCCCAAATACACTAAGAGTCGTCTCGTCAGCCCGGAGGATGTTGATGTTTTCACGTACGGCCTTAGCAATTCGCTGAGATGTATGGTTGTACGTGAGTACAAGAGGGGTGCGGGAATTAGAATCCTTACGTCTCTTAGTCAGAGCGTCATGTTGTGTGATTCGGCTAGCCTTCATCATTCCCCCTTCGACGATCTTGTCGGGATAGCCTCTGTCAGAGAAGAAAGTTCTCATCTCCTTCGCTCTTGACTTGAAATTAGTGTCGTCGCTGCAAATTCGTCTTAGTCTCAGAAATTGTGAAAAGGGGATGGCCTTCTTACATGATGGGGGATGACAAGAGTCGAACCTGAGATATGAATGCGAGTCCGTAGGTTTGTAGTGAATATCAGTCGCAAGAGTGTCACCCTCCACACTGACTGTAACATCGAGAAATGTTATAGACTCATCTGAGATGTCATGAGTGAAACGCAGTGATCGATGATAACTATTCACGTACTGGATGAACCTCTCTAGTTCGTCTCTAGTGCTCGTGAACACGCCTACGTAATCGTCGATGTAACGCTTCAGGAGAACCGGTTTAGGATGTTGATAATTCTGTAGCATTTGCTCCTCGATGTGCCCAACGAAGAGGCATGCATAAGCTGGTCCCATCTTGGTGCCCATGGCAACGCCCTTCTTCTGTGAGTAGCATTCACCGTCAAAGTTGAAAGACGACAAAGTGAGGACGAGCTCCGCCAATCTAAGTAGAGTAGCGTCGCTGGGTCTGTCTCTGCTTGGATAGCGTTGAAGGAAATGTTTGATAGCCTTCAAACCGTCATCTGTTGGAATGTTAGTATACAGTGACGAAACATCCATGGAGAAAAGTAGACGATGAGGTTCATCCCCTTGGAAGTTGAAATCTTTGAAGAGCCGAATGGCATCTGATGAGTCCTTCACATAAGTAGGGAGCTTGGTGACCAGAGGGGAAATAATGCTGTCTAAATACTGGCTAATTAGCTCTGTAGGGCAGTTGATGGTGGAAACGATAGGACGTCCAGGATTATCAACTTTGTGGATCTTCGGGAGGAGATAGAAAGTAGCACATTGCGGGTTATCTTGGATGAGATTGGCAGCATTCGAGGGTAAAGCTCCTGCATGTATGAGTTCTTTAACGGTCCTAGAGATGTTGTCTTGTTGATCAGGAGTAGGATCGGTTTCCAGTCTTGAGTAGAACTCGTCGTTAGACAACTGTCGCATTGCTTCCTGAACATATAAATCACGTCTCCATACTACAATGGCTCCACCCTTGTCGGCAGATTTGATCACATACTCTTTGTTGTTGCATTCATATCTCAGGTTCGACTCTTGTCATCCCCCATCATGTAAGAAGGCCATCCCCTTTTCACAATTTCTGAGACTAAGACGAATTTGCAGCGACGACACTAATTTCAAGTCAAGAGCGAAGGAGATGAGAACTTTCTTCTCTGACAGAGGCTATCCCGACAAGATCGTCGAAGGGGGAATGATGAAGGCTAGCCGAATCACACAACATGACGCTCTGACTAAGAGACGTAAGGATTCTAATTCCCGCACCCCTCTTGTACTCACGTACAACCATACATCTCAGCGAATTGCTAAGGCCGTACGTGAAAACATCAACATCCTCCGGGCTGACGAGACGACTCTTAGTGTATTTGGGGCCAACCCATTCATCACGGCGTACCGGAGGGGGAAGAACATCAAAAACGAACTTGTCTGCTCAAGACTTCCCAGTCAGATACCCCACAGCATCACTAATCCTGGTACCACTCGGTGTAAGCGTCCTCGTTGCAAGACCTGCGCCCATGTCTCATCCCATGATGTGGTGGGCCCCAGAGGAACTTGGCATATCAGAGGAGAATTCACATGTACCACCACTAATGTCATTTACGGATTGACATGTACCCGCTGTTCCATGGTGTACATCGGGGAGACAAAGAGACGCCTAGCCGATAGAATCACGGAGCATCTGCGTTCCATACGCCTGAAGACAGCCGGACTACCTGTAGCTCACCACTTCAACATCGGAGATCATAATGCTGATGACCTTCAAGTATGTGTGCTGAAATCTTGCCGAGATGAGAAAGAAAGGAAGCTGATGGAGGAGAGGATAATCTTCAAACTTGGCACTCTCCACCCGGACGGGATGAACGCCACTTTCAGATCTTTCCCTAACTCACACTGAACTTTGTTGAACTTTAATAACTTTAATACGTCATAATGCTTTTTCAATCACTTATTTTTCTTTCTGTGCGCCTCTTCTTTTCCTTTTCTTTTGCTTTCCGCGTATCTCCCCTGGAGATACGCTCTTCTAACGCTCCCTATATTTCTAATTTTCTCCTATTTTCTCACGTCACAATGGTCCAACTTTTGAGCTTTGTGACGTTTCTCTATCTCTTTTTCTCTTCTTTCGCGTACTCTCACGCGCCTTTGCATCTTGACTACCAAGCGTCGCTTATATTTTTGTTTTGGTATATTGTTGTTCATGCTTGAATCACTTCGATAAAGGGCTATGCCCGAAACGTCAGTGGAATATTCACTTCTCCGGTGTTTTTATTTATCTACCTTGTGTCCTATTCATTTTATGCACCGACGCAGAACCATTTATTTTTACATTATCTATACTTCTTCTTCTGCGACTTTACCATCATGGCTGAACCTAAACAATTACTACTACAATTGAGACGACGTTTGAACTTTTCTCTAGATGCTTATCCTATGGATATCCACACCTGTGCTTTTCGTCTGGCTACTTCAGTTTTTGCCAAATCCAGATTCACCAGTCACGTCAGTTTTTTGTCCAGCTGTCTACGGGAGAGGTTTGTTCCCAAGGGATTCCTTTTATCCAACAACCTGAACTTGCGACATCTTAACGCCGATGCTATTTCACGGAGCTTCAACCAATGTTCGCGTAGACTTATGAGAGTTACCCTGGAATCCAACATCCGGAGTATTTCATTCCATCATAGACAACAAGAGCAACTCCGTGAGGATCTTATTAACATATGTTCTTTTGATCAACTTCACCGGATTCGTCATTTGATTCACATAGCCAACCGTGAGTACTATGAATCCCTCGTTTCTAACAAAAGAAAGAAAGTTGAGCATCTTAGGCCTATTGCCAGACCACAACATCGTGGTACTGTCAATGATGATAGATTAGTCGTCACCATACCTTCTGATCTTCCTTTGACGAACGAGGAAACTACAGTTCTCAAACGAGGTTTGTCTTTCGTTCCTACAGCAGAAAGAACTGATGATTTCGAGATACGTAGAGACTTTGAGAAATTTGCACGTCGGTTGCGTCTTAAAGCTCATTTCTACAAGGAATCAGATGACGATGTTACTCAGAATGACAACGGTCAAGAGTATGAGCTTGATCCGTTCGATGCTCTGAAGCCACGTAGATCATCTTGGAACCCTCCAGAAGGCAAACACCCATCTCTTGATGTATTCATTACTAAGTGTAGGACTGACATTGGTAACATCTTGAAATCGGACACCTCTGCTTCTGCTAATGTTACCCCCCAAGATCGTCATACTATCAAACAGCTTCGCAACAACAAAGAGTATGTGATCAAATCTGCCGACAAGGGTGGAGCCATTGTAGTATGGAGACGTGATTTATATGTTCATGAAGCAATGCGACAGTTGTCTAACGACGAGTTCTACTCAAGACTGGAAACCGATCCTACTCCTGATCAACAAGACAACATCTCTAGGACCGTTAAAGAACTCATACATGCAGGAGCTTTACCCTCGAATGCTGCCAATCTCATCCAAGATAACCCGCAATGTGCTACTTTCTATCTCCTCCCGAAGATCCACAAAGTTGATAATCCTGGACGTCCTATCGTTTCCACCATCAACTGCCCTACAGAGCTAATTAGCCAGTATTTAGACAGCATTATTTCCCCTCTGGTCACCAAGCTCCCTACTTATGTGAAGGACTCATCAGATGCCATTCGGCTCTTCAAAGATTTCAACTTCCAAGGGGATGAACCTCATCGTCTACTTTTCTCCATGGATGTTTCGTCACTGTATACTAACATTCCAACAGATGACGGTTTGAAGGCTATCAAACATTTCCTTCAACGCTATCCAAGCAGAGACAGACCCAGCGACGCTACTCTACTTAGATTGGCGGAGCTCGTCCTCACTTTGTCGTCTTTCAACTTTGACGGTGAATGCTACTCACAGAAGAAGGGCGTTGCCATGGGCACCAAGATGGGACCAGCTTATGCATGCCTCTTCGTTGGGCACATCGAGGAGCAAATGCTACAGAATTATCAACATCCTAAACCGGTTCTCCTGAAGCGTTACATCGACGATTACGTAGGCGTGTTCACGAGCACTAGAGACGAACTAGAGAGGTTCATCCAGTACGTGAATAGTTATCATCGATCACTGCGTTTCACTCATGACATCTCAGATGAGTCTATAACATTTCTCGATGTTACAGTCAGTGTGGAGGGTGACACTCTTGCGACTGATATTCACTACAAACCTACGGACTCGCATTCATATCTCAGGTTCGACTCTTGTCATCCCCCATCATGTAAGAAGGCCATCCCCTTTTCACAATTTCTGAGACTAAGACGAATTTGCAGCAACGACACTAATTTCAAGTCAAGAGCGAAGGAGATGAGAACTTTCTTCTCTGACAGAGGCTATCCCGACAAGATCGTCGAAGGGGGAATGATGAAGGCTAGCCGAATCACACAACATGACGCTCTGACTAAGAGACGTAAGGATTCTAATTCCCGCACCCCTCTTGTACTCACGTACAACCATACATCTCAGCGAATTGCTAAGGCCGTACGTGAAAACATCAACATCCTCCGGGCTGACGAGACGACTCTTAGTGTATTTGGGGCCAACCCATTCATCACGGCGTACCGGAGGGGGAAGAACATCAAAAACGAACTTGTCTGCTCAAGACTTCCCAGTCAGATACCCCACAGCATCACTAATCCTGGTACCACTCGGTGTAAGCGTCCTCGTTGCAAGACCTGCGCCCATGTCTCATCCCATGATGTGGTGGGCCCCAGAGGAACTTGGCATATCAGAGGAGAATTCACATGTACCACCACTAATGTAATTTACGGATTGACATGTACCCGCTGTTCCATGGTGTACATCGGGGAGACAAAGAGACGCCTAGCCGATAGAATCACGGAGCATCTGCGTTCCATACGCCTGAAGACAGCCGGACTACCTGTAGCTCACCACTTCAACATCGGAGATCATAATGCTGATGACCTTCAAGTATGTGTGCTGAAATCTTGCCGAGATGAGAAAGAAAGGAAGCTGATGGAGGAGAGGATAATCTTCAAACTTGGCACTCTCCACCCGGACGGGATGAACGCCACTTTCAGATCTTTCCCTAACTCACACTGAACTTTGTTGAACTTTAATAACTTTAATACGTCATAATGCTTTTTCAATCACTTATTTTTCTTTCTGTGCGCCTCTTCTTTTCCTTTTCTTTTGCTTTCCGCGTATCTCCCCTGGAGATACGCTCTTCTAACGCTCCCTATATTTCTAATTTTCTCCTATTTTCTCACGTCACAATGGTCCAACTTTTGAGCTTTGTGACGTTTCTCTATCTCTTTTTCTCTTCTTTCGCGTACTCTCACGCGCCTTTGCATCTTGACTACCAAGCGTCGCTTATATTTTTGTTTTGGTATATTGTTGTTCATGCTTGAATCACTTTGATAAAGGGCTATGCCCGAAATGTCAGTGGAATATTCACTTCTCCGGTGTTTTTATTTATCTACCTTGTGTCCTATATATATATAAATGAGAGCTGTCTTCCTACATATCAATGATTAGAATAGTATGTGAAAAAGAAATTAATTAATTTATTTTATTGTTTTCCAGAAACAACACAAACCGGTGATACCCCTGATGCAGATGAACGATAAAGAGCTACCTAAGCAAGGTATTTCTTGTATTCTACTCTCGTTCATAAATTGACATTGAAACGCGACACATTTTGCAGTGCAATCTGCCTTTATATTTGACTAAAATTGTTCATGTGGGCACTTTACAAGTTTGACTGTTGATGCAGATATAGTTTCCTTTGGAAAAAGAAAAAGAGGATTTTAATATATGGAGTCATGTTTTGCAATTATGCCAAGATCATATCATTCAACCAAGTGGAAGTTAAAGCATTTTATTCTTCTTTTTCCCTTATAATATCTTGTGATATACAAGACTCAGTACATATCTTATGTGGCTAACAGTTTTTCTTTTGTCAGATTGAGTTCTCTCTATGATCTTATTTCAGTAATTCACTTTTTCCTGCCCTTTTTTCAGGCTTGTCAACTTCTCCACCTGTATTTATCTGTCCAATGAAGTTTTCTTTTTAATTGGTGTTTAAAAAATAACCATAAATGTTGGTAATCTTTTTCTTGTTAAACCCCTAAAAATTGAATCACAAAAAAATGATTGTGATGATGCATCAAATTTCAGAAAAAGCTTAAAGGGGAAGTCCATCCTGAAAATAAGTTTGTTTTAATACAAGGAGAAAAAATAGAAGAACAGATCAGTAAAGGTTTGAGCAAAATCAGACAATAAATAGGAAAGATATGGATTAAAAAAATTCCATAACTTTTCATGAAATACTTCAAGTCTGTGAGTCGAATTGGCAACGCAGTCTCTCAATATGATGTCACCCCCTCACATGTTATCCTTGTTGAATGCAAGATATATCATTAAATTCCATTAACATTCAGAGAAATTGAGATTTTGGGTCATTCTGTCATTCAGATCAGTGGTGAATTGTGAGGGGATGACATCACAATTTCCGACTGCATTGCCAATTTGTCTCAAAGATTCCATGATTTTCATGATTTTGAAAGATTCATGAATTTCTTATTTGTTGTCCGGTTTTTCTCAAACTTTCACTGACTTGTTTCTCTAATTTTTCTGCTTCTATTAAAACCAATTTAAGGAAGAATTTCATTTTTGATGGGGGAAATACCGTGTGAGTCAAAAAAAAGTTTACACCTAGAAAATTGCTAATTATTTAAAAAATAATCTATGAATAGTAAATTATTATACATCTCATGAAAGAGATGTTATTTGGATCTGCAAAGACCGAATTAATACCCAAATCCCAATCGTTTTATTCATACATCACATAAGCAACTTTGGCGCAAGTCAATTTTTGCACTCTCGCAAACAATGCCTCCTGTTCATCCAAGCATGAACACATACCACACAAAAATGATACCAAATGATTTGGGATAAAACAGTCTTTCATAAGATGTATAATAATTTACTGTTCATAGATGATTTTTTATATAATTAGCAATTTTCTAGGTATAAACTTTTTTTGAACTCACACTCTATAGGTCATCCTTTGGACTGATTTTGCATTGTCCACTGTGACATAGTTTATACATGCAAGCATTGAACTGTTTACTTTTCTTTCATTTTCAGTTCTCATTGAGGAATCCAAACGACTACAGGAATCAGGAGACGTTATATCTACTATATCAAGGGTGAGACATTGAGAGAGAGAGGGAGGGAGGGAGGGAGGGAGGGAGGGAGGGAGGGAGGGAGGGAGGGAGGGAGGGAGGGAGGGGAAGAGAGAGAGAGAGAGGGGGAGAGGGAGAGAGAGAGAGAGAGAGGGAGAGAGAGAGAGGAAGAGAGAGAGGGAGAGAGAGAGAGAGAGAGATGGTGATGACACACATGTATGCAAGCATGGTCAAAGGTTAACCCATAGAGTGTCACCGTTTATTGACGTGTCATTTTTAAGCCTCCGTTACAAAGTAGCCGGAGGCATTATGTTTTGGGGTTGTCCGTCCGTCCCGTTCTCGTGATCGCGTTATCTCAAGGATTGATGGATTCCTGCCAAACTAAGGTCATGTATGTATCTTGCAGAGCCTTTGAATTGATTAGATTTTGGGGTCACGAGGTCAAAGGTAAAAGGTTACAGTGCTCATTATGTATGCAAAAATAGCTCGTGATAGCGTTATCTCAAGAACCGATTGATGAATTCCTGCCAAACTTAGGTCATATATGTATCTTGCAGAGTCAATGAATTGATAATATTTTGGGGCACGAGGTCAAAGGTCACAGGGCTCATTATGTACCCGTATGCATAAAAAGCTGGTGATCACATCATTAGAACCGATGGACAGATTACCATCAAACGCAGAACATGTATGTATCTTGCTGAGCCAATGAACTGATTAGATTTGGGGGTCGTGAGGTCAAAGGTCATGGGGCTCATTATATATGCAAAAATAGCTTGTGATTGCATTGTCATTAGAACCGATGGACGAATTACCATCAAACTCAAGACATGTATCTTGCAAAGCCAATGAACTGATTAGATTTTAGGGTCAAAGATTAAAGGGTATACATGTATATGAAAAAATAGCTTGTAATCACAATATTCTGAGAACCTCTTAATGGATTACTATTAAACTTGAATTTGAAAAATTGCTTCTGTTTCGGTTTGTGAAATCGCTCTTTGGCGGAGGCATCATTTTTCGACTGCGTGCAGTCGAACTTCCATCTATTTATCTTTGGATCCAGAAAATGAAAATTATGACTTTTTCTGATACAAAGCAATTTTGTCAACAAATTCGTGTTCATTAATGAAAACTTCAAAAACTCATACACTACCGTACCTTATTTTCAATCAGATTTTGCCCAAATGTTTACCAATCTGTTTCTCTCTCTTTTAATTTTTATATATTTTGTTGTCAATAAAACTACCCGGTAACTAAATATCAGGGTGGACTTCCCCAGTTCCCCATTGAGTCTGGCAACTCAATTTTCTCCATACACTTTTTTAGAAGAATTCAAGAAAGTGAGAGTAAAGCTGTGAAATTGAAGGAGATATAAATGTACTAGACTTCACTTCATGGTCATATTGTATAGATGTAATAAGAAAGGGGATAGAAATGGAGAGATTCACAAACATTACATGTCAACTTTTGGTAAACAAGTTTGAACCCAGGCAAAGTTAAGTTTGAAGTTTGATTATATTTTTTTATAGATAAAGCAACTAAATATTTCAGGTAGTTTCAGGCTCTGATAATGTGTGCATTTTTTTCCTACCATTATGCATATGATATTATCCCCAATTTTCAGGATCTGCCACTGTTGGAAGATAAGGCATCTCGTTTGATTGAAGCAAGACAGCTGAGGTCATCCATGCAAAACAACAGTATCTATAAGGTCATCTCACGACCTCTGACAGACGAAAGCAAGATGGCTGCCTCCATGACTCCTCTTCAGCACAGACTAGCCAATGAGACACCATCCCCCATCAGGCTGACGGCTAGGTCTAATTTCCGAGCCCTCGAGGTCCAAAGCCATCCAATCAATAAGAATTTCAAAGTGGCTGCTTCTGACGAACCGAACTGAAAGTAACCCAAATAACTCCTCTGAATGCCATATTCATGTACAACAAGCATTGAAGGCTAAGGAATCAACTTACCATGTTTCTTATTGTACAACTACCGTGTGAGTCAAAAAAAAAGTTTACACCTAGAAAATTGCTAATTATTTTTAAAATCATCTATGAACAGTAAATTATTATACATCTTATGAAAGAGTGTTTTATCCCAAATCATTTGGTACCATTTTTTAGTGGTATGTGTTCACGCTTGGATGAACAGGTGGCATTGTTTGCGAGAGTGCAAAAATCGACTTGCGCCAAAGTGATGCCTTCAGTATGTATTATGTTGGGATTAGCGGAGTGAGAGAATGGATTGAATGTATCAAATGAAATGTATTGCATATGCTTTTTGCAAAGGGCACCCACAACCACGCGCACAAATGTTCGTTGATATTTGATATTCGATATTTGATATGTGTGGCATGATTAATTTTGTTAGGGGTGTTATTTGGATCTGCAAAGTCCGAATTAATACCCAAACATTCAAACATCACATAGGCATCTTTGGCGCAATTCGATTTTTGCACTCTCGCAAACAATGTCTCCTGTTCATCCAAGCATGAACACATACCACACAAAAATGGTACCAAATGATTTGGGATAAAACACTCTTTCATAAGACATATAACAGTTTAATGTTCATCGATGATTTTTTTAAATAATTAGCAATTTTCTAGGTGTAAACTTTTTTTTGACTCACACTGTATAACCCCTTCTGTGAAACCAAGGTTTTTGAATAATTATCTTTAGTGAACGAATGAATTGCGGATTGCGAATTACGAAGCGCTTATGGTAAGCCCTTTATAAACATAGTTTTTATTATTATTATTACATGTACTTCCCAATGGATAATCCTTTTTATTTAGGTATACTAATTTCTTTCAAATTTTATCTCGGTAACAGACTATGAGCTCACTTGAATTCATGATGGACAAAAATACAGAAGAATTTTATTTGTACAATTGAATTTTTATATAAATGAGTTTTAAAAAAGTAAAATTTGCCAAGTCAGCTTTTCTATGAAGCATTGCATGAAGCCTGATCATGAATATCTCGATAATAAGGAGAGTTGTGCTCCAAGCCAGTGGCGTACGCAGGATTTTTTCAAGGGGGGGGGGGGTTTACAAGAGGACATATATATATTTTTTTTGGTCCCAAAAAATTTGCAACGACTCGGCCAGCCGATAAGCGGGGGGGGGGGGGGGGGGGGGGGGGGGGGGGGGGGGGGGGGGGGGGGGGGGGGGGGGGGGAAGAGGACATTTTTTTTTTTTTTTGGTCCCGAAATTCTGTTCTGTTGGGGGGGGGGGGGGGGTATGGTCATCTTTTTTAGGTCATCCATTAGGATTTTTTCTATTTTTATTTTTTATTTTTTATATTACAAAACAAAAAAAACTCAAAGGGGGGGGGGGGGGGGGGGGGTACGCGTCTGCTCCAAGCTGCAAATTTACTATTTTTCTTTATTTTCCAAATCACTACTTTTTCTATGTTTTAGTTTGTGTATTGTATAATCATAGCGGTATTTCTTTTTTGCATATGAGAGTTTGAGACATACGTTACAAAAAGTGGGGAATTATGTGTACAGATGTATGAACTTTCTGTAGAAGATGCCTTGATTTTTCTCCAATTTACAGTCATTAAGCAGTAGGGTACATGTATTTCACACAAACATGTTATATGTACACTTAACGGTATGCTGTAAACATGATTAGAATGGTTATGATGATACTGGAAATCCTGGTATAACGAATATTATGGGGCGCACTACAAATCTTGAGGCAAATACAGTGCAACATAAGATTTTTAAGAAAGGAAAAGAAGTTTTGTCATTAGTGAAGGTTTGTCATGACATACTTTATCATACCTATATTTCCCTGTAGTATAAGTAAATGTAAAGTGTATAGTAATGATTTAACACAAATATAATAAAATAAAATGCTCTGAATAAAGTGGTATAATTTCACATCACTTCATACTTCTTTGTACATATATTGTTTTATTATTAAAAATGTATGCTTTTTCATAATTTGATTTTGAATTCTCTGAAAACACAGAATAGCAGACACATCGAGTCGGTGAATTTAACAATGTACGGACTTTATTTTTACAGTATTTATGGTACAAGACGAAGTTAACTTATTTACAAAGATGATAGAAAACACCATTATAAAATGTATCTAGATGCTTACAATAAAGTATTGAACATGTTTTAACGTTAGAAAGGAGATTCAGTGGAAACAAAGACATTGGGACCATGAAAATTACCTTGCTTTACCAGCTATCTTTTCATATCAGGTTAACATAGATTATAAAGAGCTGGGGCCAGCATAATTACCTCAATATATCAGAGTTTTTACTACAAAGTTTTGAACTGCTTGGAGAAATAAGAGGTGTGGTCTATACATGTACATTAATCCCTCTCTAATCTCTACCATTATTGGAAATCCCTGCAGTTTCACTCTCCCTTATTTTATTTTTTTTCAATGGAAAAAGAAATGAATATTGATTAATGTTGTCATTACAATCAAATTTTAAGATTTTTTTTTAGATCATTCTTCAGTCTAGATGCAACTAAACATCGGTGAGATTCATAAACACATTCAAAATGTTCGTTGCAATAAGTTACATTTTACCTTCCATTAAACTGTAAATTTCCTATCTCACTTCCTGGGACTACATGTAAGTAGTAATACCTGTTCTTGCTAGATTTGTTTAAGCAGACAGATCCACAAGTTACATTATCAGGGTATGGAATATAAGCAATAAAGAAGAGAGAAATATAATAACCAAACTTGAAACATTTCTACCATGAGAAGAGGGAACCAAATCTATAATCAAAAGAAAGGCCAATTTAGCCATTATTATTGAAACATTTACATGCAACTTGCTACTTAATGCAAAATTGTTTGAAGTTGTACCCATTTTTCGGCAATAATGCTGACATAATAAAAGAGCAAAATTATTATCGCATTATTCAAACTAACATGCAAGGTACGAAACAAGTCACTTGCTCACAAATACACCCTGTAATGGAAGTATCACAAAAAATCTGTACAGTCAAGAAATGCAGGTCAGGATTTGCATTTGAAAAATTCAGTACACATTCATCTTTAATGCTTACAATCTCTATTCGAGATTGGTTTAATAGAGAAATGGATAAACACAGGCTCCTCATTACCAATATTAAAGGTAAGACAAAGTTTTGGTATGGGGTCATGAATTTGGTTCAAATGAACATATTGGAAGCATATGTGATCCTACAATACTAAGTGATCATTGTCGCGTATGAAATTGTAAATAATAAACTCTTTATGTTGTATAGCTCCCTCTCGAGGTCAAGATATCAATTATGCTATAAAAGAATGTTTCTTGGTAATTATATATCACAACTACATATTCTGAGATTTTCAGGGTCGCAGCTACCATTCTACGGCCGTAGGCACTATTTGAAATTTATCAAAATTTACCGGGACCACCGGTAAATTTTTATATTCAATTTTTCTCGAAAGCAAAAAGTGTTATAGGGGCTAAACTTTCTAAAGCTTATCCACAGGGGCATCCAAATATATCAAAATTGTAAAGAATCACTATCAACCCAATTTTCAAAATTCACCAAAACTTAGTATAAAACCCCAAACTTTCGGTAGCCTAGCAGAGCCGGGGTAATATTGGAGCGCTTTGAGCACCCTGCAGGATGGATATGTGCGCTATATAAATATCCAATATTATTATTATTTATTACCTTTAAAAGTTGAGGAAATACCTCTGGCTCATATATTCTACTAAACAGTCTAAGGCGACTTAAAGAACACACATTAGACCTTAGCACTTAGTCTTTGCAATTTGGCAGACA
>JAVYIG010002698.1:0-232268 GCA_035222895.1 Strongylocentrotus droebachiensis | reverse complement strand
ATACAATGCAAACCTAATTCAAATATTGTTAAGAAAAAAAAGTATGTAGAAAACTTATCAATAGCATTTATGTGTGCATGATATACAGTGCGTCCCAGAAAAAACGAAACCGAGAAGTATCGATGTTTTATCATAACTTAATCACAACCATAATTAATGAATGATACATATTTGGAAAGCTTAGAGTCTCCTCTTTTAGTTGATGCTACTCACGTGATGCATATTTTACGCATGAGTGATTAAAAGCAATTTGAAGGAAGGAAACCAAAAAGTAATTTGGCGGGCGGTATCTGAATTTCGAAGAAAAATTCATATTTCTAGAAAGTTCATTTTCTGCTCTTTCATATGATACCTCAATCAAGAAAAATGAGCCAGGAATAACAAAGTTCTGTTTGTTTAAAGTAGCCCTTACATTTTCATAATTTTAACAAACGAATTCGTTTTCACTGGGTGCCTGCCGTAGCAAAAAGCAGATCTGACAAAAGACTTAACTCCGTTTCGTTGACAATCAGCCATGCATGATGACTCTCGTCTACGGCTGATTGTCAACGAAACGGAGTTAAGTCTTTTGTTAATTTTGTTTATTGATACGGCAGGCAGCCAGTGAAAACGAATTCGTTTAATAAAATTATGGAAATGCAAGCACTACTTTAAACAAACAGAACTTTGTCATTCCTCGCTCATTTTTCCTGATTGAGGTGTCATATGAAAGGGCAGAAACTCAACTTTCTAGAAATGTGAATTTTTCTTCGAAATTCAGATACCGCCCGCCAAATGTCTTTTTGGTTTCCTTCCTTCAAATTGCTTTTAATCACTCATGCGTGTAATATGATCTGAGTAGCATCACATGAAAGAGGAGACTCTAAGCTTTCCAAATATGTATCATTCATTAATTATAGTTGTGATTAAGTTATGATAGAACATCGATACTTCTCGGTTTCGTTTTTTCTGGGACGCACTGTATATAAAATGTTAAATATCAAAATTGAAACCCCTACTCCTCATTTCGAGATTTCTGGAGTAAGGCTCAATTAAAATTTGCCCTAAGGGCATGCAGCGCACACTACGCAATCCGACTGCCATCGGATATCCGAATAAATAGCAATTTTAATAGATCAGGAAATCTAAAAAAGCATCATGTTCCCGATTTAGGTTCTAAACTGATGATAAGAATACTAAAACAATCGGAATTTGAATAGTGCATTTAAACCTTCTAGTCAGAATAATAGCCGAATCGTCTTCAAATCGTACAGATAATGGCATTACTCGTCTGGTGGCACTATGCCTCTGTGCCGATCCAGTTATCTTTTACTCCTCTAACAAAACTTGAAATCACTTGAAATCACTTGAAATTCAAAATTAAACAGTTTGAATAAATATATTCCCGGTTCTAATTTACTACGTCACCTAGGCTTATGCCAACGTGGACTTACTACCCGATATTATACATCAAACGTAACCTCGATAATTTAGGCTCGCTTCAACGTTTGACTATTTTCGTGAAAATCATTGGAATCTAAAAAATCCACATTCCTGAATAGTTTACACTTTCTTTTTACGGGGTGAACACCAAATAATTCAAAATTATCATGTCATTCTTCTATAATCTAAAATTCTAAGTGATTCAATGCTATAAAGTCTTAATCTTATATTGTCACAAACTTTCACAAATTACATTTATTTTCCTTCAGAATAAGTTTGATGATAATGTTACGTATCAATTTAAAAGAAAATAAATCAAACTGAAAACAAATAAATGTATGTTATATCCTAATATCCTAAGTATTGTAATTGAAGATGGAAATGTGTTTACCATCATAATTACAACTTTGTTTCCCTAATAATTGTGTATAGTTTCAGACTGCAGCAATGCTGGAGATCCACAGCTCGATATGGCGTGTGACCCGGGATCAACAATCAACATCACCAAAGGAATTTGTACGAGGGTTCCTTCTTGCAATGCTTATGACCCCTCCCAGGATAGCCTGTGTGATGACGGTGACAAGACGGCACAGTGGGCTCCGTATTGCGCGACTAGCAATCCATGCGGCATCACTCCTTTTTGCGGGGCGGATGAATCGTGCACAGGGGCGTACACCTACACCTACGCTGATTATGAATGTAAGTAGTAGCGGTTCTAGAAATGGTGGGAAATCAACTCCCTTCCCCCTTATCCCTAAACAAAATCTTCCACTCCGATTAAATAAAATACAAATCTAAGAAAGGCACATGCAGACTAAATGTAGGAATCCCCAAGTCCCAGCGCGCCTCCTGACACAATATTCTGCTAGAACCCCTTTTGAATGTAAGTTTAAGTTTAGATATAATTGCATGATAGCGAAAGAATGGAAATATAATATCTCCAATAGCTTTGACATGGAATAAACCCGGAAAATCAATTAATATGATTACTATATGGAGAGGAATGAATTGTAAATTAATTGCATAATATTCAATTGAAATTGGGAAACCAATATCAAAATGCATTCAAGTTGTTCTTATGGGATTGGTAGAGAAGTGATGGTTTACATTATGTTTTTTCATATTTATGTTTCGGAATTGTTGTCTATGTGCTATATATGTCTTATAAAGATAACAGTTGCAATTTATACGGCACATTTTTCACTTGGTACTTGAGATGCCATTAATGAATCAGTGTTACAAAGCAGTGCCAGTGTTTTTTCAATGAATGCATAAGGTTTTAGAACAGATAAGTCTTTAAACTCCGTTTGAATTTTCCTACTGTTGGCGGGTTGGTGATGATTTTAAATTGAGGAGTGGTTGAATGAAGATCACCGACGATCTTTTCCCCCTATAAATCAAATTGTTTAAATCATCGATCGTCTTTTTAAAGCTATTCTTATTCCAAACACAGGTGTCGCAGGTGAAACAACCGTGCCGACAACGTTAACAAGTGTAAGTTATCCATAACGGGGTCATCTGACCATGGCTCTAGGTTCATGATCTGACATACAAACATTCGCTCGGAAGAATATAATTCGGTGTAATTTAAAGAATTGACTAACTAGTTTGCTTTCTAGATAAAATTGTTTACAACATCATAAATTGACGTCCAACTTGCAAGTTATTCAATCCATTTACTTACCCGCTAATTCACTTATTTTATCCATTCGTTCATTTTAATAATTTCATATCATTGAAAACAGAAATGAGTTTTATAACACTAAGTTCGAAGATAAAACGATACTCATATTAATTATTGTTTATTGCTTGGTTACTGCAGTGTTTCCTATTCTTCTACTAAGTTATGTATGTAATCCTGAAATACCTTGTTTTCGTAAAATATACATATCATATTAAAAGAATAGGGGTTAATTATGACATAATCTATTATGATTATATTGACGTAATAAAAGTGTATATTTCTGTTTGATAACAGGGCACTCCTGAAACGACTACAGAAAATCCGACTCCAACGCCAGGTAAATATTCACTTGACTCTCAATCCTAATGTTTAGGGTTCGAATCCCAGCCCCGCACCAATGTCCTTTGGCAAGACATTTATCCACATTCGCCACTTCTAATCCAGTTGTAAATGGGCAATTGTTAGGGTGGTTATAATTGCAGGGTCCTCTAGAAGAGCAGCACTGAAGCTGATTAGGCTTCTCTTGGTAAACAAAATTTATGCTTGTTATCATTATCATTATTTTTATTATTATAGATAAGAAAAAATCAGCTAATACCATCTAAGTTATGATGGTACAGTAATAAAAAACATTAGTATGTAACTACTATTATAACTGTATTATTATCAATTATTTTCATTATTATTATTATTATTATTACTTTTGTTGATGTTGTGTTTGTTACTAACATCATTATTACTCTTATCATATTCTATTATATGATTATTATTATTATTATCATCATCATCATCATCATCGTTGTCATTCTCATTAATATTTAATGATTGAGCTAACGCTAGAAGTAATATTCCTGTATAGAATACAACCATTAAAGTGTGGTAACCGGGGAGAGCCGTTCTATTTATTGGGGGGGGGGCAAAGATGGGCTTTTATTGCAAGAAAACAGAGCGATCGAGAGGGCATGGGAGCTTTTCCACTTTCAACCCTAGTCTCGATCATGCTCAAATATTTTGTGAGGATTGCCTGACCCCATGCTCACGACACTGGCTTTCCAGGATAGGAAATGTACAATTTACATACGTGTATGCATTTGGGACGGTGGAAAGTTAGCCGACGTAGCGTTTCTGCTTCAGAAA
This sequence comes from Strongylocentrotus droebachiensis, assembly GCA_035222895.1. Lineage (NCBI taxonomy): Eukaryota > Metazoa > Echinodermata > Echinoidea > Camarodonta > Strongylocentrotidae > Strongylocentrotus > Strongylocentrotus droebachiensis. The sequence goes on along the minus strand of JAVYIG010002698.1, from coordinate 228,025 downwards.
GTTTCGCCATTTTGTATTTTATCCGTATCCACAAATGTTGAGTCAAGATTTTGTATACTTTAGGAAAAATAAATGCATAACACAATGAACACATGTGATGTTAAAGATCTTTCAGAATAAATTTGAGACTATCTGGCAGGCTTAGTTTGAAATTTCAACTTAGCCTTTAAAAATTAGTAATGTATGGAGTAATTTTATTTGTTATATCTATGTCAATTGTTTGTCTATGTTATGTCGTAGGGCTTACTTCGAATTTTAGATTAACCCCTACCCACCCACTAGGACAAAGCCTACTTCGAATCGTCGGGTCATCGCGTCGGGTCGGGTGTTCGTGTTGCCCGGTCCTTTGTGAAACGAAAGCGGAAGATCACACTACCTTTTGTAATTTGTCGTAGGGTCATCACAAAGTGCCGGGTAAATTGGACCGGACCATTTGTAGATGAGGGGGTTGATTTCTCAAACATTACCCCGATATTTCGTGAATAAAGGGTATGTTTTCACAAAAGGTCGGGTAACGCGACTACCCGAACCGACGCGATGACCCGACGATTCGTATAAGCCATGTCGTAGTTGGTGGAAAGGGGTTAATCTTTACCTCGCATCGCATCTTTAATCTTGATTTTTATTCTTAACAGGATCACAAAGAATTCCGAGAAATCAACTCAAGGACAAAAAAAATACCCTATTGCATATCCCAAAGAAAACATGTTTGGATTATGTAATACGTCGCTGCAATGCTCGCATGTTTTAAAAGGTGATGACTAAGGCTATTGAAAACGATTGCGGTTCATTCTTTGAAAGCCTTTGCGATCGTGTTTTAATATAGGCCAACATTTTCATAGGAATTTCTAAACATTACATCACATATTTATTTCGGTTATTCTCCACAGATTTTACCACAATTCACCAGGCATTGCCCACAATACCATCACAAGCAGACATAGTCCACCAGAAGACCTCCCTCTTCAGACGGATCGAGGGACGGCGCCTTCAAAACCACGTGATCATAACCAAACGTGGATTGTCATTGGTCAAATGCGGTGCCGAGTGTAACAAGCGAGATGACTGCGTGTCATTTAACATCGGCAAAGGTGTGTGTGAGCTTAACAACCAGGTGGTAGGCGGCACCGGTGTCGACGGAGACGACTTTGTTAAAGACGATGAATTTAAATATTATGAGAAACAATAGGCTTTGAGTCGAAGTTTGTCTTGAAGGTATTAACCATCATGATAATGGTTTGCGAAAACACGTGATTGACGTACATAGAGATTCACTCTTCTTCTTCTTCATATATCATTCACTTATTATACCAACTGAGAATATGAGTATTCACAGAGATTTGACGATCAAGAAGTTGATTTACTTCTTTTCTTTTCATGTGTATAACGAAACTTTAGAAGAAAAGTGGCACCAACTTGTAGTTGTATTCTTCATGCGCATTTAAAATTTACTTTTGTATGATAAATGATCAATATCTGTTTAACCAGACAATACTGTTACAATCGCTAACACATTAAAGTAATTGTTTAGTCATGTTTGGAGTACATGACTGTATGTAAATAATTCTGTATTTGATTGTGTGAATTCTATATCCATTACATTGTTACCATTGTAAAATTAAATTATTTAAAACGCGCCTTTTCATGTCAGACTACTGCCATTATGTAATAAAACTTTATAAAGAAAAATTACACTTCATCATTTATAAGTAATGAAGAGACAATTGACACGAAAACGTTTGACTCGACTTATTAATTATTTGGTTTCTGAATCATCTTTTGAACAAAGGCCTACATTTTCATGAATTTCAACATAACGGTATTAATCTGATAAGGTTTAAACAAACACGTCCACGCACACCCACACCCACACAACCACTCATCCCACATACAAACGCAAAGAAAATACTGAAGGTTGGATGTTGATGTTCTCAATCTTCACGCCTTTACTGTCGGGGCACAATAAATAGGTTTTGATTTTCAAGATGAAATCTGAACTATGGGTAAACCTAAATAATAAATGCTGAAAATAGGGCCTATGTTTTATCTGAACCAAATCAGATTCCGACGGGCTTGGTCTTTGCTATACAAGGATACATCGTTGTTCTAAGATATCGGCTTCGTACATAGTATTTCCCGTAAAACTTGGACGCAATAAGAATTGTACGTTTGATAATGTTTTAAATGACTAATTTATCGGCTAACAGGCTTATTTATCTCATGTGATCGGAAGGCACAGCGACTTGATATAAGACCGGTGTTGGCCCGACTTGAATCACTTCATAAGATTTGTGCGTTCACCAGAATTATGTTTGTTTACAATATCTTGTTAGTAGATTTTCCTACTTTTGCAGTGTTGCGCTAGAATTTGATTTATTTTGTTGTAAATTCAAATCTTTTTTGATGGTTCATCAGATCCGTGTACATAATTAAGTTGAAAGAATTGCTTAAACCTAGGCGTATAACTGTCAGTGATGAACACATATTCAAAGCCCATAATTGACTTTTAAGTTATTTTCTATCTTTTATAATAGTTTTCAGTACTATCCCCTCTTATTTCATTTGTTCTCCTATCTTTCCTTGTGTTATTCTTTGTTCCTATAACTTTTATTTTTCATTCTATCATTCTACCATTCACCCCTTTGCCCCTTATTTGATCCCCTTTTCTCCTTTAAACCCAATCTTTCCTCCTATCCTTCCCTTTGAATTTCCGTCCCATAGACAACTAGAGTATTATTTCCATATAAGCTGCATAAAGGCATTACTAAAAAATAAAAGGCACCAATATGTCCTTCGTGTTAGTGTGGACCAATCATTAAATGTTTTTCAGTACAAGTCCTATCCCCTCTTCTTTCATTTTTTCTCCTATCTTTCCTTGTGTTATTCTTTGTTCCTAACTTTTATTTTTCGTTCATTATGCTGTTCCATGTTTTTATACTACGTTAATCTCTTCTTTTGTGTATATCTTCGTTTTTTAATTTTTTTTAAAGAAATCATTCCTTATTTCATTCTTCATTCTATCATTCTACCATTCACCCCTTTGCCCCTTATTTGATCCCCTTTTCTCCTTTAAACCAAATCTTTCCTCCTATCCTTCCCTTTGAATTTCCGTCCCATAGACAACTAAAGTATTAATTCCATAAGCTGCATATAGGCATTACTAAAAAATAAAAGGCACCAATATGTCCTTCGTGTTAGTGTGGACCAAAAATCAACCATCATTCTTACGGAATATTTGTACATCAGATGTTCATTGTTTGACTGGAGAAAAAAAAATGTTAAGTCATGGGTAAATTAAAAACATAAAAAGCATCTTATTTTTATAATTTGTTTTGTAATACGGTGCCAATCATGATATAATACATTCCCTGGAAAGACAGGAATAGGGCTCAGAAGTAGCATATGCTTTGTTTAAAAATTTAGGTAAAAAATGTATGTGGCAAAATGCATAAGATTGAAGTTGTAATAATTTGAAGGAGCAAATGAAACTATTTGAGCCTAATATCCGACTTTAAATTGTATAATTTGTAAAATTGGTGAATTACAATATTTTGATGTTCTAAGGAAAATAAATAAAATGAACATAATTTGTATTATCTTATATCAATATTCTCTTCATATCTTTTAACATATTGTATTGTAATGTGCATACGGTGGGGTTGGGTAAATCTTACGAGGAAGAAGTCTTAAAACAGAACGTGAGAGAAAAGAGAGAAAGAGATAGAGAGAAAGAAAGAGAGAGAAAGAAAGAGAGAGAGAGAGAGAGAAGAAAAAATGAAAAAGGATAAGAGAATAAGAGAGAAGTATTTAATGGTAAGAGATGTTGATGTTATGATTATGAGAAATACATAATGCTGTGACTTAGTGTGTGAGAGAGAGAGAGAGAGAAAGAGTGAGAGAGAAAGAGAGCAAATGAGAAAAGGAAAGATAATAAAAGAGAACAATGGTGAGAAATGTTGATGTCATGAAAATGAGAAATATGTAATACTGTGATATAGTGAGAGAGAGAGAGAGAGAGAGAGAGAGAAAGAGTGAAAGCAGTTGCCAAAATCATGTTCAAATATATAATTTAACTGTTTTAATACTATTAAAAACAGTTGAAGCATGTGGGGGATGGGGGGGGGGGTAATACCACCATCATACTCCCTGTCCCACCCCTGCTTTCCTCAACTGACAGGGTTTGGAACTGCTGATAAATATACACATGATTGGGTTCTCAAAAGAGAAAGGGGATGGGGGTGTCAAGTTACATCTAAAATTATTGGGGGGGGGGCCACCTTCCTCCCCCACAAAAAAAAATGTTAGGAAGAAAATGAAATGGTATTTCTCCCCCCCCCCCCCATCTTTACAATTCCACCCCTAATATCCCCCACCCCCTTTCTACATTTTCCTTTTTTTTTCCTTTTTTTTTCCTTTTAAGCTTGAGCCATCATGGACTGATTATACACATACAACTTAATAACATGTACATCAATCCTTTTAAAGATTACTTATTGCTAATGAACAAGATCCATTTGTGATTCTTATGGCAGGAAAGATAATTAAAATCTATCAAACACAAAAGACGCCAATAATCAGCAATCGTGACAACTGTAATCATTTTTTTTATTTGAGAAGGCAGTATTGCCAGGTCACTTTCGTGGACCTATTCATAAGATTTAAAAGCTTGAATAATTATGTTTGACTCGGTTTTTTTCTTCTCTCCAGCGGAACGAAGCTGTATTCAATAATCAGTGAAAATCATATCGGGTCCTCATTATAATAAAATACTTAGAAGACACTGATTTGCCAATACTGGTGCGTCGTCATTGGCCAAGTGATGAGTACATTAACACTCATAAATAAATTAAAGGAAACCGAACCCCAAGTAATAACTTTACTTATTCTGAGAGATTTATTATGTTATTACCCATACATCTACAAGATTCCCCATCAAAGTGTAAGAGAGAGGTATAAAGCAAAAATAAAGTACAGTTTCTCAGCACGACATGGGCATCGCCATTTTCTTGATAATGTGACGTACTATGCGAAGTCGTTTATCAAGTAAATGTATTCAAATTTATGGATGCTTCTTTCCCAGACGTGTGTGGTGATGAAGCATTTCATTCACCTGCTATTATCCTTTGTACTATAATTGCCAGAACGCAAATTGCATAAATTAGTTAGTGCTTTCTGGGTTGAAGGTTTTTCATAAATGAAATAGATTTGTCAACTGCTATAGTGTAGTATTTATAAATGAATTTGTTACAATTGTGCCCCTGTTATTTACTTTTCACCTAATATAATTTCTATCATCTCAGTTGTTATTTTTTTTCATTGAAAAGTAAAGGTTTCGTAATTGATTTAAAAATTCCTTCCAACTAAAGCTTGGTGCATGATACATGTACAACTTCAACAGATACGTCACATTTTTAAGAAAATGGCTGCGCCCATGTCATGCTGACAGGAATCACATCATGCCAGGAATATCTTCATTTATATATATATTTTGTACATTTTCGTAAGGAATATTGTACATCAAAGGGCAGGAATACATCTCATTTTTCAGAATACCTACACTTATTCTTTGGGTCTAGGTTTCCTTTAAGCTGAGATGACCTTTCCCAATGTGCATGTTCGATGCTGATCCGCGTTGTATTTTGTTGGTTACTGTTGCGTGAAGAGCATATACGAATGTAGGAAGCATCGAACATAAAATAAATAATTCATGAGGCTTCGGGCGCTTTCAAATCGTGTTAAATCTAACACTCCCTAGTGTAAGAGTTCAGTTGTTCAAACTTCAAACATGGCGGATGTTGAGAGATTTGGTTTCGGGAAACTACGCACGCGACTAGACTGGCACAAACAGGTGCAACCACACACTGACTGCATTGCGTAACCTCACCTACTCTACCCATTAACCCCCCCCCCCCCCCCACCCCCTACTTTAATATTTGGCGTCTCGCTTAACCATAAACGTATTTAATGGATCAAATTTTGCATTGGCAATTAAGGTTACCGTTTGTTTGTTGGTATGTGTTGCCCTCTTGTGTTGAAAAGGAAACATGTCGGTATTTTGTTTTTATATGAGATATTAGAGCAGTATAGTGCAACAAGTCTGGAAACAAAACGTGCGAGAACACTAACAGAGAGAGAGAGAGAGAGAGAGAGGTGGAGTTAGAAGAAAGGCTGAAAACAGTTGCCAATATCATGCTCAAAATTTAATATGTACTATTATAAACAGTTAGAGCATGTGGGGAGGGGGGAAGGGAATACCACAACCATACTGCCTGTCCCGATTCATGTGAATAAGGGAGTTTACAGATAGCACATGGTACAAATGACCCCAAATATCCACAGATCTTTTACACATGGAGAAGTTCCACTTTGAGCATTTTAGAATAATAACTGCCAAGTCTTAGATGTGCTTCATGAATACCTTTTGTTTGACCTCTAAAAAAGAATACTTCCACCTGCGTATCATAGAATGTACCGTTGGTGCATAAATGAATAATGTTACATAACTTTCATGAGCGCATATCCAGTATTCATCTCTGTGGGTTTTACAATTTTGGTACAAATGACCTTCATCTGCCTATGCGCAGATCATTTTTTGTATCTGTAAACTGGCTTATTGCCCCCCCCCCCCGCTCAATCCCGACACAGTTTGGAGAGCTGATAAAACTACACTTGTTTGGTTTCTCAAAAGAGAGAGGGTGTAAAACTTTAAATCTAAACTGAACACCCCCTCCCCCACCAAAAACAAATGTGAGAATGATAAATTTCACATTTCAAACGTCATATTTTTCCATTTGTTTTCAACAAGAAGACAAAAAGCGTTCCAATTACAGATATTATAACTGTGTCCTCCTCCTTCTCTACGATTCCGCCCCTAATATCCCCAACCCCTTTCTATTTTTTACTTTTCTTTTTGTTTTACTTTTAAGCTTGGGCAACCATTAACTGATCATACAGATAAAATTCTATTATATCAATCCTTTTAAAGATTACTTACTGTAAATGAAAAAGTCCCCTTTGTGATGAATATTATAATAATAATACAAATTAAACACGAAAGACACCAATATCCGTATGACACTTAACATTCCAAGTCTCCAAATAATCAGCAATCATGACAGTTGCAATTATTATTTTTCTTATTGGAGAAGGCCATATTGCCCTGACGATGTTGTGGACCCAGCTAGTATCTTGATCAAACTACTGATGTGTGTGTGTGTGGGGGGGGGGGGTTCTCCGTTGATACAATTTAAAAGCTTGAACTCATTTGACTCGATTTTTTTTCCAACAGTACGAAGCTGTATAATTAATCAGTTTAAATGATATTTGGTCCTCATTATAATAAAAGGCACTGGATCGCCAATACTCGTGCCCCGTTATTAGCAAATTAATTATGTATTTGCTACTTAGTCATCTATACTACATTTAGGCAAGCTGTCATCCGATTACCAAATAATAATCGTTCTCATTTTTGTGAGAGTCGATTCGAACTAAAAGGACTAAATATTCATAGACCTTGCTCCATTAACTTTAATCGTCGAAGTGATGGAGAGATAAATATCACATTGAAATTAGAAAGAGAGAAAGAGAGAGAGAGAGAAAGAGAGAAAGAGAGTGGGCGAAAAGGGATGGATTAGAAGGATAATAATATTTTTTTTTTGTCAACATGATAGAATGTACACCGAAGAAATCAGGAAGCATGGGCGTCAATGCATAGGGGAATGTGTGTGCCTGGACACGTCCGCCATATACCCAGAAGGTTCCCCAAAAGGAAAATAGTTCACCCCACCCTCTCTGAATGAATCTGGGAAGACAGACAAGTAAAGTAATAGACCCTGTCAATGGCCTAGAAATAGATAAAAATGTTACGGAAACTGAAATATGATACTTTTTCAATCTTTTAAAGAGTTGCGATTGATCCAAATTAATCGTTGGTCTTCTGATCAATCGCAAGTCTTATGTACAAAGTTGCGATTGATATCCATATTGATAAGTCCTCTCACACAACGCAACGTGAAGAAACCTTAAATAATACTTCAAGTTTATAGTTAAAGATAACATTAGGTTCTGGTCATGTGATTACTTGTGGAAGAAATTGTCTAGAGGTAATTTGGAAAAGGTTTCTAATGAAGTAAATGAGAAAAAAAGTATACAATATTTTGGAATGATGAAATGGTATAGATGGTAGTAAATCGACTTAGCCGTTCTGCAAATCACATGTACTGCACAAATGGTAAAAGGAACCATACATATATGTGTCATGAAAGCTTGGTTTGAACTCTTGAGCTCTTTCTCTTAAAAAAATGATTATTAGGACAATCCCTTTTATAAGAGATTTTCTACTATGATAAGAGAATGACAACGACCACAAATTATTTTTCACCTTCACCAGAACTTATTCTCTTTTACACGATAACACATGAAAGCAACTACGTTTATTATAAGCTTTTACCTGCTATCCTGTCAAAATGTTTATTTCCTTCGTTATATATTTCATGTTGTCGATACATTTATTCTTGACGAATGAAATCAAATCTATCCAAACCGTTTTGATTTGGATGTTTCTAGAACTTGTTAAAGTGCTTTGACGCTACTGTTCTGGTAAATACCGTCATATGAATTGATAGGCATTTCATACTGGTTCAGATCCCAGCTCCATGCAAGGAACCCTGGTCTTTGACCTGACCGACCAGTATCGTTACAAACTCATACTCGTACGGGTCACCAATATTGGTCAATAAAGTTCTCAGAAGATGTAAACTTTATCTATTAAAAATAAATCACATTGTCAAATTCATTTCATGAAAAAAGGTAAGAAAAATTATTCAAGCTTTATCGGAAACAACGTTAATGTACTGACTCCTCACTCTCATTCGATATTTCGATCCTAATTGTATGCTCCTAGAAGTACATTGTTACCAATAGGTGATGGTCTGATAAACACGATTCGCCTGTCATTTCATTTCATGAATATTTATTTGGGTTTTGGGGTTGAGACATCAGAAAATTACTATAACATAATTATGTGCGTTATCATTTTTCACAAATAAGCATTTGTCACAACTAGAGAGAAATTAATCTAATCGGAGTGTGGTTTTCTCATTTTTTGTACAAGTGTATTGAAAAATAAACGAATAGAAATTTGTTAGACCTTGAAATAAATTGGTATAGAGAGTACAGAAAGAAAAAATGGAGAGGGAGAAAGGGGGAGGGAGAGGGGGAGACAGAAATAGAGGGAGAGAGAGAGGGGGAGAGATTAAACTAGCAAAGAGACATGTTAAAGAGAATGAGATCAAAATGGATAGATATAGAGATTGAGAGAGAAATAGTGAGAGAGAGAGAGAGAGGAGCTGAGAAAAAGAGCATATTATGAAACATCGATTATGAATGATAATGATAGAGAATGACTTTAGTTCGGCCAATGGGAACAGCAGAAGATTTCATATAGACCCGTTTAAATGTGCATGTTTATCATATCGTAGCATTTATTTCGTTTGGTAGACGCGTAGGGGCCTGCATTCCACTGAAATTTAAACCTGACGTTAGGTTTACGCTTTTCATCGAAATCTGGTTCAACAAAGAAAATTAGTCTGAAGTCTATCAAATTTCCTTGTTGTTAAACATGATTTTATACCCGGAGTAGGCCTTCGGTTTAACAGAAGTAGTAATAGTATACGGATCGTAGGTGGAGCAAACTACTGCATCACAGGATTGTTTTCAAAACTGTTGTTCCATTCACAAGGAAAAGCGTTACGATGGATTCAAAGTGGAAGACAATCATGACCATCTTCATTATTCACGGCTTCTTAGAAGCCCCAGCTGGATCTGCTTCTCCACGAGGTAAGAAATATTGAATTTGTCGGTGGTAAACGACGATCTGACGACAATTGCTCCGAGGTCAAACTTAACCTCATCCTAATCCAAAAACTAACCATAAACCTAACTTAAAACCTAATATTAACGTACCCAAAACCTATGTTGAATAAAGCCCTGGCAAATTGTTGCAGGAGCACAAATGGGGGTAACCGATCTGGAAACAAATTGTTGCTCCATGGCGAATGTTCTACACTAGCTAATTTCCTTTATTCAACAGTTGACTCGCCCCCTTATTTGTTTTGCTTTGAAAAGAAAAGATATGGAGCACAATCAAAATGACTGTCGAGAACCAAAGTCAAGACCGATTTCCACAGCCAATTCTATATCCTACTTAAAGTGTTCTGATATTATACATAATACGTTTCTGTAATTTGTAATTTATCTTTGTGCAAATCAAAAGGTGATGGACAAGGCTATTGAAAGTGCTTAAGATTGCTTGAGGTTTTTTTTTTAAATGTCTTTGTGATCGTGTTATAAAGATATGCAGGCGAAATTAAGCTAAACAAAATGCACAGAAGATATGTGATCTCCTAAGGTAGATTAAAGGGATCAGGTAACTTTGTCTCAGATTCTGAAACAAAATCCTGGATTTAGCTCGTGCTGCAATAATAGTTATAAACCTTTAGGTCAGTCAGGAACCCCATGACTTGTACCAGCCGATCGCCTGTCTAATTATCAAGATATTTATGATTGGAAATGGAAACCAAATTTAGCGTTTTCCTAACGGTTTTCCTATTTGGGGAAAACAAATATGGTAAATCCGGTCACTCAAAGATTTGTACTTTTTGAGGCACTTCTTGATCATTTTGAAGCGCAATTTGTTTAAGGCTTCAATGTTACACCATAACACAGACACTGATAACATATATAAGGCTGTAAATCTCAGATTTAACATTGTTAAACGATGCCTTTAATTTGGACACAGAATACAATGATGCTTTTATTCTAAAGAAAAGACATTATTGTCTGAATCTTTATTCTGTTACTAATTTTCTCAAATAACATTTATTTTCTTTCGGAATACATTCAATAATTATGTAATGTATAGATCTCAAAGAAAAAATGTGTTTCACTCCTGTATCTTTCGAGAGTAGCTGCTACATCAATCAATATCTAAAACCTGTTCTATCTCTCTTTTTCGTTTAGAATCTGATTCATCTTCGTCCTCTAGAGATTGTGAGAATCCTACTTTAACATCCATGTTTAAAGGACAAAATAGACAGGTAAATGACAAAGTTATTCATGCATACATGTCTATATGAATCCTCCATTCATCTACACGTAACCATGGAACATATTAAAGAAAATCGTTTGTCAAATAACAAAAAACGGTGATCGTGACAATCCCACTTTAATATTTGTAATGGTATTCTTAACATTTTAGCCATCCCCTTCATTTTTTTAAGGAGGGGATCCACGGGGGAAATAGAAGCGACTTTCACACATATTCACGGCAAAATTGTCTGACAAGCCGATTAACGGTCCTCATGTTTTGGGGTTTAGTACAAATCAAAGAAATATATGAAAACAAATCTTTCTTAAGCGGTGGTGTTGGTGTCCTCGAACTAAAACAATCCCAGGGTTGGTTTCACGGGTTTTAAGTTTTGCATTACTTGAGCAACTTCTCTCACAGCATAATAACCTGTGGAACATTTACACGGCAATCCAAGAAAGACACGATTATCTTTCTTTTTTTCAGGGGTTTCTCATATTTTACGTCCCTATGGCAATACACAAAGTACAAATCAGTATTGATTATTTACTTTTTGTTCAATTTTGTATATATTATTATTAAGATTGATAAGGTATCTTTCTGATCGGTTGTAAATAAACAAAAATAAAGTGGCCCCCAATAGCAAAGTTTTTCGTTGCTATAACTCTTTCGTGCACAGCTAAGATGCAAAACTATAACATTTTGGTACTTTAAGACTACCTATCACATTACCTAACAGGTTTTCAGAATGATAGCGTTCTTACGTGATTTTTTTTCATTTCTTTTGTAGAAGAGAGCTGCGCTACTCAAAGGTAAGTAAGCTCTATTCAATACATTTTACGAATCCTGAAAAATAGGGATATCAGATAACTGCTAGATTGATTTAAAGACACCTCGAATCCTTAGCTGTTCACAATCCCACGAGTTAGGATTATAATAAGGTATACCTAAGGCCAAATAAAATTGGTACCTGGTTTTCGTCCCCTTCTCCTTCCTTTTACCGGTCTGCCTCAATTTTGTTTGTTATTTGATATTTTTTGTTCTGAAATGAAAATACACCCCACAAGTTGGAACATATAAAAAGTTAAATAACAATTAACATAAATCGTTAATATAATGCAACCCTAAATTACATATGATTAAGGTGAACAAATGTAGAAAAGGTCTCAATAAAACTTTTGTTTGCAGGAAATATATCAAATGTTAAATATCAAAAAATGAAACCCCTATTCCTCATTTCGAGATTTCTGGACTAAGGCTCAATCAAACTTTGCCCAAGGGCATGCAGCGCAGACTACACGACCCGACTGCCATCCGATTTCCGAATAAATAGCGATTGTAATAGAATCTGAAAAAGCATCATCCTTCCGATTTAGGTTCCAAACTGATGATAAGGATACTAACAAACGAAGTTTTAGTGCGTTCAAAACTTCTAGTCAGAATAATAGCCGAAAGGTCTGATGAAAATACGCTTCTGAGCCGATTTAGCTTTTCCTCCTCCAACGAAACTTGAAATCCCTTTGTATTCGAAATAAAACAGTTGGAATAAATATATTTCCGGTTTCAATTTATTTCCTTACCTTATGCCAACACATGAACTTAATATCCGATATTATATATTAAACTTCACCTCGATAGTTTAATGCTCGCTTCAAAGGTTGGCTATTTTCGGGGGAAATATTGAAGAAAAAAAATTAAATAATAATATTAATAGTGGGTTCTTGTATAGCGTTCATGCCTTTCAGACTTGACACTCCCGGCGCTCCCAATTATTATCCTGGCTTTAGCACGGCTGCCATTACGGCGCTCTAGCATTTCAAGGAATTAATTCTTGCTAGGTACCCATTTACATCACCTGGGTTGAGTGTGGCAAATGTAGATCAATGTCTCGTCAAAGGACATTAGTGCCGCGGCAGGACTCGAACCGCGGACCTTAAAATAGCTTAGACTTCTACATTTCATTCTACGGGGTGAACACCAATCATTTCTTTCTCCTAAAAACTAAATGATTTAATGTAATATAGTCGTAATATTTTATTGATTAATTAATTTTATCATTAATCTTCTCAAATTTTATTTATTTTCTTTCAGAATGAATTTAACAATAATGTAATGTATTGATCTAAAATTTTGAAGAATAATCTTAAGGAAAATAAATGTATTTTATATCCTTTGTATTGAAAGTGAAGATGGAAATGTGTTTACCGTCATAATTACAACCTTTTATCACACTGTGCAAAATAGTAACAGGGTGCAATGAAGTATACTCTCCATCGATCAGGATCGAGTGTGACCCAGGATCAATAATCAGAATCAGCAAAGGAGTTTGTGTGTTGGTTACTTCTTGCGATGCTTATGACCCCTCCCTGGAGAGCCAGTGTGATAACAGTGACAAGACGGCACTGTGGGCTCCGTATTGCGAGACTGTCAATCCATGTACGCTCTCTGTCGCATGCAAGGCGGGTTCAACGTGCCCAGGGGAGTACACCTACGGCTACGCTAAGTATGAATGTAAGGACTAGCGGTTCTAGAAATGGCGGGAAATAAACTCCCATCCCCTACCCCGCTCCGATCCCCTCCAAAAAGAATGATACAAATACTCCGCCTCAATTAAAAAAAATGTATTAGATTAATCTGAAAGATGCACATGTGGAAAACATGTACGAATCCCCAAGCCCCATTGTCCCTACAAAAATATTCCCATAGAACAGCGACTAAATGTAAGTTTTAGTATATATGCAATTGAATAATAGCTAAAGGATGAAAATTTAATGTCTACAAAAGCTTTGATAAGAAATGCAACCAATTATTTAAGTAATGAATTATTTTCAAGAGAAATAAGTCGTAAATGATGTTCCCACTGCAAAATTAACTGCATGATAACCAACTGAGACTGAGAAACAAAAATCGAAATATATTTCTAATTTTGGGATTGGTAGAGAAGTGATGGTTTATGTTATGTATTCATAGTTATGTATTGGAATTGTTTTAAAAGTTCTATAAATGTTTAATAATGAGAAAAGTTGCAATTTATAGAGAACCTTTTATACTTGATACAAAGCGCTTTGAGATGCCATCCAAGAGTCAATGTTCCCAAGCAGTGACAGTGTGAGCTCAATGAATGCATAAAGTGTAATAACAGATAGGTCTTCAACCTCTGAATTTTCCTACTATTTGACAGGTTGGTGATTATTTTTATTTGAGGAGGGAGCATGTGCAAGTGTGTGCGAGCAGGAGAGGTAAAAGCTGCCTCTCCAGCTAGTTTGTCGATGAGTATAGATGAATAAAGATCACCGACGATCTTTTTTGCCTATAAATTAATTGTTTAAATCATCGATCGTCTTTTTAATGCTGTTCTTATTTAATACACAGGTGTTGCAGGTGTAACGACCGTCCCGACAACGTTAACAAGTGTAAGTTATCCTTAACGGGGTCACCTGACCATGATCCATGATCTGACATACAAACATTCGCCGGGAAGAATATAATTTGGTGTAATTTAAAGAATTGACTAATTACACGTTTTCTAGATAAACTTGTTAATAACATCATAAATGACTTAACGTCGATCTTACAATATTCATTTTATTTTACTCACTCGCTTTATCACTTAATTATTCATGCATTCATGTAATTTTATTTCAATTTTAAGAGTTAGAGCAGAAATAAGTTTCATAACACTAGGTTCAATGATAAAACGATACACTAAATATTGGTCTTTGCTTGGTTACTGGGTTGCTTCTTATTCTTCTACAAAGTTATGTTTTTAATTTTTTAATTATCCTGTTTCCGTGAAATGCACCTATCTCATTGAAAGAATTAAAGTTATTTCATGAAATAATCCAATATGATTATACTGACGGAACTGAGATGTATTTTTCTGTTTGATATCAGGCCACTCGTGAAACGCCTACAGAAAATCGGACTCCAACGCCAGGTAAGTTTTCAAATCATTATGCGGAGTTCTCATTGTAAAGTGGTTCATTCACTTTACTCTCTTTCCTAATGTTTAAGGTTCGAATCCTAGACCAGCACCAATGTTCTTTGGCAAATCATTAATCCACATTTATCACTTTCTAGTCTGTTGTAAATGGGTACCTGGCAATAGCTACGTCATTAATAATTGCAGGGCCCTCTGGCAAACCAGTTGAGGAAGCTGATGAGGCTTCTCTTGGTAAACAAAGTTAGGATTATTATCATTATCATAATAATGATTAATCAAGATAAGCCAATTCCAGATAAAACACTATTGGATATGATAGTTAAGCAATTAGAAACATTAGTATTAAGCGCTTAATAAAGGTAACTATTATTAACATTTATCATTATCATTATTATTGTTGTTGTTGGTATATTTGTTATTTTGTTGTTTGCCTGGACTCGGGCTCATGACACTGCCAATCCAGATTAGGGAATTTACAATAAACATACATGTATATGTTTTGGGGGCTGTGGGAAAGTAGCGATTTTGCTTCGGAAATCTTCGCCATTTTGTATTTTATCCTCATTTACAAATGTTGAGGTAAAGTTTTGTGTAATTCTGTGTAATTGATTTCCTTCCCATTACACAAATTAAGCAAATACCTGGGCGGAGAGATTGAATAATACTTTTGGGGTTGCAGTATCCTAACCCCCTCCCCCTCCCCCTAAAAAGAAAAGAAATGAAAACAATCAACATAAAGAGAGAGAGTGAAAACACAAGAAAATCAAACTGCTTATTAAGACAGTATGCAATATTATAGGAGAAATTTAAGACTATCCGACAGGCTACATGAAATTTCATCTTAGCCTTAAGCAAATCAGTCAGGAATAGACTATTATGCTACATGTATTTCCATGTCACGTGTGGTGCTACATAACATCGTAGTGGGTCTGAAGGGGGTTAATGTTTAACTAGCATTGCATCTTTAATTTTGATTTTAATTCATAACACGATCACAAAGACTTCCGAGAGATTATCTCAAGGGCAAATAAAATACCTATTGCTTATATCCCAAAGAAATCATGTTTGGATTAGATGATATATCGCTGTAATGCTCGGATATTTTAAAAGGTAATGACCAAGACTATTGACATCGTGATCGCGATCGTGTTTTTAAATAGGCCTACATTTTAATAACTATTATCAAACATTACATATATTTATTTCGGTTATTTTCCATAGATTTTACCACAATTCACCAGGCATTGCCTACAATACCATCACATGCAGACACAGTCCGACAGAAGACCTCCCTCTTCAACCTGATCCACCAAAGATGGCGCCTTCAAAATCACGTGATCAAAACCAAACAAGGATTGTCATTGGTCGAATGCGGTGCCGAGTGTAACAAGCGAGATGACTGCGTGTCATTTAACATCGGCAACGGTGTGTGTGAGCTCAACAACCAGGTGGTAGGCGGCACCGATGTCGGCATGAACGACTTTGTTAGAGAAGAGGGATTTAAATATTATGAGAAACAATAGCCTTCAATTCGAAGTTTGCCTTGAACGCATTAATAATTCAATTCAATTCAATCCAATTCAAATAAAACTCTAACCGAATTACAAAAGTTTACAAACAAAATTAATAACACATAATGTAATAAATAACAAAACATAACATGATATATCGAATCTAACAAATAAATCAGTATAAATCATGATAATGTTTAGCCAAAACAGGTGATTAACAGTAAGGATGTACATACAATCATACATATTGTATCTACTTCTACTCATATCATTGTCTTATTATACCAAGTGCGATAATGAGTAATCACATATTCACAGAGATTTGTCGATCAAGATGTTGATTTACTTCTTTTCATGTGTATAACGACGCTTTAGGAGTAGAAAAGTGGCACCAACTTGTAGTTGTATTGTTCATGTGTATCAGGGGCGGCGATCCCGGGGGGGACGGGGGGGACACGTCCCCCCTCGATTTTTGTAGGGGGGGAAAAAGTACACTTGAAAAAGTACACAAAAATAATGTACAGCAAATACTGACTAAAGATTGCAACACACTATTAGGCTTTGGAGGGCCCAAGAGTGCAGCGTTTAGACAAATAAAAATGCAAAAATCTTCTGGCTCGGGAGCTATGCTCCCTCGCATAATATCCTTCAAAATGTACAATTAATATTGTAGAAAAGTGAAGTGTGAAACAGGTATTTTGTTTGTTTTCATACTATAGTTTTGCTAAGGAATATAATGTAATTTACCTTGACCCCTCTCGTTCACTATGCTCACTCACTCGTGCTTTGGGCAGTCCCCCCCCCCCGATAAAATGCAAACGTGGTTTATTTATAATTCGATACCAGTTACTAATTTACAAATGTTACTGAAATGGCATGATTTTCCCCAAGCTTCCGGGGGCTCTGCCCCCTGTACCTCACTAAGGGCCCTAAGGCTTGTCCCTGGTTACTCAGCTGACCATAATTAAATTCCTAAAACACCTGAGCTTCCGGGGGCTCCGCTCCCTGGAACCCACCAGGGCCCTAAGCGGGCCTCTGGATAGTCATCTGACCATATTCAAAAGCCTAAAACCCTGAGCTTACGGGGGCTCCGCCCCCTAAACCCCACCAAGGGCCCTATAAGGCGGCCCCTGGATGCTCATCTGATCGTAATTAAATGCCTAAAACCGCTGAGCTTCTGGGGGCTTCGCCCCCTGGACCCCAGTACGATTAGTGACCTGCATGCAAGTGTCACAAATAAGGTATCAAAATATGCTCATCTGACCCTTATTAAATGCCTAAAAACTCTGAGCTTCATGGGGCTCCGCCCCTTGACCCCCGCCGGGGCTTTGCCCCTGGACCCCACGCCAGAGTTACACCCAACTTAATTGCTTTGCTCTATCTGATCGCAAATACTTTATCCCCCCCCCCCTCCAACTTTGAAAAACGGTTCCGCGGGGCCTGCATGTAACATGTAAGAGCGATGATGATGCGGATTTTTTTCTCCCCTCCCCCCAAAAAAACGTTTTGGCTCATTATGTCACTCCTCCCTCGTTCCTCGCATTTCGTCCCCCCCGGTCATGAAAAGAAATCGCCGCCCCTGATGTGTATACAAAGTTTACTGTGTATGATAAATTGTTAATATCAGTTTAACCAGATAAATAACGTTACGATCGCTAATACATTAAATTATTTGTTTTTTGATCAAGAGTGCATGACTGTATGTAAATAATTCTTTATTTGATTGTGTGAATTATATATCCGTAACAAGGTTTAAAGTCAAATGACTTAAAACATGCCTTTTTATGCTTCTGCCGTTATGTAATGGGACGTTCTAAATTACGAATTATGGTCAATTTAATTGACCATTATTCCGTCTTAAAGGAAATATACTTCATCATTTATAAATGCAGCAATACATAATTATAGACAATTAATGCGAAAAGGTTAGACTTTACTTATTTAATATTTCACTTTTAAGCATCTTTTGAACATAGGCCTACATTTGCATGAATGTCAAGATAGCGCTATCAATCTGAAAATGCCTACACAAAAACGTCTACACACACACCCACACATCCACTCGCGCCACACTCAAACACAAACAAAATACTAACGGTTGGATGTTTATGTTCTCTATTTTAAAGCCTTCACTGTTGGGGCACTATTAATAGGTTTTGATATTCTAGATGAAATTAGAACAATGAATAAATGTTGGAAATAGGGCCTATGGTTTATCTGAACCGAATCAGATTTCGTAGAACTTGGTCTTAGCTATACGAGGGTACATCTTTGTTCTAATGTATCGGTTTCCTACAGAGCATTTCTCTGGTCGTAAAAGTAAGGCACAATAATGATTTGTTGTTTTATAATGTGTTATTTGACTAAATCATTGGCTCACATGTTTTGTCTAATCTGTTTGATCGGGAAGGCGCAGTGACTTGATATAGGACCGGTTTTGGCGCTACTAAAATCCCTATATATATACTTAACCAGTCAGATACCCCACAGCATCACTAATCCTGGTACCTCTCGGTGTAAGCGTCCTCGTTGCAAGACCTGCGCCCATGTCTCATCCCATGATGTGGTGGGCCCCAGAGGAACTTGGCATATCAGAGGAGAATTCACATGTACCACCACTAATGTCATTTACGGATTGACATGTACCCGCTGTTCCATGGTGTACATCGGGGAGACAAAGAGACGCCTAGCCGATAGAATCACGGAGCATCTGCGTTCCATACGCCTGAAGACAGCCGGACTACCTGTAGCTCACCACTTCAACATCGGAGATCATAATGCTGATGACCTTCAAGTATGTGTGCTGAAATCTTGCCGAGATGAGAAAGAAAGGAAGCTGATGGAGGAGAGGATAATCTTCAAACTTGGCACTCTCCACCCGGACGGGATGAACGCCACTTTCAGATCTTTCCCTAACTCACACTGAACTTTGTTGAACTTGAATATCTTTATTACGTCATAATGCTTTTTCAATTGCTTATTTTTCTTTCTGTGCGCCTCTTCTTTTCCTTTTCTTTTGCTTTCCGCGTATCTCCCCTGGAGATACGCTCTTCTAACGCTCCCTATATTTCTAATTTTCTCCTATTTTCTCACGTCACAATGGTCCAACTTTTGAGCTTTGTGACGTTTCTCTATCTCTTTTTCTCTTCTGTCGCGTACTCTCACGCGCCTTTGCATCTTGACTACCAAGCGTCGCCTATATTTTTGTTTTTGTATATTGTTGTTCATGCTTGAATCACTTCGATAAAGGGCTATGCCCGAAACGTCAGTGGAATATTCACTTCTCCGGTGTTTGTATTTATCTACCCTGTGTCCTATATATATATATATGCATATATATATATATCAGACCTGTGTGTTAATCTTTTTTTTTCTCAAAATATCTTGTAAGCGGATTTTTCTTACTCTAACTTGTACAATTCCATATATTTTGTGGCCCTTCATGACTGTGCAGATAATTTAGTTAAACGACTAGCTTACACCTTGACCCATCACTGTCTGTGATGAAAACACATACAAAGCCCATAATTGAGTTTTCATTCATTTCCTATCCGTTTTCAGTAACTCTTTCCCCTTTCATTTCATATTTCTCCTATCTTTCCTCGTGTTATTTTTTGTTTTCAAAGCTATTTGGGCTTAATATCCTACCAACAATTTTATGATTTGTAAAAATTGTGAATTACAATATTTTGTTGTTTCAAGAAAAATAAATGAATTTATCACAATTTGAATTAACTTATGTACATTATTCTCTTCATATATTTTAACCGTTAATGTGCATACGGTTGAATGAATTGAATCATACGTGGAAAAGGTCTGGAAACAGAAGGCAAACGAGAAAGGGAAAGATATAAAAGAGCACTATTTAATGGTAAGAGATGTTGATGTCATGAAAATGAGAAATATATAATGCTGTGAGATAGTGAGATTTGTATTAAGTTATATACAATATTCTCTTCATATCTTTTAACCGTTAATGTGCATACGTTTGAATGAATTGAATCATACGTGGAAAAGTCTGGAAACAGAAGGCAAAAGAGAAAGGGAAAGATATAAAAGAGAACTTTTTAATGGTAAGAGATGTTGATGTCATGAAAATGAGAAATATATAATGATGTGAGATAGTGAGAGAGAGTGTGTGAGAGAGAGAGAGAGAGAGAGAGAGAGAGAGAGAAAGAGAGAGAGAGAGAGAGAGATTGAGATAGGGAGAAAGAGTAAAAATAGTTGCCAATAGCATGTTCAAATAATGTAGATTTATAAACAGTTGGAGCATGTGGGGGGGGGGGGATACCACAATCAAAAAATTACCTGTCCCGTTTCATGTTAATTACACCTCCCCCCTTTAAATGACACGGTTTGGAAGTGCTGATAAAACTACACTTGTTTGGGTTCTCAAAAGAGAGAAAAGGGAGGTATCAAACTTTAAATCTAAAATAAGCGAACATGCCCACATAAACGCACACACACACACACTTTTTTTAATTGGTTAATGTTTTATTTCTCCAAATAAACGGAGAAAAACACATAAATAACAATGTCGTGAACACAATTATGCATCATATACATGGATGTTCCATTACAGAAAGGTTATTACATATACCTAACAATTTACATTATTATGAACTACGTACGAATAATGATAAGTAAGGGTTTAAGATGTTTAAAAAGAAAACAAACAAACACCTTTTGCCCCACCAACGACCCTACCTACTAAATATATATAAATCCTTTTAAAGATTACTAACTGTAAATGAACAACTCCCCTTTGTGATTCTTATAATGCTAGAAAAAAAATCATAAACAAATCGAATAAACACAACAAAAAAACAATATCTGTATGACACCAACCATTCTAACTCTCCAAATAATCAGCAATCATGACAATTGTAAAAAAAAACATTGGAAAAGGCCATACTGCAATGTCATGTAAGTGGACCTAGCTAGTATTTTGATATAACTATCAATATGTAGGGGGGAGGGGGGTTCCCCGTTGATAGAATTAAAAAGTTTGACCAAGTATGGCTCGATTATTTTTCTCTCCAACAATACGAAGCTGTATACAATAATCAGTGAAATTAATATTGGGTCCTCATTATAATAAATGACTTAGAGGACTATGATTCGCCAATACTGATGCGCCGTGGTTAGCCAAGTGATGAATACATTAACATACATGAATAAATAAAGCACATAATTACGCACGAGAGTAGATGGGCAACCCACAGGGGCAACCACACACTAAACCTCCCCCACACTACCCAATAAGCCCGCCCCCCCCCCCCCTTATATGGTGACTCGTTACACCATAAACCCATTTAAAGGATCAAAATCAAATTTTGCATTGGCAATTTTTATTTTAATGCTAATTCATAAGGTTACCAATTTTGTTTGTTGGGTATACGCTGCCATCTTGTGCTGAAAAAGTATATAGAATGTCGTCTAATTAAAATGATCCATTGTAACATCTACCGGGAAAACAAATTCTAAAAAAATAACACGACTGAATCAATTTTTTGTTGAACTGTTATTATATTTATAAACAGATATCGTCCCGGGGGCTCAAAATAAAATCTTTGCTGCCCTTTGGTAAGGCATTAATCCTCATTACCAATTTCATCGGAGAGGACTTACAGCCGTCGGTCCCTTCGTTGCTTACCTACAAGCATACACATGCTTTCTTAGCAGTCGGGTAAACCAAACAGACCAACCAAAGCTAAAGGTTGTCGACCCCAACCTCATTCCTGCCACATGCTTGTGTAGTCCCATATATTTTATGTGAAAAGTGCATGTGACTTTGAACAAAACTGGGCCAGTCTCTCATCATTTTGTTGTTTCCAAAACCTCAATATATATATACCAATACTTATATTGGTGATTAACCTTCCCCCATCGCTTCCAAACAGTATCTTTCACAATGCAATCACATGACAAAAACTCCGCTTAATATCTTTTAAAAAGAAATTTGACATTAAAATGAAAAAAGAAGAAGAATATATATGCTAATAAAACGAAATCCCGATACGAAGCATCAATCACTCCAATTGTATAATCCTCTCTTTATCAGTAATTGGTTCGAAAGACACAAATCTGCTATTGTGTTATTTAGGGTTTTATATATTTTTTCAAATGTAGGTGTGATTATCTTGCTCGCTAGATTTGCCTTCTATCAAGTAGTATTTAGAGTAATTCATGTACTATTTATACGTTCAACGGCATTTTGATACTTATTTTCTTATTTATAGAGGTGAGCAATTACATAACATTCTTCATGACGTTACCATGAGACATAACATTTGGGAACAGTCAGAAAGAAGGATCATGCATTCGTTTATTTTGTTATATGATCTTAAAACGCAGAAAAGGGAGACTGGAGCGAAGGCTAATAGTGCGTCACGCTGGAAAATTACTTTAATTAAACTTCATTGTGAAATATAATTTGTTGTTCATAACAAATTTCACATTGATGACAATTTCATTCTTTTCGTTCGACACTAGCAAACATACTCATCTGACAGGACAGTCACGTTTTCATCTGTTCCAGGTTTATCTCGGATCCGCTATCACTTCCACAAATAAAAAGCTGCTTCAAGTTCTACGTTAAACTTGCATAACCTTTAATTTCTTCACAGTCAAGATCATAAACTCAGGAGAGCAATGAATTGTTCCAGAGTTGTTTTCATTTTCGCTTCGGTTATCTTGATCTTTCTATTTATTGGTCTTTCCAGCTCGACTGAGATGAAAGGTAAGTGACATTCATTGTACATGAAGATGGAGTTGTCGTGGTCGAGTGGATACGTCACCGGACTGTGGATCACATGGTTCGGCGCTCGAGTCCCGCCACGACACCAATATCCTTTGGCAAGGCAGTAATCTACGTTTAGCACACTAGACCCAGGTGAGGTAAATGGGTACCTGGCAGGAATGAATTCCTTGAAATGCTAGAGCAGCATAAAGTTAGCCATGCTAAAAAAAGCCAGGGTTATAACATTACTGGGAATGCCAGGAATGTCGAGTTGGAGAGACATTAGAGTAACCAAAGAGCCTAGAAGTTCTATAATTGTCATTATTTTGATTATTATTATTATAATAATAATTATTACTATCAATATTAAAGAATTATGCCCTAAACTACCCTAAATCTCCATCGACATTTTGGTAAAAAGTCATAATTTCCATTAAAGCGGTCATCGTGAAATGTCTTTGACATAAGTTAACGCGAAAGTTAGAGATCACTTCTTTTTTGGCTGGATCCATATCAAAATATCGTGAAAGATACTCTAGTTTTTCAATTAATGATAATATAATAACGATATAAATATTGGATACAACGTGAGGTGCTCAAGTCGCTCCAACTTTATTTTTGAAAAGTGCTTTCCACTATTTTCTTTCTGTTTTGAGGATTGATTCCACTCTACTCGAAGCGAAGTGATCCCTGATATGACCCCCCCCCCCCCCAGAACTTCCACTCCTGTATATTTTGAGAGTAGCTACTATCTTAATCAATATCTTAAAATTGTTCTATCTCTCTTATATTCGTTTAGAATCTGATTCATCTTCGTCCTCTGGTGATTGTGACAATCCAACTTTAACATCCATGTTTAAAGGACAGAATAGACAGGTAAATAACGAATCCTCCATCCATCTATACGTAACCATAAAACATGTCATTAGAAAGCATTTGCCAAACGTGAAAAATGGTGAACGTGACAACCGTACTTCACATTCATGTTTAATGGGAAAAAAGATAATTAATAGCCAATTGTATACTTAACATGTTTTCTTATGATATAAGCCATTTCCTTCATTTTTTTAAGAGGTCGGGGTCCGCCAGGAACCTAGGAGCGACTTTCACACCTTCTCACTGTAAAATTATCTGACAAGTCAATAAAAGATCCCCATGTTTCGGGAATTAATAAAGATCAAAGAAGTACAGAAAAAACTGTTTTATATAGTGTGGGTGTGGAAGTTTTTATTCTCCGGAACCACTAGGTTGTTTTCACGGGTTTTACGCTCTTTTAGGATTACAACAAGTGTAGTGTGATTTTGCAAAACCACTGCTCAGATGTCTGATACGGGTAATAATGACCTATATGTAACACTTACACGGCAGTCCAAGAAGACATGACAATTTTTTTTCTTCAGAAATTTGTCGTATTTTACGTCCCTGTGGCAATACACGAAGTAGGCACAAAATTAGTATTTATTATTTTTATTTTTTTCAATTTTCTTTATATATTTAAAAAAAAAGTGATACAGTAACTTTCTGATCGGTCAATAAACAACAGTAAAGTGGCTCCAACATAATAAAGCTGTTCGTTCCTTATAATCTCTCTCGTGCACAAATAAGACCCAAACATATAACAGGTTGATGCTTTTAGACTACTGTACCTGTATCTTTTTAGCTAATAGGGTTTCAGAATGATATACGTGATTTTATTTCATTTCTTTTGTAGAAAAGAAGTGCGCCACCCCGAGGTAAGTAAGATCGAAGGTTGTTTTTTTAAACGAAATATCGATATAAGTTTTTCTAAAATCCTGTAAAATAGGGGTTGAACATATTATAACCATCAAAGTGATTTAAAGCCACCTCGACTTCTTTGCTGTCCAATATAGTGGAACAATAATAAATAATAATATTTAATTTTTATATAGCGCTTAATAAAAAAAGCTAAGGCCAAATATAATTCAAACCTGATTTTCGTCCCCTTTTCCTTTCTTTTTACGACTCGCCTCAGTTAGTTTGTTATTTTATATTTTCGTTTTGAAATGAAAATATGTACACAAAATGGAAACAATTATATACCAAAAATCGTTAAAAAATGACATTTCACATGGTCTTGAGCCGTTAAAGTGCAAATCTAAATGAAATGTGATCAAGAAATAATGTTTAGAAAAAGGCATAGAAGCAATTTGTGTGCAGGAAAAATATTTAAAAAATAAAAATCTTAATTTGAACCCTTGTCATTTGGAGATTTCTGGACAAGAAACTAAGGCTCAATTAAACTTTGCCCAAGGCGATGAAGCGTACAACATGATCCGACTGCGATCCGATTTCCGAATAAATAGCAATTTGAATAGATCAGGTAATCTAAAAAAGCATCATGTTCCCGATTAAGATACTTATATGATGATAAGAATACTAACAAGCGGAATTTGTTTTGGTCCATTTAAACCTTTTAGTCAATATAATAGCCGAATCAGCTTTAAACCGTAGACAATCGCACTACGCATCTGATGGCATTACGCTTCTGTGCCGATTAACTTTTTCTTCCTTCAACGAAGTTTGAAATCCCTTGAAATTATTTAAAATAAATCAGTTGGAATAAATATATTTCCGGTTTCAATTCATTTCGCCACATTATGCCAACACGTGATATACATATCTTGGCTATTTTAGTGGGAAACATCGGAATTTTAAACTCCACATTTGTGAAAAATTTACACTACTTCATTTTTTCTACGGGATGGGGTGAACACCAAACATTTCTAAATAATCATGTCCTTTTTCTATAACCTTAATGATTTGAACGATATAATATAATCGTAATCTTTAATTTTCACTCATTTTCTTAAATAACACTTTTTTTTCTTACAGAATAAATTCAATACTGTTTTGTATTAATTTAAATGAAAATGAATTAATGTAAGAGAAAATAGATGTATGTTTAATATACTATGTAATTGAAGATGGGAATGTGTTTGTCATCATATTACACTTTTTATCACACTGTGCACACAGTTACAGGGTGTCAAGTAGGTGGATCCCCAAGGATCACGCTCCAGTGTGACCCAGAATCAACAATCAGAATCAGCAAAGGAGTTTGTGTGAAAGTTCTTTCTTACAATGCGTATGACCCCTCCCTGGAGAGCGAGTGTGATGACGTTGACAAGACGGCTGATTGGGCTCCGTACTGCGAGACGTTCAATCCATGTACTATCTCTGGCTCATGCTCCGGGGGTGCAACGTGCGCGGGAGATTACACCTACATCTACGCTGATTATGAATGTAAGCAGTAGCGGTTCTAGAAATGGCGGGAAATCAACTCCACCCATATAAACTCCCTCAAAACAAACTCTTCCACCTCAATTTAAAATTGAACAAGATTTGTAATGATTCTATAAGAGATAAGAGGCAAATATAGAATAATATTCACGAATCGCCAAGCCCCAGCGCCCCTCAACAACGACAAATTAGAA
The DNA here is from genome assembly GCA_035222895.1 of Strongylocentrotus droebachiensis. Lineage (NCBI taxonomy): Eukaryota > Metazoa > Echinodermata > Echinoidea > Camarodonta > Strongylocentrotidae > Strongylocentrotus > Strongylocentrotus droebachiensis. Next base: position 201,288 of record JAVYIG010002698.1, on the reverse strand, counting down.
CTGCGCCTAAATGTTAGTTTGAGTTTATATGTAATTGCATGATAGCGAAAGGATGACAAATGAATGTCTCCAATGGCTTTGATATAAAATGCAACCAATAAATCAAGCAACGAAATAACTTTCAAGAGAAATAACTCGTAAGCGATGACCCCACTGCAAAAGTAATTGCATCATAATCACCCGAAACTGGGAAACACAAATCGAAATATATTCAAGATGTTATTTGGGGATGGGTAAAGATTAAGTGATGGTTTATGTTATGTATTCAAAGTTATGCATTGGCACTGTTTTCTAAGTGCTCTACATGTTTCATAATGATATAGTTGCAATTAATACAGCGCCTTTTCCACTAAGATGCCATCCACGAGTTAGTGTTACCAAGCAGTGACAGTGTAAGTCCAAAGGATGCAGGGGCGTAGACAACGGGGGGGGGGGGGATGAGGGGGATGCATCCCCCACCTCACAAGGTGGGGGGATGGCATGTACAATCATCCCCCCCCCCCAGGTTTTGGGGAATGATATTTGCTTACTTAATAAGTCATAATGATGATAATAATAGTAATAATAATAATGATAAAAATTATAATATTAATAATAATAATAATTATGATGATGATAATAATAATCCTCATCATTATTGTAATTGTGTTTATTGTTATTAGCCGCATTTACACGGTGAAAGCCAATTCAGACGGTAAAAAAAGAGAAAATCTTACAAGTATTTTGTGGTTATCTTGTGGTTTGGAAACCACAAGATAACCACAAGATTAAACAGGCGCGGATCTACGGGCGGCCCAAAAAACAAACAAAACAAAAAAAGGAAAAAAAAAGAAAAAAAAAAGAAAAAAAGAAAGAAAAAAGAACGCACGCTGGAGAGAAACCCTTTCAAGTGCAAATATTGTGAGAAGATATTCAACTCATCTGGTAACTTAACCAAACACATGATAACTCTGGATATAACTGTGTATTTAACTGTTACTTGATTCAGGGAGGTGAAAGAAAAGGAGGCGAAACTCTTGTAATTTATTCAAACGCATTCTTGAGTTCTAAAGCGTTACAATGGGATGTGTAACATTCCGCTTGGCTTTGAAGTTCCATGCTCCGAACCGCGCTTCCACTGCGGGGACTTTCGGAAGCCAGGCACCAGTTTTACATTTAATAAAAAATATTAAATTACCGGCCAAATTTCAGTGTAAAACAAAAACTTTATATGGGGATTTTATTGGGAATAGTGCATCAAACAAATTTTCAAACTTAGAACTCCTTCCTTTAATTTGTGTGCCAGAGTTGGTAAAAGAAAAATTACATCCTGTCAAAAACTCAATATTTTAGGATGATGCGCTAATTTGTGCATGCTTTAATGTCCTATTATTTGATCCATGATTTACAATCTTCAATAACATTAAGTTTGCTAATGCGTGTTTTTTTGTATTTTTCAAGTTTAAAAAAGGATGAAATTACACAAGTTTGTGTTCGCTTGTTCTACTCTTTACACATTCAACAATGGATGAGAAATCATTGGAAGGGACAGCGAACAGTTGCTGTGATACCATTTTCTGATGTAGGAATTCTAAATCCTGAAATTTCATGCGTTCTTTTATCTCACCACCTGGTCAACAGTTGCAGATTAGCGCATAACTTTTCGGCGGCTTGGAGCATGGGGTCAAAGGAGAGCGGCTTGATTCCAGTCCTTCTCTACCACGTCCCTGCTTGATTTAAAAAGACGTTATCATGCACTGCTTTTTATGGTCTCCATTGTGTTAATAGATGCCAGGAAAACATCACTTACGGGGTTCAAATAAACACCCCCAAAAAAATCGGCTCGCCCCTTAGCGGCTCGTGGACGATGCTCCGCATCGTCATTATTTTGGTCAACCCCCCCCCCCTTAGCAAAAAGCTAGATCCGCCCCTGAGTCATCCCCCCAGGTGTACGAACCTGTCTACGCCACTGAAAGGATGCGTAAGGTTTTAGAACAGAAAGTTCTCCAAACTCTGTTTGAATTTTATTTACTGTTGGCAGGTGGGTGATTATTTTAATTTGAGGGCGTTGCCTGTTCCAGAGTGTGCGAGCAGGAGATGAGAGGTTGAAAGATCACTGACGATCTTTCCCCTTATAAAATCAAATCGTTTAAATCATCGATCATATTTGTAAAGCTATTCTTATTTCACAAACAGGCGTACCAGATGGAACAACTGTGCCGACAATTTTAACAAGTGTAAGTTGTCAAGAACGGGGTCGTATGACATAGAAATATTAGCTTGGAAGAATATAATTTGGTGTAATTTAAAGAATTGATTAATGTATTTTCTTGATAATTTGTGTATAACATCGTACAATAACTTATCGTTCATCTTGCGATTTATTTATTCAATTTACTCACTAGCATATTCATAGGAGATCTCTAAATAGGAAGATATTCATATCTACAGAAAGCTTATAAGCCATACAATGACCTTCATTCATTCATGTAATTTCATTTTATTTATTTGTTCAACGTATTTTTGACATCTTACAAATAAAATTATCAGATATCGTTTATGAGTTAAAACAGATATAGGTTTCATAACATTAAGTTGAATGATAAAACGATACACTTTTTATTGATCTTTGCTTGGTTACTATAGGTTGTTTCTTCTTCTGCTACTAAGTTATGTATGTAATTTTAAATTACCCCGTTTTCATGAAATCTACGTATCACATTAGAATAATTTAACTTATTTCATGAAATAATCTATTATGATTATACTGACGGAAAATAAAAAACAAATATTTCTGTTTGATAACAGGCCAGCCATGAAACGCCTACAGAAGATCGAACTCCAACGCCAGGTAAATATTCACGAATTTATATAGAGGTGACATGATAAAGTGGTTCATTCACTTGACTCTCAATCCGAATGTTTAGGGTTCGAATCCCAGACCGGCACCAATGTCCTTTGGCAAGACATACATCAGCATCTGCAACTTCCTACCCCGTTTAATTGGGTACCTGTCAATCGCTAAAGTAATACTGATTGCAGGGCCCTCTGGCAAAATTGCACTGAATCTGATGAGACTTCTCTTGGTCGACAAAATCATGATTATTATCATTATTATCATTTATTATTCAAGATAGAGCAAATCCAGATGAAACACTATTGGTTATGATAGTAGGCATACAGAAATTAGAAACATTATAATTAAGCGCTAAATAAATGGAACTATTATCATTTTATTAGTAGTATTATCATTGTTATCATTGTTCTTGTTATTGTTATTTTGTGTGGATTGCCTGGCCTCATGCCCACGACACTGGCAACCCAGGGTAGGAAATGTACAATAAACATACAAGTATTTGATGCAGTGGGCTAGTAAGCCGAGGTAGCGTTTCTACTTCGGAAATTTTCGTCATTTTGTATTGTATCCTCGTTTACAGATATCGAGTTCAGATTTTGTATAATTTTGTGTAACAATTTAATGTTTTCTTATTATCAAAATGGGGCAAATAAATCGGTGGGGTTGGGGCCGTAAATAATACTTTTAGGGCGCAGCATCCAAAGCTCCCCGCCCTCTAAAAAAAAACACGAGTCTGCCGTTTTGTACATATTGAAGGAATCCGTTGCCTTGTAATGTAATTATAAATAAATATGAAACTATCCAACAGGCTACATGAAATTTCAACTTAGCCTTTAATAAATCGGTCAGGTACGGGGATATGCTATATGTATTTCCATGTCAAGTGTAGGTCTACGTAACCTTGTTGTGGGTTGGAAGGGGTTAGTCTTCACCTAGCATTGCATCTTTTAATGCTCGTCTTTTTACTGCTATTCTTATTCCAAACATAGGTGTCAGAGGTGAAACAACCGTGCCTACAAGGTCAACAAGTGTGAGTTATCCATAACGGGGTCATATGACATACTTGATACACACATTTGCTGGGAAGAATATAATTCGTTGTCATTTAAATAATGTACTAACTCATTTGTTTTATAGATAATTTTCTTCATAACATGATGAACTGATTTAACGTTCAAATTACAATTCCTTCATTCTATTTTACTCACTCGCTTAATCACTTATTCATTCATTCATTCATTCATTTCATTTATACATTTTGTGCAATGTACTTTTGACATAGAAATTTCTTTTTCTCACTTACAAATAAAAGTATCAAACATCCATTGTGAGTGAGAATAGAAATAGGGTTCAAAACACGATACACAACGATCAATGCTAGGTAACCGGGTCGTTTCATATTTTCCTACTAAGTTACGTATGTAATTCTATATTATCCCGTTTTCATGAAATATACGTATCACAATAAAATTATTAAAGTTATTTCATGAAATAATCTATTATGATTATACTGACGGGAAGAATGGTACATGTTTGTTTGATAACAGGGCACTCCTGAAACGCCTACAGAAAATCGGACTCCAACGCCAGGTAAGTTTTCACAAAATTATGTGGAGGTGCCATGGTAAAGTGGTTCATTCACTTTACTCTCACTCCTAATGTTTAGGGTTCGAATTCTAGACCGGCACCCAGTTTGACTCCAACGCCATTTGGTATGGATGTACCTGGTAATTTGTTAGGGTAATACAAATTGCCGGGCTCTCTGAAGAACAACACTGAAGCTGATGAGGCTTCTCTTGTTAAGCAAAATTATGATTGTTGTTATTTTTATTATTATTGTTATTACTATTATTATAAAAGATAAAGCACTATTGGTTAAAATAGTACAGCAATTTAATAGAAACATTAGTATGTAACTTTTATTATCATTTTATTAGTAGTAGTATACAAATATACACTGTCTTTAGAGGTTCTGGTTAAAACTATGCGCAAGAGGTGACTCCAATAGTACTATTTGCTGAGGGGCGCAGCCCCGAAGCAAATGTTACTTTTGGAGTCACCGGGGCCCATACTTTTAACCAGTACCTCAAATAGAAGCAGGATATATTTGTTTTATATCCTGCATCAAAAATTTAAAAATTTAAATTAAAAAAATCCCATTTTTGGGGGAAAAAAAAAATCAATTTAGATTATAGGTAATACGTCGCTGTAATGCTCGCATATTTTAAAAGGTGATGACCAAGGCTATTAAAATTAAGGTTCATTCTTCGCAAACCTTTTCGATCGTCTTTGATATAGGCCTAGTAGGTTAAAAGGTATTGTCAAACTTCACATCAAATTTGTATTTCGAATACTTTCCACATGCAGATTTTACCACAATTCACCAGGCATTGCCTACAACACCATCACAAGCAGACATAGTCCACCAGAAGACCTCCCTCTTCAGACGGATCGAGAGACGGCGCCTTCAAAATCACGTGATCAAAATCAAACATGGATTGTCATTGGTCAAATGCGGTGCCGAGTGTAACAAGCGAGATGACTGCGTGTCATTTAACATCGGCAACGGTGTGTGTGAGCTCAACAACCAGGTGGTAGGCGGCACTGGTGTCCACAGAGATGACTTTGTCGAAGACGTCGGATATAAATATTATGAGAAACAATAAACTTTGAGTTGAAGGATTTCTTGAACGTATTAATCGTCATGACAATGGTTTGCGAAATAGGTGATTGGCGTTAAGGATGTACATATATGTTAATTCTTCTTCTTCGTATAATTATCGTTGTCTTATTATACCAATTGAGATCATGAGTAAGTACAGAGATTCGTAGATCAATATGTTGATTTACTTCTTGTAATGTATGTAACGATACTTTAGAGGTAGAAAATAACACCAACTTAAAGTTGTATCGTACATGCGATTATAAAATTTACTTTTGCAAATGATAAATATCTGTTTAACCAGAATTTTTTGTTACAATCGCTAACACGTGAAAGAAATTGTTTTGTCATGATTTAGAGTACATGACTGTATGTAAATAATACTTTATTTGATTGTGTGAATTCTATATCAATTACATTGTTAACATTGTAAAATTAAATTATTTAAAACGCGCCTTTTTATGTCTGACTACTGCCATTATGTAATAAAACTTTATAAAGAAAAATTACACTTCATCATTATTTTATAAGTAATGAAGAGACAATTAACACGAAAACGGTTGACTCGACTTATTAGTTATTTGGTTTCTGAATCATCTTTTGAACAAAGGCCTACATTTTCATGAATTTCAACATAACGGTATTAATCTGATAATGTTTAAACAAACACGTCCACGCACACCCACACCCACACAACCGCTCATCCCACATACAAACACAAAGAAAATACTAAGGTTGGATGTTGATGTTCTCAATCTTCACGCCTTTACTGTTGAGGCACTATAAATAGGTTTTGATTTTCAGGATGAAGTCAGAACTATGGGTAAACCTAAATACTAAATGCTTAAAATAGGGCCTATGTTTTATCTGAACCGAATCAGATTCCGTAGGACTGGGTCTTAGCTATACAAGGACACATCTTTGTTCTCAGATAACGGCTAACTACAGAGTATTTCCCCGGTCGTAAAAGTTTGAAGCAGTAGGAATTTGACGTTTTTTAATGTTTTAAATTCAAGATTCAAGATTATTTTATTGGTCCATGCATGCAAACATTACATATAAATTTTTATCCTAATGGCTTTGTTGGCAGTAAACATACAAATAATAGAAAATACAATAAAAAATGACAACCTATTGCCCAACAGGCTTATTTATCTCATGTGATCGGGAAGGCACAGCGACTTGATATAAAACCGGTGTTGGCGAGAGTTAAATCAGTTCATAAGATGTGTGTGTTCACCATAATTATGTTTGTTTAAAATATATTGTAAGTAAATTTTCCTACTTTTGCAGTGTTGTGCTTCGATATGATTTATTTTGTTGTAAATTAAAATCCTTTTTGATGGCTCATTAGATCCGTGTACATAATTAAGTTAAAAAAGAATTGCTTAAACCTAGGCCCATAACTGTCAGTGATGAACACAATATTCAAAACCCATAATTGAGTTTCAAGTTATTTTCTATCTTTTATAATGGTTTTCAGTACAAGTCCTATCCCCTCTTATTTCAATTTGCTCCTATCTTTCCCTGTGTTATTCTTTGTTCCAAACTTTTATTTTTCTTTCATTATGCTGTTGCCTGTTTTAATACTGCGTTGATCTCTTCTTTTGTGTATATCTTCGTTTTTTTAATATTTAAAAAGAAATCATTCCTTATTTCATTTTTCATTCTATCATTCTACCATTAACCCCTTTGCCCCTTATTTGATCCCCTTTATCCTTTAAACCCAATCTTTCCTCCTATCCTTCCTTTTGAATTTCCGTCCCATAGACATCTAGAGTATTATTTCCATATAAGCTGCATATAGGCATTACTAAAAAATAAAAGGCACCAATATGTCCTTCGTGTTAGTGTGGACCAAAAAAGGCAACCATCATTCTTACGGATTATTTGTACATCAGATGTTCATTGTTTGACTGGAGAAAAGAAAGAGAGAGAGAGAAGGGAAAAAGAAAAAAGGATATTAAAGAGAATAAGAGAGAAGTATTTAATGGTAAGAGATGTTGATGTTATGAAAATGAGAAATACATAATGCTGTGACTTAGTGTGTGTGAGAGAGAGAGAGAGAGAGAGAGAGAGAGAGAGAGAGGGAGAGAGAGAGACAGAGTGAGAGAGAGAGAGAAAAAGCAAATGAGAAAAGGAAAGATAATAAAAGAGAACAATGGTGAGAAATGTTGATATCATGAAAATGAGAAATATGTAATGCTGTGATATATAGTGAGAGAGAGGGATAAAGAGTGAAAGCAGTTTTCAATATCATGTTCAACTATTAAAACAGTTGAAGCATGCGGGGGAGGGGGGGGGGGTAATACCACCATCATATTCCCTGTCCCGCCCCTGCTCTCTCTCCAACTGACAGGGTTTGGAACAGTTGATAAATATACACATGATTTGGTTCTCAAAAAAGAAAGGGGATAGGGGTGTCAAGTTACATTTAAAATTTGCTGAGCACCCTCCTCCCCCTCACAAAATATGTGAGGAAGAAAAAAAGAATTAAATGTCAAATGTTCCCATTTGTTTTCAACAATAAAAAAGACGTTCTAATTTGCCAGCAGAAATGTAATTGTGTTTCTCCCCCCCCCCCTCCCTCTTCACAATGCTTCCCCTAATATTCTCACACACTTTCTTCATTTTCTTTCTTTCTTTTTTGTTTACTTTTAAGCTTGTGCCATCATGGACTGATTATACACATACAATTTAATTACATCAATCCTTTAAAGATTACTTATTGCTAATGAACAAGATCCATTTGCGATTCTTATGACAGGAAAAAAAAATCTATCAAACACACAAGACGCCAATATTAATTTGACACCGACCATTCCAACTCTCTAAATAATTAGCAATAGTGACAACTGTAATCATTTTTTATTTGAGAAGGCAATAATGCCTGGTCACTTTCGTGGACCTATTCATTACATTTAAAAGCTTGAATAATTATGTTTGACTCGGTTTTTTTCTTCTCTCCAGCAGTACGAAGCTGTATTCAATAATCAGTGAAAATCATATCGGGTCCTCATTATAATAAAATACTTAGAAGACACTGATTCGCCAATACTGGTGAGTTTTCATTGGCCAAGTGATGAGTACATTTACACTCATGAATAAATTAAGTGGAGATGACCTTTCCCAATGTGCATGTTCGATGCTGATCCGCGTTGTATTTTGTTGGTTACTGTTGCGTGAAGAGCATATACGAATGTAGGAAGCATCGAACATAAAATGAATAATTCATGAGGCTTCGGGCGCTTTCAGATCGTGTTATAATAGGGACTTTTACATTTGCGTGAACTGATACGTGCAACGTCCATTCAAGGCAGTACATTAAAAGGACGTCGATCGTAGCAATCCACGTTGTCGTTGTGCAAATCTAAAAGTCCCTGATCACTGAAATCTAACACTACCTAGTGTAAGAGTTCCGGTAAGAGTTCAGTTGTTCAAACTTCAAACATGGCGGAGCTTGGGAGACTGGTTTCGTGAAGCTACGCACGCGACTAGACTGGCACAAACAGGGGCAACCACACACTGACTGCATTTGGTAACCTCTCCTACTCTACCCATTAACCCCCTCCCCCTATTTTAATATTTGGCGTCTCGCTTAACCAGAAACGTATTTAATGGATCAAATTTTCACTGGTAATTAAGGTTACCGTTTGTTTGTTAGTATGTTGTGCCCTCTTGTGCTGAAAAGGAAACATGTCGGTATTTAGTTTTTATATGAGCTATTAGAGCAGTATAGTGCAACAAGTCTGGGACCAGAACGTGCGAGAACAGTGACAGAGATAGAGAGAGCTAGAGAGAGAGAGAGAGAGAGAGAGAGAGAGAGAGAGATAGCAAAAGAGAAAGGGAAAGAACTAAGGGAGAACTATTTGATAGTGAAAAATGTTGATATAATGCTGTGAGATGAAAGAGAGAGAGAGAGATGGAGTTAGGAAGAAAGGGTGAAAACAGATGCCAATATCATGCTCAAATATGTAGTATTATAAACAGTTTGAGCATGTGGGGAGGGGGGGGGGAAGGAAATACCACAACCATACTGCTTGTTCCGATTCATGTGAATTGCCCCCACTCAATCCCGACACAGTTTGGAAGAGCTGATCAAACTACACTTGTTTTGTTTCTCAAAAGAAAGAGGGGAGAGGGTGTCAAACTTTAAATCTAAAACTGAACACCCCCTACCCCATCAAAAAGAAATGTGAGAATGATAAATTTCACATTTCAAACGTCAAATTTTTCCATTTGTTTTTAACAAGAAGACAAAAAGCGTTCCAATTTGACAACAGATAGTATAACTGTGTCCCCCTTATTTACGATACTGCCCCTAAAATCCCCAACCCCTTTCTATTTTTTCCTTTTCTTTAAAGTTTTACTTTTAAGCTTATGGCCATCATACAGATAAAATTATATTATATCAATCATTTTAATGATTACTTACTGTAAATGAAAAGTCCCCTTTGTGATATATATTATAACATTAATACAAATGTATTAAACATGAAAGACACCGATATCCGTATGACACTAACCATTCCAACTATCTAAATAATCAGCAGTCATGACAATTGCAATATTTTTTTTATTGGAGAAGGCAATATTGCCATGACACCTTTGTGGACTCAGCTAGTATTTTGATAAAACTATTGATATGTGTTTTCCCCCCTGTTGATAAGATTATTAAAAAGCTTAACCCATTCTCATTTTTGTGAAAGTCGAATCGAACTAAATGGACTAAATATTCATAAACCTTGCTCCATTTATATTAGCCACCAAAGTGGCGGAGAGATGAATAATATATTGAAATTATATATAGAGAGAGAGAAAGAGAGAGAGAGAGAGAGAGAGAGAGAGGGAGGGGGGGAGAAAGATGGAAACAACTGGAGAATAAAAGGTACCTTTTGTCAACATGATAGAAAGTACAGCGAAGATATCAGGGAGTATGTGCGTCGATGCATAGGGGAATGTGTGTGCCTGGACACGTCCGCCATATACCCAGAAAGTTCCCCCAAAGGAAAATAGTTCACACCACCCTCTCTGAATGAATCTGGGAAGACAAGTAAGTAATAGACCCTGTCAATAGCCTAGAAATAGAGAAAGATATTACGGAAACTGAAATATGATACTTTTTCAATCTTGTAAAGAGTTGCGATTGATCCAAGTTAATCGCTGGTCTTCTAATCAATCGCAAGTCTTATGTACAAAGTTGCGATTAATATCCATATTGATAAGTCCTCTCACACAATGCAACGTGAAGAAACCTTAATTAGTACTTCAAGTTTATAATTAAAGATAAAATTAGGTTCTGGTCATGTGATTACTTTGTGGAAGAAATTGCTTAGAGGTAATTTGGAAAAGGTTCCTAATGAAGTAAATGAGAACAAAAGTATACAATATTTTGAAGTTTGGGGTGATAAAATGTTAATAAATTGACTCAGTTCTTCTGCAAATCACATGTACTCCACCAACGGTAAAAGGGACTATACATACATGTGTCATGAAAGCTTGGTTCAAACTCTTCAGCTCTTTCTCGTCAACATTTGAATATTAGGGCATTGATGGAAAATCCCTTTTATATGAGATTTTCTACTTTAAAATAAAAAACGACCACAAAGTATTGTTCACCATCACCAGAACCCATTCTCTTTAACAAGATAAATACTTGAATCCAACTAAATTTATTACCAGCTTTTACTTTCTATCCTGTCAAGATGTTTATTTCCTTCATTATATATTTCATGCTGTCAATGCATTTATTTCGACGAATCAAATAGAATCGATCCGAACCATTTTTATTTGGATGTTTCTAGACATTTTTAAAGTGCTTTGACACTATACTGTTCTGGTAAATACCGTCATATGAATTGATAGGCATTTTATACTCGTTCAGATCCTAGCTCCATGCAGGAGATCCTTGTCTTCGACCTGCCAGAGACCACTATTGGCAACTCATATGCTTACGGGACACCAGTATTGATCGATAAAGTTCTGAGTAGATGAATTTTTATCTATCAAAAATAACTCCTATTGTCAAATTCATTTCATGAAAAGAGGTAAGACAAATTATTCAAGCTTTATGAGCAACAATGTACATGTACTGACTCCTCACTGTCATTCGATATTTCGCTCCTAATTGCTTGCTCCTAGAAGCACATTGTTACCAAAAGGTGATGGTCTGATAAACATGGTTCACCAGTAATTTCATTTCATAAATATTTATTTAGGTATTGAGGTTGAGCGATCAGAAAATTACTATAGCATAATTATGTGCGTTCAATTAATTGAATATGATTTAGCACAAATAAGCATTTGTCACAACTAGAGAGAAATTAATCTAGTGGGAGTTCGGTGTTCTCATTTTTTGTACAAGTGTATTGAAAATGAAAATCGATAGAAGTTTGTTAGACCTTGAGATACATTGGTACAGAGAGTACAGTAAGAAAAATGAACAGAGAGAAAGGGGAGGGAGAGGGGTAGAGAGAAATAGGGAAAGAGGGGGGAGGGAGAGATCAAACTAGCAAAGAGACATGATTAAAGAGAATGAGACCAAAATGGATAGAAAGAGAGAGAGAGGGGAGAGAGAGAAAGAGAGAGAGAGAGAGAGAGAGGGGATGAGGGGGAGGAGAGAAAAAGAGCAATTCATGAAACATCGATTTTGAATAATAATGATGGATAATTACTTTAGTTCGGCCAATAGGAACAGCAGAAGATTTCATATAACCGCGTTAAAATGTGGGTGTTTATCATATCGTAGAATTTATTTCGTTTGGTAGAGACATAGGACTGCCTTATACTGAAACTTAAACCCGACGTCAGGTTTATGCTTTGCTTCAAAATCTGGTTTCACAAATAAAATTAGTCTGAAGTCTGCTAAATTTTCCTTTCTGTTAAACATGATTTTAGACCCAGAGTAGGCCTACGGTTTAACTGAAGTAGTAGTTTACGCATAATAAATAGAGAAAACTACAGCATCACAGGATTGGTTTCAAAACTGTTGTTCCATTCTCAAGAAACAGGATTGCAATGGATTCAAAGTGGAAGACAATCATGACCATCTTTATCATTCACGGCTTCTTAGAAGCCCAAGCTGGATCTGCTCCTCCAAGAGGTAAGAAATATTGAATTTATCGGTGGTAGACGACGATCTGATGCAATTGCTCCGCCGTCAAACTTAATCTCATCTTAATACTAACCATTACCATAAACCTAACCCAAAACCGGATAATAACCCTTAGCCTAACCCAATACCTTTGTTGAATAAAGCCGAGGAAAATTGTCACAGGAGCAAAATTGTGGGTAATCGATCTGGCGATAAATTATTGCTCCATGGCAAATATAATACACTCGCTTAATGCCTATCTTCAACAGTTGACCAGGCAGTTATTAGCCTCATCTTAATCGTAATCCCTTTCATAAACCTTACCTTAATAGAAGATGAGTAGATGACAACAAGAACCATATATTTTTGGCGAAATAAAGCCCGGAGTAGGGCTGATAAGGCCGCATGAGCAAATGTCGGGTCTAATCTGGCCTCCATTCAACGTCCTATCCGAGGGACGGAGTGTTTTTTTTTTTTTCTCACTGTAACACAGTCTGCGTGTAGGAAACAGGGGAGGGGCGCGTTAACACCCACAATCTTAGCTTCGACAGGCAGATAATTTACCGACTGGGCCAACGAGATATAGAGCACGATCAAAATGACTGTCAAGAACTATACTCAAGACCGATTTCCGCAGCCTATTCCATATCCCAATTAAATAGTGTTCAGATAACACAATACATTTCTGTAAATTGTATTTGTTTTCACATCAAAAGGTGATGGACAAGGCTATTGAATTTGCTTGAGGTTGCTTTTTGAAAGTCTTTGTGATCGTGTTATGAAGATATACAGTTACTAATGAAGTAAAAATGTACAAAATATATGTTAACTACCAAGGTAGATTAAGTTGTACACAAAATACATTGATGCTTTTATTCTAAAGAAAAGAAAATATAGTCTCAATCTTATATTGTCACTAATCTTCTCAAATTACGTTTATTTTTTTCTTTTAGATTAAATTTATTAATATTTTAATGTATCTATCTCAAAGAAAAATGTACTTCCACTCCTGTACCTTTCGAAAGTAATTGCTATATCAATCATTAACTTTCTCATTCGTTTAGAATCTGATTCATCTTCGTCCTCTGATGATTGTGTCAATCCCACTTTAACATCCATGTTTAAAGGACAGCATAGACAGGTAAATAACGAATTTTTTCGTGCATCTATGTTTAAAGGGAGAACAAGACAGGTAATAAGGAATTGTATACAGTGTTCTTAAAGTATTAGCCATTCCCTTTAAATTTTAAGGGGTGTGGTCCGCTGTGGAACCTGGGAGCGACTTTCACACCAGTTTTCACTGGAACATTGTTTGACAATTAGCCAGTTCATAGTTGCAGTCTAAGCATGAGCAGATAAAGGTCATTGCAAACCAAATTGTGAAATACATGGAGACAAAATAATGGATACGTGCTCATGAAAGTTACGTAATCATTATTCATTATGCACAAGCAGCTAGTGCACTCCATGATACACAGGTGGAAGTTTCTTTGAAAAGGAGAAACAAAGGCTATTTATGTAGAACCTCTATAGCTGTAGGAGTGATTATTTCAAAATGTACAAAGTGGGACCTCTTCATGTTTTGAAGATCTGTGGATATTCGGGGACATGTGCTAACCGTGAACTGGTCTATTTAGTCGATAAAATGTCCTCATGCTTTGGGGATTAGTACAAATCAAAGAAATAAATATTTTTTTAAAAGTCTTTTCTAAAGCGGTGGAGTGGGTGTGCTCGAACTGAAATACCTCTGGGTTGATTTTACCATGGTTCTTAGAAAGTCCATGGTTTTACGGGAATTAATTAAACAACGTCTCTCATATAATAGTGTCCTTTGTAAAACTTAAACGGCAGTCCAAGAAACACACAATTATCTAATTTGTTCAGGAATTTCCCACATTTCACGTCTCTATGGCAATACACGGAATAGGCTACAAATCAGTATTGATTGTGTTTACAAATGTGTAAATGTTTTTATATATTTGTTCCATAGTTCTGGGGGTAACTTTCTGATCGGTTGTCAATTTTTACTTAACCACAACAAAAAAGTAGGCCTCGTGTAGTAAAGTTGTTCGTTCATATAGCTCTTTCGTCGAAACTATAGACGCAAAACTATAACATTTAGGTACTTTTAGACTACATATAACATTCCCTAACATGTTTTCAGAATGATAGCCTTCTCACGTGATTTTATTTCATTTCTCTTGTAGAAGCGAGCTGCGCCAACCCGAGGTAAGTAATTAAGGCATTAACGAAATATCGATTTAATACATTTCGATAAATCATGCAAAATAGGGGTAGAACATATTATAACTGCTAGATTGCTTTAAAGCCACCTCAATGCCTTAACTATTCAATATAGTACAATCCCATGAGTTAGGCCTGTCGTAAAGTATCTAAGGCCAAATCAAATTAATATTTGGATTTCGTCCCCTTCTTCTTCCTTTTACGACCTTCCCCGAAGTTGTTTGTTATTTAATATTTTTGTTCTGAAATGAACATACACCCTAAAACTGGGAACATATAAACAGTTAGACAAAAGTCGTTAATACAACCTAATCCAAATATTGTTAAGAAAAAAAAAGTATGTAGAAAACTTATCAATAGTATTTATGTGTGCAGGATATATATCAAATGTTAAATATCAAAATTGAAATCCCTCCTCCTCATTTCGAGATTTCTGGACGAGAAACTAATACTAAATTATACTTTGCCCAAGGCCATGCAGCGCACACTACAAAATCCGACTGCGATCCGATTTCCGAATAAATAGCAATTTTAATAGATCAGGAAATCTAAAAAAGCATTATGTTCCCGATTTAGGTTCTAAACTGATGATAAGAATACTAAAACAATCGGAATTTGAATAGTGCATTTAAACCTTCTAGTCAGAATATTAGTCGAATCGTCTTCAAATCGTACAGATAATGGGATTACTCGTCTGATGGCACTCCGCTTTTGTGCCGATCCAGTTATCTTTTACTCCTCTAACAAAACTTGAAATCACTTGAAATTCAAAATTAAACAGTTTGAATAAATATATTCCCGGTTCTAATTTACTACGTCACCTATGCTTATGCCAACGTGGACTTAGTACCCGATATTATACATAAAACTTAACCTCGATTATTTAGGCTCGCTTCAACGACTATTTTCGTGAAAATTATTGGAATCTAAAAAATCCACATTCATGAATAGTTTACACTTAATACGGGGTGAACACCAAATAATTCAAAATTATCATGTCATTCTTCTATAATCTAAAATTCTAAATGATTCAATGTTATAAAGTCTTAATCTTATATTGTCACCAACTTTCACAAATTACATTTATTTTCCTTCAGAATAAGTTTAATGATAATGTTACGTATCAATCTAAAAGAAAATAAATCAAACTGAAAGAAAATAAATGTATGTTATATCCTAAGTATTGTAATTGAAGATGGAAATGTGTTTACCATCATAATTACAACTTTGTTTCACTAATAATTGTGTATAGTTTCAGACTGCAGCAATTGGGCATCTCCACTGCTCGTGATGGAGTGTGACACAGGATCAACAATCAACATCACCAAAGGAATTTGTACGAGGCTTCCTTCTTGCAGTGCTTATGACCCCTCCTTGGACAGCCAGTGTACTGACGGTTACAAGACGGCACAGTGGGCTCCGTATTGCGAGACTCGCAATCCATGTGGCGTCAATGTCTTTTGCGGGGAGGATGAATCGTGCACTGGGGAGTACACCTACACCTACGCTGATTATTAATGTAAGCAATAGCCAGGGGCGTTGCCAAAGGGGGGGTGTGGGGGGGTGCGACACCCCTCCACCTGTCAGGATATTGTCGGTAAAATTGCGCTGCCGTCTGGAGAAAAAAAAGGGGGAAGGGGAAAAAAGAGAGGGAAAAAAAAGAGAGGGAAAGGGAAAGAAAATAAAAAAAAAGAAAAGGAAAAGAAAACAAAGTAAAAAAAAGAAAGGAAAGAAAGTAAAAGAAAGGAAAGAAAAGAGAAGGAAGAAAGAGAAAAAAGAAAAAGAGGGGGGAGAGGAAAAAAGGAAAAGAAAGAAAAGAAAGAAAAGAAAGAAAAGGAAAAAAAGAGGGGAAAAAGAGTAAAATGGAAACAAAAGAAACGGGGGATGAAAGAGAGGAGAGCGAGGGGAGGTAACAATCTGAGAGAGGATGAGTGGGTGTAAATGAGAGAAGGTGGTTGTTGGGTGGAGTCGTCTCGTCGGTGGAGCAAGAAAGACACGGGTAAATATGTTGATGTGTCGGGTCAGCTGTGTCGGTATTCTTGCTCGATCCTCGTGTACTATATTAATGCAGAAGTTTGAAGTCGGTGAGATGTGTATTGTCGGTCGGCCGACAAGTTTTTTTCCCTACGAACTGTGACTTCTTATCCGCTGTGACGACTTCTAGAGTGACTACAACTACAATACTTGTATTTTCTCGAAGTTTCACTTTCCTATAATATCAGCTAAAGAAATCAGAGGTTTAACATTTTCGGGGAAACTAAATTCAAACAAGGTTTCAGAGTCAACAATGGTACGACGAATCGTCTTCCTTTCTCTATATTGTGATGAAACGCAAGGGGAAAACTTCATTTAGACAAGTCGAGAACGGTACAACGAATCATCTTCTTTCTCTAATAATTTAAGGAAACGTCAAAGCTTCCGCGCTTCGCGCGAGAGGCGGTAACTGAATGCAGACAAATAGGGATTATTAAAGTCGAAAACGATACAACAAATCGGGTTCTTTCTCTAATAATTTAAGGAAACGTCAAAGCTTCCCCGCTTCGCGTGAGAGGGAGAAACTGAATTCCGATGAATAGGGCTTAATAAGAGTCGAAAACGGTACTACGAATCGTCTTCCTTTCTCTATATTGTGATGAAATGCCAAAAATTCCGCGCTTTGCGCAGAAGGGGAAAACGTCATTCAGATAAATGAGTCGAAAACGGTACAACGAATCGTCTTCTTTCTCTAATAATTTAATGAAGCGTCAAAACTTCCGCGGGAGGGGGAAAGCTTCATTCAGACAAGGATTAAGAGTCGAGCACGGTTCAACGAATCGTCTACTTTTTCTAATAATTTAAGGAAACTTCAAAGCTGCCGCGCTTCGCGCGAGAGGGAGAAACTGAATTTAGATGAATAGGGCTTAATAAGAGTCGAAAACGTTACGACGAATCGTCTTCCTTTCTCTATATTGTAATGAAACGCCAAAAATTCCGCGCTTCGCGCGAAAGGGGAAAACATCATTTAGACGAGTCGAGAACGGTACAACGAATCGTCTTCTTTCTCTAATAATTCAAGGAAACGTCAAAGCTTCCGCGCTTCGCGCGAGAGGGAGAAACTGAATTCAGATGAATAGGGCTTAATAAGAGTCGAAAACGGTGCGACAAATCGTCTTCTTTCTCTAATAATTTAATGAAGCGTCAAAACTTCCGCGGGAGGGGGGAAAGCTTCATTCAAACAAGGATTAGTGAAACGTCAAAACTTCCGCGCTTCGCGCGGGAGGGGGAGAACTGAATTCAGATAAGGATTAAGAGTCGTGAACAGTTCACCGAATCGTCTGCTTTTTCTCATAATTTAATGAAACGTCAAAGCTTCCGCGCTTTGCGCGGGAGGTGGAGAAACTGAATTCAGACAAGGATTAATAGTCGAGAACGGTACAGCAAATTGTCTTCTTGTTATAATAATTTAATGAAACATCAAAGCTTTCGCGCTTCGCGCGGGAGGGGGGGGGGGAAACTACATTCACACAGGGATTAACAGTCGAGAACGGTACAATAAATCGTCTTCTTTTCCTTATAATTTAAGGAAACGTCTAAGCTTCCGCGCTTCGCGCGGGAGGCGTATCACCCACACCCCCTAATGAGCGCGCTTCGCACGCTATTTAAATGACTCGCTTGCTCACTACTGCCCCTCCGTAAAAAAAGATCCTAGCTCCGTGCCTGCATTAAAATATATAGCTATAATGCTGACTAAGTTGACGAAATAATTCGTATATTTATGTCGTCGAGGAAAATGACCATTTGTGCATACGCAAGTACTATAGATAGTCCATAGGAAATACAATTTAGCCTTCGGCCCCAGGTTTAAGGGGTTAAATTTGTAGATATTGGACATTTAATTTTGTCGGTAATTGGTTGCTAGTTTTGTCGGTAATCGTTAGTCTCTACACCCCCCCCCCCCCCCCCCACTGAAAATGGTCTAGCGACGCCCCTGGCAGTAGCGGTTCTAGAAATGGCGAGAAGTCAACTCCCAGCCCTCCCCCCCCCCCTCCCCCCTTAAACAAAAATATATTCCTCCTCAATTGAAGAAAAAAAATTACATCGCACATGTAGACTAAATGTACGAATCCCCAAGTCCCAGAAACAAATATTCTTCTAGAACCGCGCCCGAATGTAAGTTTAAGTTTAGATTTAATTGCATGATAGCGAAAAAATGAAAATGTAATGTCTTCAATAGCTTTCATAGAAAATGCATAAAATAAATTATTTAATAGAAATATAATCAAGATAAGTAAATCGTAAAAGATATTCCCACTGCAAAATTTATTGCATAATAATCTACTGAAACAAATGAGAAACTAAAATCAAAATGTATTCAAGTTGTTCTAATTTGGGGATCGGTTGAGAAGTGAGGGTTTATGCTAGGTATTCATAATTATGTTTCGTTAGTGTTGTATCAGTGCTATACATGTATAATAATGATAATAGTTGCAATTTATATAGCACTTTTTCCACTTGATACTTGAGATGCCATTTATGAGTCAGCGTTACCAAGCAGTGACAGTGTTTTTTTTCAATTAATGCATAAGGTTTAAGAACAGATAGGACTTCATAGATTGTTTTAACTTGGCTACTATTTGGCAGGTTGGTGGTGATTTTAATTTGAGGAGGGAGCTGTTCCAGAGTGTGCGAGCAGGAGAGGAGAAATTGCATCGCCAGCTAATTTGTCGATGAGTGGTTTAATAAAGATTACTGACTATCTTTTTTCCTCTATCAATCAAATTGTTTAAATCATGTTCTTTTAATGCCATTCTTATTCCATCCACAGGTATCCCAGGTGAAACAAACTTGCCGACAGCGTCAACAAATGTAAGCTATCAACAACGGGGTCATATGACATATAAACATTCACTGAGAACATTTTGATCTTTAAAAAAAAGAATAACTAATGTATTTTCTATATAGATAAGATCGTTTATAACATCATAAATTGACTTAACTTTCTTGTAGATTATTAATTCAATTTACTCACTAGTTGAATTACTTATTTATTCATTCATTCGTTCATTCATTCATTTAATTTATTTTATATATTTGTTTAACGTACTTTTGACATGGGTTATTCTTTTCTCACTTACAAATAAAAGTATCAGACATCTTTTAAGAGTTTAATAATCTATTATGGGTATACTGACGGAACAGAGATGTATATTTATGTATCATAACAGGCCGTTCCTGACAATCGGACTCCAACACCAGGTAAATATTCACGACATTTTGTGGAGGTGTCATGGCCTAGAGGTGTATTCACATGACCACCAATCCTGATGTTTAAGGTTCGAATCCCGGACCGGCACCAATGTATTTTGGCAAGACATTAATCCACATTCGCCACTTCCAACCCAGCTATCCTGGCAATTCGTAGGGTAATAATAATTGCAGGCCCTCTAGAAGGACAGTACTGAAGCTGATGTGGCTTCTCTTGATAACCAAAATTATGATTATTATCATAATGATTGTTATTAACATTAAATATAAGACAAACCCAAATAAACACTATTAGTTATGATAATACATGATAAGGCCTAGGTAACTGTTATTATTATTTCACTTTTAATTATTATCATTATTAGAAGTAGTAGGAGTACTCTTATGATCGAAACTATTATTGTTGTCTTTGTTGTTAATATTATTATCATTTATTATTATATAAATATAATAATATAATAATTATTATTTCATCATCATCATCGTTGTTATTATCATTAATATTTAATGGTTGAGCTAACGCTAGAAGTAACATTCCTGTACAGATAACAACCAGTCAAGTGTGGTTACAGGGGGGGGGGGACAGTTCGTTTTCAGGAGAATAAATGTATAATATACATACATGTATATATTTGGGCAATGGGAAAGTTAGCCGAGGTATGAATCCGTTGCCTTATGATGTAATTGGAAAATGATATTCAATATAGATTTTTTTTTCCCCTCTCCGTACAATTACAAGCATACGTGGTCCGACAGAAGACAGCCCTCTTTAAACGGATCCACCAAGAATGGCGTCTCCGAAATCACGTGATCAAAACCAAACAAGGATTGTCATTGGTCATGTGCGGTGCCGAGTGTAACAAGCAAGATGACTGCGTGTCATTTAACATCGGCAATGGTGTATGTGAGCTCAACAACCGGATGGTAGGCGGTACTGGTGTCCGCAGAGACGACTTTGTTAAAGACGTGGGATTTAATTATTATGAGGAACAATAGACTTTGAGTCACAGGTTTTCTTGGACGTATTAATCATCATGATAACGGTTTGCAAAAGCAGGTGATTAACATTGAGGATGATCTTTGAAGGTTTGCATGGTGGTATGAATAATCACGGAAGAGTTTACGGTACACCATGTGTAAAGTCCTCGAGGGACTGAGGAAAGTAGATAGAGAATAGAGGTGAGATGAAAGGCGAGAAAGTGGAGGTTAGAAGGAAGAGTATCTTTCGGAAGTGAGTTTAGTCCTGAAAAAGGACTGTAACCCAGAAAGTTTGGGCAGGATGAGAGGTTTGAGTAGAAGACTGGATTGAGTTGGAGAGTTGAGTAGGCGAGTAGAATTGCAGAGCAGGAGCAGGAGAGTAGACTCGACGTTTCGGACAGGTTGACTGTCCGTCTTCAGGAGTGCACATTGAGGATGTACATACATATCGTATCTACTTCTACTTATATCATTGTCTTATTATACGAACTGAGATTATTTGTAATCAAAGAGATTTGTTCATCAAGATGTTGGTTTTACTCTTTATGTGTATAACAAAACTTTAGAAGCAAAGTGGCACCGTTCATGTGAATATAAGTTTACTTTTGTATGATAAATGATCAATATCAGTTTAACCTGACAAATAGTGTCACAATTGCTAACACATTCAAGTATTTGTTTTGCCATGATTTAGGGTACATGGATGTATGTAAATAATTCTTCATTTGATTGAGTGAATTCTGTATTTATTACACTGTTAAAATTGTAAAATTAAAAGATTTAAAACAGGCCTTTTATGTCAGACTACTGCCATTATGTAATGGGACGTTCTAAAGAAGAAAAAGGGCGCTTTTAAGAAGTGAATGGAAATACACTTCATCAATTATAAGTCTAATAATAATAATAATAATAATACGTCTTGTTTACCCAGGGTAGCGTCATCAGTATTCATACTGTTCTCCCTGAGGGTCCTGCAATCATATAGCAATGAAGAGACCATTCACGCGAAAAAAATTCGACTTGACTTATTCAATATTCGACTTTCTAATCATCTTTTGAACATAGGCCTACATTGTCATGAATTCCAAAATGACAGTATTAATCTGAATAGGTCTACACAAACACGTAACGCACACCACACTCCCACTCACCCCACTTACAAACACAAAGAAAATACTGAAGGTTTGATGTTGATGTTCTCAATCTTCACGCCTTTACTGTTGGGGCACCATAAATATGTTTTGATTTTCAGGATAAAATCATAACTATGGGTCAACCTTAATAATAAATGCTGAAAACAGGACCTGCTTTATCTGAACCGAATCAGATTCCGTAGGACTTGGTCTTTGCTATAAAAGAACACATCTTTGTTCTCAGATATCGGCTGACTACAAAGTATTTCCCCGGTCGTAAAAGTTGGACGCAATAAGAATTTGATGTTTTATAATGCTTTATATGACTAGATCATTGGCTAACTGGTTTATTTATATTATGTAATCAGGAAGGCGCAGCGACTTGATATATTAGGGACTTTTAGATTTGCCGAACGACAACGTGGATTGCTACGATCGACGTCCTTTTAATGTACTGCCTTGAATGGACGTCACACGTATCAGTCCACGCAAATCTAAAAGTCCCTAATACCGGTGTTGGTGCGACTTAAATCACTTCATTAGAATTGTGTGTTCATCAGAATTTTGTTTGTTTGCAATATCTTGTTAGAACATTTTCCTACTTTTGCAGTGTTGCGCTAGAATTTGATTTATTTTGTTGTAAATTCAAATCCTTTTTGATGGCTCATCAGATCTGTGTACATAATTAAGTTGAAAGAATTGCTTAAACCTAGGCCCATAACTGTCAGTGATGAACACATATTCAAAGGCCATAATTGAGTTTTAAGTTATGTTCTATCTTTTATAATGGTTTTCAGTACAAGTCCTATCCCCTCTTATTTCATTTTGCTCCTATCTTTCCTTGTATTATTCTTTGTTCCAAACTTTTATTTTTCTTTCATTATGCTTTTCCCTGTTTTAATACTCCGTTAATCTCTTATTTTGTGTATATCTTCGTTTTTTATATATTTAAAAAGAAATCATTCCTTATTTCATTCTTCATTCTATCATTCTACCATTAACCCCTTTGCCCCTTATTAATTCCCTTTATCCTTTAAACCCAATCTTTCCTCCTATCCTTCCCTTTGAATTTCCGTCCCATAGACAACTAGAGTATTATTTCCATATAAGCTGCATATAGGCATTACTAAAAAATAAAAGGCACCAACATGTCCGTCGTGTTAGTGTGGACCAAAAAGCAACCATCATTCTTACGGATTATTTTGTTCGTCAGATGTTCATTGTTTGACTGGAGAAAAAAAAAATGATTTTGAGTCATGGGTAAATTAAAAACACAAAAAGTGTCTTATTTTTATAACTTGGTTTGTAATACGGTGCCAATCATGATATAATACATTCCCTGGAAAGAAAAAAATAGGGCTCAGAAGTAGCCTATATGCTTTGTTTAAAAATATTGGGGAAAATTTTATGTGGCAAAATGCATAAGATTGAAGTTGTAATAATTTCAAGGAGCAAATGAAACTATTTGAGCCTAATATCCGACTTTAAATTGTATAATCTGTAAACTTGGTGAATTACAATATTTTGATGTTTTAAGGAAAATAAACAAAATTAAGCTAATTTATATATATTATATGAATATTCTCTTCATATTTTTAACATATTGTATTGTAATGTGCATACGGTTGGGTTGGATAAATCATACGTGGAAGAAGTCTGAAAACAGAACGTGAGAGAAAAGAGAGAAAGAGAGAGAGAAAGAAAGAGAGAGAGAGAGAGAGAAAGGAAAACGATAAGAGAATAAAGAGAGAAGTATTTAATGGTAAGAGATGTTTATGTTATGAAAATGAGAAATACATTATGCTGTGACTTAGTGAGAGGGAGAGAGAGAGTGAGAGAGAAAGAGAAAAAGCAAATGAGAAAAGGAAAGATAATAAAAGAATTATTTAATGGTGAGAAATGAGAAATATGTAATGCTGTAATATAGTGAGAGAGAGAGTGAGAAAGAGAGAAAGCAGTTGCCAATATCATGTACAATATGTATTTAAAACAGTTGAAGCATGTGGGGGTGGGGTAATAGCACCATCATATTCTCTATCCCGCCCCTGCTCTCTCCAACTGACAGGGTTTGGAACAATTGATAAATATACACTTGGTTGGGTTCTCAAAAGAGGAAGGGGAGGGGGTGTCAATTTACATCTAAAATTAGCTG
The DNA here is from genome assembly GCA_035222895.1 of Strongylocentrotus droebachiensis. Taxonomy (NCBI): domain Eukaryota; kingdom Metazoa; phylum Echinodermata; class Echinoidea; order Camarodonta; family Strongylocentrotidae; genus Strongylocentrotus; species Strongylocentrotus droebachiensis. The sequence goes on along the minus strand of JAVYIG010002698.1, from coordinate 176,946 downwards.
AGCACCCTCCTCCCCCATACAAAAAAATGTGAGGAAGAAAAAAAGGGAAAAAAAAGTCAAATGTTCTCATTTGGTTTCAACAATTTAAAAAAGCGTTCTAATTTGCCACCAGCAAATGTAATGGTGTTTCTCCCCCTACCCCTCCTTACAATTCTACCTCTAATATCCCCACCCCCTTTCTACATTTTCCTTCCTCTTTTTCCTTTTTACTTTTAAACTTGGGCCATTATGGACTGACCATACAGATACAATTAGTTTACATCAATCCTTTTAAAGATTACTTATTGCAATCGTGACAACTGTAATCATTTTTTTTATTTGAGAAGGCAATATGGCCAGGTCACTTTCGTGGACCTATTCATTACATTTAAAAGCTTGAATAATTATGTTTGACTCGGTTTTTTTCTTCTCTCCAGCAGTACGAAGCTGTATTCAATAATCAGTGAAAATCATATCGGGCCCTCATTATAATAAAATACTTAGAAGACACTGATTTGCCAATACTGGTGCGTCGTCATTGGCCAAGTGATGAGTACATTAACACTCATGAATAAATTAAGCGGAGATGACCTTTCCCAATGTGCATGTTCGATGCTGATCCGCGTTGTATTTTGTTGGTTACTGTTGCGTGAAGAGCATACGAATGTAGGAAGCATCGAACATAAAATAAATAATTCATGAGGCTTCGGGCGCTTTCAAATCGTGTTATAATCACTGAAATCTAACACTACCTAGTGTAAGAGTTCAGTTGTTAAAACTTCAAACATGGCGGAGCTTGGTTTCGTGAAGCTACGCACGCGAGCAAACAGGGGCAACCACACACTGACTGCATTGCGTGACCTCCCCTACTCTACCCATTAACCCCCCCCCCCCATTTTAATATTTGGCGTCTCGCTTAATAATAAATAATAATAATACATTATATTTCTATAGCGCTTATTACAATGTTTCTAAGCGCTTTACAAAGTTGTACTTAGATAATAATAATAATAATACATTCAATAACTTTAATTAATATATACGCTTAACCATAAACGTATCTAATGGATCAAATTTTGCATTGGCAATTAAGGTTACCGTTTGTTTGTTGGTGTGTGTTGCCCTCTTGTGCTGAAAAGGAAACATGTCGGTATTTTGTTTTTATATGAGATATTAGAGCAGTATAGTGCAACAAGTCTGGAAACAAAACGTGCGAGAACAGTAACAGAGAGATAGAGAGAGAGAGAGAGAGAGAGAGAGAGAGAGAGAGAGGTGGAGTTAGGAAGAAAGGGTGAAACAGTTGCCAATATTATGCTCAAATATGTAGTATTATAAACAGTTGGAGCATGTGGGGAGGGGGGAAGGAAATACCACAACTATACTGCCTGTCCCGATTCATGTGAATAAGGGAGTTTACAGATAGCACATGGTACAAATGACCCCAAATATCCACAGATCTTTTACACATGGAGAAGTTCCACTTTGAGCATCTTAGAATAATAACTGCCAAAGTCCTAGATGTGCTTCATGAATACCTTTTGTTTGACCTCTTGAAAAGAATACTTCCACCTGCGTATCATAGAATGTACTGTTGGTGCATAAATGAATAATGTTACATAACTTTCATGAGCGCATATCCAGTATTCATCTCTGTGGGTTTTACAATTTTGGTGCAAATGACCTTCATCTGCCCATGCGCAATTTGTATCTGTAAACTGGCTTATTGCCCCCCCCCCCCCACCCCGCTCAATCCCGACACAGTTTGGAAGAGCTGATAAAACTACACTTGTTTGGTTTCTCAAAAGAGAGAGGGGAGAGGGTGTCAAACTTTAAATCTAAAACTGAACACCCCCTCCCCCACCAAAAAGAAATGTGAGAACGATAAATTTCACATTTCAAACGTCAAATTTGTCCATTTGTTTTCAACAAGAAGACAAAAAGCGTTCCAATTACAGATAGTATAACTGTGTCCTCCTCCTCCTTCTCTACGATTCTGCCCCTAATATCCCCAACCCCTTTCTATTTTTTCCTTTTCTTTTTGTTTTACTTTTAAGCTTGGGCCACCATTAACTGATCATACAGATAAAATTCTATTATATCAATCCTTTTAAAGATTACTTACTGTAAATGAAAAAGTCCCCTTTGTAATAAATATTTTAACAATAATACAAATGTTTTAATAACGAAAGACACCAATATCCGTATGACACTAAACATTCCAAGTCTCCACATAATCAGCAATCATGACAATTGCAATTTTTTATTTTTTATTGGAGAAGGCCATATTGCCATGACACTTTTGTGTACCCAGCTAGTATCTTGATCAAACTACTGATGTGTTTGTGTGTGGGGGGGGGAAGGGGGGGGGAGGGGGTTCTCCGTTGATACAATTTAAAAGCTTGAACTCATTTGACTCGATTTTTTTTCCAACAGTACGAAGCTGTATTCAATATTCAGTTTAAATGATATTTGGTCCTCATTATAATAAAAGACACTGGATCGCCAATACTCGTAATAATGAGAGAGTGAGAGAGAGATGGAGATGGAGAAAGGGTGAAAATAGTTGCCAATATCAGGTTCAAATATGTAGTATTATAAAGAGTTGGAGCATGTGGGGTAGGGAGGAAATACCACCATCATATTACCTGTCCCGTTTCATGTGAAGAGCTGATAAAACTACACTGTTTGATTTCTTAATAGACAGAGGGTTGAGGGTGTCAAACTTTATATCTTAAATCGAACACCCCCTCCCCCACCAAAATGAAATGTGAGAATGATGAATTTTCAAATTTCAAACGTCATTTTTTCCCATTTGTTTTCAACAAGAAGTCAAAAGGCGTTCTGATTTGCTCACAGATAGTTTAACTGTGTCCCCCCCCCCCCCCCTCCTCTCATATTGCTCCAATCGTCTCATTTTCGCTCGCGTGAACATTGCCAGCACAAACCACTGACCTCTACCTCCTGGACGGATCATCGCCCATTCCCATTCACTATACGTTACGTACTAAAAGGCTGTATTGTCTGACCGTTCATGAATATTCATGTTTTTGCTAAACTCGGCAAAATGTTTGCTTTTACTTAATGGAAAAATTACGGTGGGGGGTTGGATGAAATGGACATAATGAACTAAGCAGAAGTGATCTATGATAATTCATGCTACTTATCCTTCGTGTGCTTGACCTATAATCTTAAAATCGCTTGGCAAACTGAGTCCAAAGTTCGACTTGTTTCACATGTGTACTATAGGCAATGACGAGCTTGCCAACTATTTTGATCAAATAACGGTGGGTGAACTTTCAAAAGTCAATGGGACATGAGGGTTCCAATGAAAGAGCTCGTGATAACGTAAGTTGGGGTGGATGTGCTTTTTGTTTAAACAAAAAATGAATTTTTAACGATTTTTTTTTTGGGTACAATTCCATAGGCTAACATGTATGGCTGCTGACTCTGACGATAGGGGGCGTTGTGAAATGAGACTAAACGGAGCTATATGACGATTCTGCCCCTCTTTTTTATTTACCTTTAAGCTTGGGCCAACATGGACTGATTATATAGATAACATTATATTATATCAGTCATTTTAAAGATAACTTACTGTAAGTGAACAAGTCCCCTTTGTGATAAATATTATAATAATAATAAAAATGTATTAAACACGAAAGACACCAATATCCGTATGACACTAACCTTTCCAACTCTCCAAATATTCAGCAATCATAACAATTGCAATAATTTTTTTATTGGAGAAGGCCATATTGCCATGACACTTTTGTGGACCCAGCTAGTATCTAGATGAAACTCCGTTGATAATATTTAAAAGCTTGACCTAGTTTCACTCGAATTTTTCCAACAGTACGAAGCTGTGTTATATAATCAGTGAACATTATATTGGGTCCTCATTATAGAGTTAGAGGACGCTGGATCGCCAATACTTGTGCCTCGTTATTAGCAAATTAATTATTTATTTGCTACTTAGTCATCCATACTACATTTAGGCAAGCTGTCATCCGATTACCAAATGATAACCGTTCTCATTTTTGTGAAAGTCGATGCGAACTAAAGGGATTAAATATTCATAGACTTGCTCCATTTATATTAATCGTCGAAGTGGTAGAGAGATCAATAATACATTGAAATTAGAGAGAGAGAGAAAGAGAGAGAGAGAGTGGGTGAAAGGGATGGATTAGAAGGAGAATAATATATATCTTTTGTCAACATGATAGAATGTATGTAGCGAAGAAATCAGGGAGCATGGGCGTCAATGCATATAATGTGTGTGCCTGGACACGTCTGTCATATACCAGGAAGATTCCCCCAAATGAAAATAGTTCACCCCCAACCGCCTTTGAATGGTCAATAGCCTCGAAATAGAGAAAGATGTTACGGAAACTGAGATAAGATAGTTTTATCTTATAAAGAGTTGCGGTTGATCCAAATCAATCGCAACTTTAAAGTCCCCTATTTCTTATGTACATAGTTGCGATTGATATCAATCACACATAATCACACAAGTAATACAGACATGTAAGTAAATAGACCTGGTTAATAGCCTAGAAATAGAGAAAGATGTGACGGAAACTGAAATATGATACTTTTTCCATCTTTTAAAGAGTTGCGATTGATCCAATTATTCGTTGGTCTTCTAATCAATCGCAAGTCTTATGTACAAGGTTGCGATGAATATCCATATTGATAAGTCCTCTCACACAACGCAATGTGAAGAAACCTTAACTAGTACTTCCAGTTTAAAGTTAGAGATAAAATTAGGTTCTGGTGATGTGATTACTTTGTGAAAGAAATTGCTTAGAGGTAATTTGGAAAAGGTTCCTCATGAAGTTAATGAGAAAAAAAGTATACAATATTTTGGAATGATGAAATGGTAATAAATTGACTTAGCCGTTCTGTAAACCACATGTACTGCACAAACGGTAACAGGAACCATAAATATATGTGTCGTGAAAGCTTGGTTCAAACTCTTCAGCTCTTTCTCGTCAAAATTTGAATATTAGGGAATTAAAGGACAATCCCTCTTATAGGAGATTTTTCAAATTTCCGAGGACCAAACAAAAAAATTAGTGCTCACTACTATTGCATGCTTCTAGGAGCACATTGTTACCAAAATGTGATGGTCTGATAATCATGATTCGCCTGTAATTTCATTTCATAAATATTTATTTGGGTATTGGGGTTGAGCCATCAGAAAATTACTATAACATATATGCGTTCAATTAATTGGATATCATTTATCACAAATAAGCATTTGTCACAACTAGAGAGAAATTAATTTAGTCGGAGTGCGGTGTTCTCATTTTTTGTACAAGTGTATTGAAAATGAAAATGAATAGAAGTTTGTTAGACCTTGAAATACATTGGTATAGAGAGTACAGTAAGAAAAAATCGACAGAGAGAAAGGGGAGGAGAGGGGAGAGAGAAATAAAGAAAGAGAGGGGGGAGAGATCAAACTAGCAAAGAGACATGTTAAAGAGAATGAGACCAAAATTGATAGAAATATAGATTGAGAGAGAAATAGAGAGAGAGAGAGAGAGAGAGAGAGGGGAGCTGAGAAAAAGAGCAAACTATGAAACATCGATTTTGGATAACAATGATAGAGAATGAATTCAGTTCGGCCAATGGGAACAGCAGAATATTTCATATAGCCCCGTTAAAATGTGCATGTTTATCATATCGTAGTATTTATTTCGTTTGGTAGAGACATAGGACTGCCTTCTACTGACATTTAGACCCGACGTTAGGTTTACGCTTTTCATCAAAATCTGGTTCAACAAAGAAAATTAGTCTGAAGTCTATCAAATTTCCTCTTTGTTAAACATGATTTTAGAACCGGAGTAGGCCTTCGGTTTAACAGAAGTAGTAATAGTATACGGATCGTAGGTGGAGCAAACTACTGCATCACAGGATTGGTTTCAAAACTGTTGTTCCATTCAAAGGAAAAGCATTACGATGGATTCAAAGTGGAAGACAATCATGACCATCTTCATTATTCACGGCTTACTAGAAACCCAAGCTGGATCTGCTTCTCCACGAGGTAAGAAATATTGAATTTATCGGTGGTAAACAACGATCTGACGAAAATTACTCCAAGGTCAAACTTAATCTCATCCTAATCCAAAAACTTACCATAAACCTAACTTAAAACCTAATATTAACGTACCCAAAACCTTTGTTGAATAAAGCCCTGGCAAATTGTTGCAGGAGCGCACAAATGGGGGTAATCGATCTGGCAACAAATTGTTGCTCCATGGCGAATGTTCTACACTAGCTAATTTCCTTTATTCAACAGTTGACTCGCCTCCTTATTTGTTTTGCTTTGAAATGAAAATATATTGAGCACAATCAAAATGACTGTCGAGAACTCAACTCACGACCGATTTCAAAAGCCTATTCCATATCCTACTTAAAGTGTTCTGATATTAAACATAATACGTTTTTGTAATTTGTAATTTATCTTTGTGCAAATCAAAAGGTGATGGACAAGGCCACTAATAGTGCTTGAGGCTGTTTTTTTTTAACGTCTTTGTGATCGTGTTATAAAGATATACAGGCGAAATGAAGTTTTTTTTAAATGCACAGAAGATATGCGGTCTCCTAAGGTAGGTTAAAGGGATCCGGTAACTTTGTCTCAGATTCTGAAACAAAATCCTGGATTTAGCTCGTGCTGCAATAATAATTATAAACCTTTAGGTCAGTCAGGAACCCCATGACTTGTACCAGCCGATCGCCTGTCTAATTATCAAGATATTTATGATTGGAAATTGAAACCAAATTTAGTGTTTTCCTAACGGTTTTCCTATTTGGGGAAAACGAATATGGTAAATCCGGTCACTCAAAGATTTTTTACTTTTTGAGGCACTTCTTGATCATTTTGAAGCGCAATTTGTTTAGGGCTTCAATATTACACCATAACACAGACACTGATAACATATATAAGGCTGTAAATCTCAGATTTAACATTGTTAAACGATGCCTTTAATTTGGACACAGAATATAATGATGCTTTTATTCTAAAGAAAAGACATTATAGTCTGAATCTTTATTCTGTTACTAATTTTCTCAAATAACATTCATTTTCTTTCAGAATACATTCAATAATAATATAATGTATAGATCTCAAATAAAAAATGTGTTTCACTCCTGTACCTTTCGAAAGTTGCTGCTATATCGATCAATATCTAAAAAATGTTCTATCCCTCTTTTTCGTTTAGAACCTGATTCATCTTCGTCCTCTAGAGATTGTGATAATCCTACTTTAACTTCCCTGTTTAAAGGACAAAATAGACAGGTAAATGACGAAGTTATTCATGCATACATATCTATATGAATCATTCATTCATCTACACGTAACAATAGAACATATCGAAGAAAAGCGTTTGTCAAATATCAAAAAAATGGTGATCGTAACAATCCCACTTTAATATTTGTAATGGTATATTCTTACAATTTTAGCCATCCCCTTCATTTTTTTAAGGAGGGTATCCGCTGGGAACCTAGAAGCGACTTTCACACATATTCACGGCAAAATTGTCTGACAAGTCAATTAAAGGTCCTCATGTTTTGGGGTTTAGTACAAATCAAAGAACTACAGTGCGTCCCTGAAAAAACGAAACCGAGAAGTATTGATGTTTTATCATAACTTAATCACAACTACAATCAATGAATGATACATATTTTGAAAGCTTAGAGTCTCTTCTTTCATGTGATGCTACTCAGATGATGCATATTTCACGCATGAGTGATTAAAAGCAATTTGAAGAGAGGAAAACAAAAAGTCATGTGGCGGACGGCATCTGAATTTCAAAGAGAAAATCACATTTCTAGAAGGTTGTGTTTCTGCCCTTTTATATGACACCTCAGTCAGGAAAAATGAGCTAGGAATAACAAAGTTCCGTTTGTTTAAAGTAGTGCTTGCATTTCCATAATTTTATCAAACGAATTCGTTTTCACTGGCTGTCTGCTGTAGCATCAAACGGAATTAACAAAAGACTTAACTCCGTTTCGTTGACACTAAGCCATGCATGAAGTCTTTCGTCTACGGCTGATTGTCAACGAAACGGAGTTAAGTCTTTTGTCAATTCCGTTTGGTGCTACAGCAGACAGCCAGTGAAAACGAATTAGTTTGATAAAATTATGGAAATGCAAGCACTACTTTAAACAAACAGAACTCTGTCATTCCTTGCCCATTTTTCATGACTGAGGTGTCATATAAAAGGGCAGAAAATGAACTTTCTAGAAATATGAATTTTTCTTTGAAATTCAGAAACCGCCCGCCAAATGACTTTTTGGTTTCCTTCCTTCAAATTGCTTTTAATCACTCATGCGTGAAATATGCATCACAAGTCATGACGTATGACAATTGGTACACCAATGAAGTTCGTGAGGCAAAACGATCTAAACGGCGTGCTGAACGTAAATTGAAAAGTTCTGGTCTGGAAGTTGATCGTCAACTGTTCAAAGGGGAGTGTAAATCCTACAATGCAGTCTTATCTAAATCAAAATCTCGGTACTTGACCGACGAGATTGCGCAGTGTGACACCAAGCATCTTTTCCAGCTTGTTCAGACGCTTTCCCGCCCAAAGTCACAGCATCTTCTACCGGACCATGAGTCAGACATAAATCTGGTTAATGATTTTGGACAATTTTTCTACAAGATTCAGGACATCGTCACCAATCTTCAGGGGATTACTAGCCGCTCATCAGATTGTGAAGATGGAGTGACGACACACAAACTTTCTTCTTTTGAACCTGTATCAGAATTGGAGGTGCAAAAGGTGATCCGTGAGAGTTCTTCTCGTGCCGACTTGACCCAATACCGACTTAGCTTATAAAAGATTGTATTAATGAGCTTGTACCATTTGTAACTGAACTTGTCAATCTGTCCCTGTCTTCTGGAGAGGTACCTGCAGCGTACAAGACATCACACGTCACTCCTCTCTTGAAAAAAACATCTTTGGATCGAATCTTCCTTTCATCGCCAAGACTCTAGAGAGGATTGTAGCTGCTCAGCTCAGGACACACTTAGAAGACAATGGTTTATATCCTGTCATGCAATCCGCATACCGTCAGTTCCATTCGACAGAAACAGCCCTCTTGAAGGTTGCCAACGATCTCTTGTTAGCCATTGAAAAGGACTTGAAGCTATTCTTATTCTGCTAGACTTCTCGTCTACGTTCGATACGATCGATCATAGCATGATGACACAACGTTTCTGTAATAAATATGGATTTGAGGGAGCCATCCTGCAGTGGCTTGCCTCCTACTCGGAAAATCGATCCCAGGTCATCGTTCTCAATGGTGTCCAGTCCGAAGCATTTCCACTAACTTGGGGAGTACCTCAATGATCCCTTGTGGGACCGTTGGACTTTATACTCTACTCTGGTCCCCTCAGTGAGACTGGAGCAGTGCATCGCAGATGTGAAAGTCTGGGCTCGTGATAACAACCTCATGCTCAATGGTGCCAAGACAGAACTCATGCATGTGACGTCAGCATTTCGAAAAGCCAGTGAGGTGCCAGATTTTGAAGTCGACTACACTACAATCAATCCATCAAAATCTTCTAATAATCTCGGAGTCGCAGTGGATGACAAACTTACCATGAAGCAACATGTTCAGAAATCATGCAGAGCCGCTTCGTTTGGAATTTTTCCAGATCGGAAAACTCCGAAAGTACCTAGACCAAAGTCCTACTGGGCGCCTAATAAATGCATTTGTGACATCACACATTGATTACTGTAATAGCCTGTTGATAAATCTACCCAGCTCACATCTGACCAAACTCCAACACATCCAGAACACTGCAGCCCGTCTCCTCACACGCACAAGAAAGTACGAACACATAACACCTATTCTTCGTTCTCTTCACTGGCTCCCCATTCCACAGCGGATCCAATTCAAGGTATTGCTTCTCACCTACAAGGCCCGTAATGGACTTGCTCCAGCATACATCAATGGACTCATTTCACCAAAGGTGCAAACCTCCTCCATCAGGCTCCGCTCATCATCATCTGTTCCTCTTCAACTATCATCTGGTCCTCGAACTCACACCCGCTATGGAGATCGTGCCTTCTCTGTATGTGCTCCTAAACTCTGGAATAATCTCCCCGTCTCTGTCCGTGAATCATTGACACTTTTAAACGTAGACTTAAGACCTATCTATTCAACACGAAGTAATCGTCCAGCATCATACCGTATTATTTTATAACCACATGTCCTATCTTCTTGTAATTTATTTATTGTCTAATGTACATAATTATTGCAGTTTCATTAATGATACTTAATTATTGTATTTACATTTTCATTTTTCATTATCATGTTATTGTTATACATTGTTAGTTAAGTAATTCGTCCAAATTAAGCGCATTGTTCATTTCACGTTTCTAGTTAATCCTTATTACATATTTAGTTTAACCGTACTTTTAATTTCACTTGTTTTGTAAAGCGCTTAGAAACTGTACTTGTATACCAGCGCTATATAAATCTTAAATATTATTATTATTATGAGTAGCATCAACTGAAAGAGGAGACTCTAAGCTTTCCAAATATGTATCATTCATTAGTTATGGTTGTGATTAAGTTATGATAAAACATCGATACTTCTCGGTTTCGTTTTTTCTGGGACGCACTGTATATAAAAACAAATCTTTCTTAAGTCGTGGTGGGGGTGTCCTCGAACTGAAAACCCCCAGGGTTGGTTTCACGGGTTTTAAGTTTCGCATTAATTGAGCAACTTCTCTCACAGCATAATAACCTATGGAACACTTACACGGCAGTCCAAGAAAAATACGAATATCTTCTTTTTTACAGGGATTTGTCATATCTTACGTCCCTATGGTAATACACAAAGTACAAATCAGTATTGATTATTTACTTTTTGTTCAATTTTTTTATATATACTATTATTAAAAGTGATAGGTATCTTTCTGATCGTTTGTCAATAAACAACAATAAAGTGGTTCATAAATAGTAACGTTGTTCGTTCCTATAACTCATTAGTGCACAGCTAAGATGCAAAACTATAACATTTGGGTACTTTAAGACTACCTATTACATTGCCTAACATATTTTCAGAATGATAGCGTTCTTACGTGATTTTATTTCATTTCTTTTGTAGAAGAGAGCTGCGCTACTCCGAGGTAAGTATGCTCTATTCAATACATGTTATAAATCCTGAAAAATAGGGGTCGAAAAGACAAACTGCTAGAGTGCTTTAAAGACACCTCGAATCCTTTGCTGTTCACAATCCCATGAGTTATGATCAGTAGTGTACGCAGGATTTTTTCAAGGAGGGGGGGGGGGGGTGGGGGGGGATAGAGCACATTTTTTTGTGTGTGTCCCAAAATTTGAAAATCTGTTCGATCGTTATGGGGGGGGGGGGTTAGGTCGCCTCTTTTAGGTCACCAATTATCACAATTTTTTTATTTGTTTAATATTTGTTTTTAATTTTAAAAAAAAATCAACCAAGGGGGGGGGGTTCATCCAAAACGTACACATTAAAGATGTTAAGGGAGGGGGAGGGGGTTAACCCCCCCCCCCTGCGTACGCGCCTGGTTATGATTATAGTTAAGTATACCTAAGGCCAAATAAATTAATACCTGGTTTTCGTCCCCTTCTCCTTCCGTTTAACGACCTGCCTAAATTTGTTTGTTATTTGATAATTTTTGTTCTGAAATGAAAATACACCCCAAAATTGGGAACATATAAAAAGTTAAATAACATAAATTGTTAATATAACGCAAACCTAAATTAAACATGATTAAGGAAAAAAAGGTTTGTAGAAAAGGTTTTAATAGCATTTATGTGTGCAGGAAATATATCAAATGTTAAATATCAAAATTTAAACTCCTCCTCCTTGTTTCGATATTTCTTGAGGAGAAACTCATAATCAATAAGTACACTTTGCCCAAGACCATGCAGCGCACACTACACGGTCCGAATGCGCTCCGATTCCCGAATTAATAGCATTTGTAATAGTTAAGGAAATCTGAACATGCATCATCATCCCGATTTAGGTTCTAAACTTATGATAAGAATACTTACAATCGTAATTTTACTTCGTTAAAGACTTCTAGTCAGACTAATAGCCGAATCGGCTTCAAATCGTAGACAATCGCACTACTCGTCTGCATATGGCACTACGCTTCTGTGCCGATTTAGCTTTTCTTTCTCCAACGAAACTTGAAATCCCTTGAAATTTAAAATGAAACAGTTGGAATAAATATATTCCCTGTTTCAATTTACTACGTCACCTAGGCTTATGCCAACACGTGGACTTAATATCCGATAGATGTATATAAACTTCACCTCGATATTTTAGGCTCGCTTCAACGATTGGCTATTTTCGTGAAAAACAAATAGAATCTAAAAATTGCACATTTCTGAATAGTTTACACTTACCTCTTACGAGGAGAACATCAAACAATTCAAAATAATAATTTCTTTCTTCTAAAATCTAAAATTCTAAATGATTTAATGTAATGTAGTCTTAATATTATATTGTCACTAATTTCTCAAATTAAATTTATTTTCTTTAATAAGAAGTTTAATGATAATGTAACGTATCAATCTCAAAGAAAATAAATAAATATGATAGAAAATTAATTTCTGTAATATCCTAATAATTGTAATTGAAGATGAAAATGTGTTTACCGTCATAATTACAAACTGTGACCACACTGTGCATATACATGTAGTTTCAGACTGCGGCAATGGATCTCCACAGCTCACGATGGAGTGTGAACCAGGATCAACAATCAACATCACCAAAGGAGTTTGTACGTTGGTCCCTTCTTGTAATGTTGATGACCCCTCCATGGACAGCCAGTGTGATGACGGTGACAAGACGGCACAGTGGGCTCCGTATTGCGCGACTTACAATCCATGTGGCATCACTAGCACATGCGGGTTTGATGATTCGTGCACGGGAGCGTACACCTACACCTACGCTGATTATGAATGTAAGCAGTAGCGGTTCTAGAAATGGTGGGAAATCAACTCCCTTCCCCCTTATCCCTAAAAAAAATTCTTCCACTCCGATTAAATAAAATAAAAATCTAAGAAAGGCACATGCAGACTAAATGTACGAATCCCCAAGTCCCAGCGCGCCTCCTGACACACTATTCTGCCAGAACCCCTTCTGAATGTAAGTTTAAGTTTAGATATAATTGCCTGATAGCGAAAGAATGGAAATATAATATCTCCAATAGCTTTGACATGAAATGCACCCGGAAAATCAATTAATATGATTACTATATGGAGAGAAATAAATTGTAAATTAATTGCATAATATTCAACTAAAAATTGGGAAACCAATATCAAAATGCATTCAAGTTGTTCTTATGGGATTGGTAGAGAAGTGATGGTTTATATTATGTTTTCATATTTATGTTTCGGAATTGTTGTCTATGTGCTATATATGTCTTATAAAGATAACAGTTGCAATTTATACGGCACATTTTTCACTTGGTACTTGAGATGCCATTTATGAATCAGTGTTACAAGGCTGTGCCAGTGTTTTTTCAGTGAATGCATAAGGTTTTAGAACAGATAAGTCTTTAAACTCCGTTTGAATGTTCCTACTGTTGGCGGGTTGGTGATGATTTTAATTTGAGGAGTGGTTGAATAAAGATCACCGACGATCTTTTCCCCCTATAAATCAAATTGTGTAAATCATCGATCGTCTTTTTAATGCTATTCATATTCCAAACACAGGTGTCGCAGGTGAAACAACCGTGCCGACAACGTTAACAAGTGTAAGTTATCCATAACGGGGTCATCTGACCATGGATCTAGGTCCATGATCTGACATACAAACATTCGCTCGGAAGAATATAATTCGGTGTAATTTAAAGAATTGACTAACTATAGTTTGCTTTCTAGATAAAATTGTTTACAACATCATAAATTGACGTCCATCTTGCAAGTTATTCAATCCATTTACTTACTCGCTAATTCACTTATTTCATCCATTCGTTCATTTTAATAATTTCATATCATTCAAAACAGAAATAAGTTTTATAACACTAAGTTCGAAGATAAAACGATACTCATAATAATTATTGTTTATTGCTTGGTTACTGCAGTGTTTCCTATTCTTCTACTAAGTTATATATGTAATCCTGAAATTCCTTGTTTTCGTAAAATATACATATCACATTAAAAGAATTAGGGTTAATTTATGACATAATCTATTAGTATTATACGGACGTAATAAAATTGTATATTTCTGTTTGATAACAGGGCACTCCTGAAACGACTACAGAAGATCCGACTCCAACGCCAGGTAAATATTCACTTGACTCTCAATCCTAATGTTTAGGGTTCGAATCCCAGCCCCGCACCAATGTCCTTTGGCAAGACATTAATCCACATTCGCCACTTCTAATCCAGTTGTGAATGGGCAATTGTTAGGGTAGTTATAATTGCAGGGCCCTCTGGAAGAACAGCACTGAAGCTGATTAGGCTTCTCTTGGTAAACAAAATTTATGCTTGTTATCATTATCATTATTTGTATTATTATAGATAAGTAAAAATCAGCTAAAACCATTTAAGTAATGATGGTACAGTGATAAGAAACATTAGTATGTAACTACTATTACAACTGTATTATTATCAATTATTTCCATTATTATTATTATTATTACTTTTGTTGATGTTGTGTTCGTTACTATTATCATTTTTACTTTCATCGTACTCTATTATATGATTATTATCATTATCATCATCATCATCATCGTTGTCATTCTCATTAATATTTAATGGTTAGCTAACGCTAGAAGTAATATTCCTGTACAGAATACAACCATAATAGTGTGGTTACCGGGGAGAGCCGTTCTATCTATGGGGGGGGGAGGTGGGCTTTTATTGCAAGAGAGCAGAGCGATCGAGAGGGCATGGGAGCTTTTCCATTTCCAACCCTAGTCTCGATTATGCTCAGATATTTTTTGAGGATTGCCTGACCCCATGCTCACGACACTGGCAATGCAGGTTAGGAAATGTAAAATTTACATGTATGCATTTAGGACAGTGGAAAGTTAGCCGACGTAGCGTTTCTGCTTCGGAAAGTTTCTCCATTTTGTATTTTATCCTTATCCACAAATGTTGAGTCAATATTGTGTATACTTTAGGAAAAATAAATGAATAAAACAATGAGCACATGTGATGTTAATGATCTTTCAGAATAAATTTGAGACTATCTGACAGGCTTAGTTTGAAATTTCAACTTAGCCTTTTTAAATTAGTCATGTATGGAGTATTTTTTTCTTTCTTCTATGTCAATTGTTTGTCTATGTAATGTCGTAGGGCTTACTTCGAATTTTAGATTAACCCCTACCCACCCACTAGGACAAAGCCTACTGCGAATCGTCGGGTCATCGCGTCGGGTCGGGTGTTCGTGTTACACGGTCCTTTGTGAAACGCAAGCGGAAGATCACGCTACCTTTTGTAGATTTGTCGTAGGGTCATCACAAAGTGCCGGGTAAATTGGACCGGACCATTTATAGATGAGAGGGTTTATTTCTCAAACATTACCCAGATATTTCGTAAATAAAGGGTATGTTTTCACCAAATGTCGGGTAACGCGACCACCCGACCCGACGTGATGACCAGGTGATTCGAAGTAAGCCATGTCCTATTGGGTGGGTAGGGGTTAATCTTTACCTAGCATCGCATCTTTAATCTTGATTTTAATTCATAACACGATTACAAAGACTTCCGAGAAATCAACTCAAGGACAAATAAAATACCCTATTGCATATCCCAAAGAAAACATATTTGGATTATGTAATACGTCGCTGCAATGCTCGCATATTTTAAAAGGTGATGACTAAGGCTATTGAAAACGATTGCGGTTCATTCTTTGAAAGCCTTTGCGATCGTGTTTTAATATAGGCCAACATTTTTCTAGGAATTTCTAAACATTACATCACATATTTATTTCGGTTATTTTCCACAGATTTTACCACAATTCACCAGGCAATGCCCGCAATACCATCACAAGCAGACATAGTCCACCAGAAGACCTCCCTCTTCAGACGGATCGAGAGACGGCGCCTTCAAAATCACGTGATCAAAACCAAACAAGGATTGTCATTGGTCGAATGCGGTGCCGAGTGTAACAAGCGAGATGACTGCGTGTCATTTAACATCGGCAACGGTGTGTGTGAGCTCAACAACCAGGTGGTAGGCGGCACTGGTGTCAGTAGAGCTGACTTTGTTGAAGACGAAGAATTTAAATATTATGAGAAACAATAGGCTTTGAGTCGAAGTTTGTCTTGGAGGTATTAACCATCATGGTAATGGTTTGCGAAAACACGTGATTGACGCACATAGAGATTCACTCTTCTTCTTCTTCATATATCATTCACTTATTATACCAACTGAGAATATGAGTATTCACAGAGATTTGACGATCAAGAAGTTGATTTACTTCTTTTCTTTTCATGTGTATAACGAAACTTTAGAAGAAAAGTGGCACCAACTTGTAGTTGTATTCTTCATGCGCATTTAAAATTTACTTTTGTATGATAAATGATCAATATCTGTTTAACTAGAAAAATACTGTTACAATCGCTAACACATTAAAGTAATTGTTTATTCATGTTTGGAGTACATGACTGTATGTAAATAATTCTGTATTTGATTGTGTGAATTCTATATCCATTACATTGTTACCATTGTAAAATTAAATTATTTAAAACGCGCCTTTTCATGTCAGACTACTGCCATTATGTAATAAAACTTTATAAAGAAAAATTACACTTCATCATTTATATGTAATGAAGAGACAATTGACACGAAAACGTTTGACTCGACTTATTAATTATTTGGTTTCTGAATCATCTTTTGAACAAAGGCCTACATTTTCATGAATTTCAACATAACGGTATTAATCTGATAAGGTTTAAACAAACACGTCCACGCACACCCACACCCACACAACCACTCATCCCACATACAAACGCAAAGAAAATACTGAAGGTTGGATGTTGATGTTCTCAATCTTCACGCCTTTACTGTTGGGGCACAATAAATAGGTTTTGATTTTCAAGATGAAATCTGAACTATGGGTAAACCTAAATAATAAATGCTGAAAATAGGGCCTATGTTTTATCTGAACCAAATCAGATTCCGAAGGACTTGGTCTTTGCTATACAAGGATACATAGTTGTTCTAAGATATCGGCTTCTTACATAGTATTTCCCGTAAAACTTGGACGCAATAAGAATTGTACGTTTGATAATGTTTTAAATGACTAATTTATTGGCTAACAGGCTTATTTATCTCATGTGATCGCGAAGGCACAGCGACTTGATATAAGACCGGTGTTGGCCCGACTTGAATCACTTCATAAGATTTGTGCGTTCACCAGAATTATGTTTGTTTACAATATCTTGTTAGTAGATTTTCCTACTTTTGCAGTGTTGCGCTAGAATTTGATTTATTTTGTTGTAAATTCAAATCTTTTTTGATGGTTCATCAGATCCGTGTACATAATTAAGTTAGAAGAATTGCTTAAACCTAGGCGTATAACTGTCAGTGATGAACACATATTCAAAGCCCATAATTGACTTTTAAGTTATTTTCTATCTTTTATAATAGTTTTCAGTACTATCCCCTCTTATTTCATTTGTTCTCCTATCTTTCCTTGTGTTATTCTTTGTTCCTATAACTTTTATTTTTCATTCTATCATTCTACCATTCACCCCTTTGCCCCTTATTTGATCCCCTTTTCTCCTTTAAACCCAATCTTTCCTCCTATCCTTCCCTTTGAATTTCCGTACCATAGACAACTAGAGTATTATTTCCATATAAGCTGCATATAGGCATTACTAAAAAATAAAAGGCACCAATATGTCCTTCGTGTTAGTGTGGACCAATTATTAAATGTTTTTCAGTACAAGTCCTATCCCCTCTTCTTTAATTTTTTCTCCTATCTTTCCTTGTGTTATTCTTTGTTCCTAACTTTTATTTTTCTTTCATTATGCTGTTCCATGTTTTTATACTACGTTAATCTCTTCTTTTGTGTATATCTTCGTTTTTTTAATTTTTTTAAAGAAATCATTCCTTATTTCATTCTTCATTCTATCATTCTACCATTCACCCCTTTGCCCCTTATTTGATCCCCTTTTCTCCTTTAAACCCAATCTTTCCTCCTATCCTTCCCTTTGAATTTCCGTCCCATAGACAACTAAAGTATTAATTCCATAAGCTGCATATAGGCATTACTAAAAAATAAAAGGCACCAATATGTCCTTCGTGTTAGTGTGGACCAAAAATCAACCATCATTCTTACGGAATATTTGTACATCAGATGTTCATTGTTTGACTGGAGAAAAAAAAAAGTTTAGTCATGGGTAAATTAAAAACATAAAAAGCATCTTATTTTTATAATTTGTTTTGTAATACGGTGCCAATCATGATATAATACATTCCCTGGAAAGACAGGAATAGGGCTCAGAAGTAGCATATGCTTTGTTTAAAAATTTAGGTAAAAAATGTATGTGGCAAAATGCATAAGATTGAAGTTGTAATAATTTGAAGGAGCAAATGAAACTATTTGAGCCTAATATCCGACTTTAAATTGTATAATTTGTAAACTTGGTGAATTACAATATTTTGATGTTCTAAGGAAAATAAATAAAATGAACATAATTTGTATTATCTTATATCAATATTCTCTTCATATCTTTTAACATATTGTATTGTAATGTGCATACGGTGGGGTTGGGTAAATCTTACGAGGAAGAAGTCTTAAAACAGAACGTGAGAAAAAAGAGAGAAAGAGATAGAGAGAAAGAAAGAGAGAGAAAGAAAGAGAGAGAGAGAGAGAAGAAAAAATGAAAAAAGGATAAGAGAATAAGAGAGAAGTATTTAATGGTAAGAGATGTTGATGTTATGATTATGAGAAATACATAATGCTGTGACTTAGTGTGTGAGAGAGAGAGAGAGAGAGAGAGAGTGTGAGAGAGAAAGAGAGCAAATGAGAAAAGGAAAGATAATAAAAGAGAACAATGGTGAGAAATGTTGATGTCATGAAAATGAGAAATATGTAATACTGTGATATAGTGTGAGAGAGAGAGAGAGAGAGAGAAAGAGAGAAAGAGTGAAAGCAGTTGCCAAAATCATGTTCAAATATATAATTTAACTGTTTTAATACTATTAAAAACAGTTGAAGCATGTGGGGGATGGGGGGGGGGTAATACCACCATCATACTCCCTGTCCCACCCCTGCTTTCCTCAACTGACAGGGTTTGGAACTGCTGATAAATATACACATGATTGGGTTCTCAAAAGAGAAAGGGGATGGGGGTGTCAAGTTACATCTAAAATTATTGGGGGGGGGGGGGCCACCTTCCTCCCCCACAAAAAAAAATGTTAGGAAGAAAATGAAATGGTATTTCTCCCCCCCCCCCCATCTTTACAATTCCACCCCTAATATCCCCCACCCCCTTTCTACATTTTCCTTTTTTTTTTTTTTTTTTCCTTTTAAGCTTGGGCCATCATGGACTGATTATACACATACAACTTAATAACATGTACATCAATTCTTTTAAAGATTACTTATTGCTAATGAACAAGATCCATTTGTGATTCTTATGGCAGGAAAGATAATTAAAATCTATCAAACACAAAAGACGCCAATAATCAGCAATCGTGACAACTGTAATCCTTTTTTTTTTTATTTGAGAAGGCAGTATTGCCAGGTCACTTTCGTGGACCTATTCATAAGATTTAAAAGCTTGAATAATTATGTTTGACTCGGTTTTTTTCTTCTCTCCAGCGGTACGAAGCTGTATTCAATAATCAGTGAAAATCATATCGGGTCCTCATTATAATAAAATACTTAGAAGACACTGATTTGCCAATACTGGTGCGTCGTCATTGGCCAAGTGATGAGTACATTAACACTCATAAATAAATTAAAGGAAACCGAACCCCAAGTAATAACTTTACTTATTCTGAGAGATTTATTATGTTATTACCCATACATCTACAAGATTCCCCATCAAAGTGTAAGAGAGAGGTATAAAGCAAAAATAAAGTACAGTTTCTCAGCACGACATGGGCATCGCCATTTTCTTGATAATGTGACGTACTATGCGAAGTCGTTTATCAAGTAAATGTATTCAAATGTATGGATGCTTCTTTCCCAGACGTGTGTGGTGATGAAGCATTTCATTCACCTGCTATTATCCTTTGTACTATAATTGCCAGAACGCAAATTGCATAAATTAGTTAGTGCTTTCTGGGTTGAAGGTTTTTCATAAATGAAATAGATTTGTCAACTGCTATAGTGTAGTATTTATAAATGAATTTGTTACAATTGTGCCCCTGCTATTTACTTTTCACCTAATATAATTTCTATCATCTCAGTTGTTATTTTTTTTCATTGAAAAGTAAAGGTTTCGTTATTGATTTAAAAATTCCTTCCAACTAAAGCTTGGTGCATGATACATGTACAACTTCAACAGATACGTCACATTTTTAAGAAAATGGCTGCGCCCATGTCATGCTGACAGGAATCACATCATGCCAGGAATATCTTCATTTATATATATATTTTGTACATTTTCGTAAGGAATATTGTACATCAAAGGGCAGGAATACATCTCATTTTTCAGAATACCTACACTTATTCTTTGGGTCTAGGTTTCCTTTAAGCTGAGATGACCTTTCCCAATGTGCACGTTCGATGCTGATCCGCGTTGTATTTTGTTGGTTACTGTTGCGTGAAGAGCATATACGAATGTAGGAAGCATCGAACATAAAATAAATAATTCATGAGGCTTCGGGCGCTTTCAAATCGTGTTAAATCTAACACTCCCTAGTGTAAGAGTTCAGTTGTTCAAACTTCAAACATGGCGGATGTTGAGAGATTTGGTTTCGTGAAGCTACGCACGCGACTAGACTGGCACAAACAGGTGCAACCACACACTGACTGCATTGCGTAACCTCACCTACTCTACCCATTAACCCCCCCCCCCCCCACCCCCTACTTTAATATTTGGCGTCTCGCTTAACCATAAACGTATTTAATGGATCAAATTTTGCATTGGCAATTAAGGTTACCGTTTGTTTGTTGGTATGTGTTGCCCTCTTGTGTTGAAAAGGAAACATGTCGGTATTTTGTTTTTATATGAGATATTAGAGCAGTATAGTGCAACAAGTCTGGAAACAAAACGTGCGAGAACACTAACAGAGAGAGAGAGAGAGAGAGAGAGAGAGAGGTGGAGTTAGGAAGAAAGGCTGAAAACAGTTGCCAATATCATGCTCAAAATTTAATATGTACTATTATAAACAGTTAGAGCATGTGGGGAGGGGGGAAGGGAATACCACAACCATACTGCCTGTCCCGATTCATGTGAATAAGGGAGTTTACAGATAGCACATGGTACAAATGACCCCAAATATCCACAGATCTTTTACACATGGAGAAGTTCCACTTTGAGCATTTTAGAATAATAACTGCCAAAGTCCTAGATGTGCTTCATGAATACCTTTTGTTTGACCTCTAAAAAAGAATACTTCCACCTGCGTATCATAGAATGTACCGTTGGTGCATAAATGAATAATGTTACATAACTTTCATGAGCGCATATCCAGTATTCATCTCTGTGGGTTTTACAATTTTGGTACAAATGACCTTCATCTGCCTATGCGCAGATCATTTTTTGTATCTGTAAACTGGCTTATTGCCCCCCCCCCCCGCTCAATCCCGACACAGTTTGGAAGAGCTGATAAAACTACACTTGTTTGGTTTCTCAAAAGAGAGAGGGTGTCAAACTTTAAATCTTAAACTGAACACCCCCTCCCCCACCAAAAACAAATGTGAGAATGATCAATTTCACATTTCAAACGTCATATTTTTCCATTTGTTTTCAACAAGAAGACAAAAAGCGTTCCAATTACAGATAGTATAACTGTGTCCTCCTCCTTCTCTACGATTCCGCCCCTAATATCCCCAACCCCTTTCTATTTTTTACTTTTCTTTTTGTTTTACTTTTACGCTTGGGCAACCATTAACTGATCATACAGATAAAATTCTATTATATCAATCCTTTTAAAGATTACTTACTGTAAATGAAAAAGTCCCCTTTGTGATGAATATTATAATAATAATACAAATTAAACACGAAAGACACCAATATCCGTATGACACTTAACATTCCAAGTCTCCAAATAATCAGCAATCATGACAGTTGCAATTATTATTTTTCTTATTGGAGAAGGCCATATTGCCATGACAATGTTGTGGACCCAGCTAGTATCTTGATCAAACTACTGATGTGTGTGTGTGTGTGTGTGGGGGGGGGGGGGTTTCTCCGTTGATACAATTTAAAAGCTTGAACTCATTTGACTCGATTTTTTTTCCAACAGTATGAAGCTGTATTCATTAATCAGTTTAAATGATATTTGGTCCTCATTATAATAAAAGGCACTGGATCGCCAATACTCGTGCCCCGTTATTAGCAAATTAATTATGTATTTGCTACTTAGTCATCTATACTACATTTAGGCAAGCTGTCATCCGATTACCAAATAATAATCGTTCTCATTTTTGTGAGAGTCGATTCGAACTAAAAGGACTAAATATTCATAGACCTTGCTCCATTAATTTTAATCGTCGAAGTGATGGAGAGATAAATATCACATTGAAATTAGAAAGAGAGAAAGAGAGAGAGAGAGAAAGAGAGAAAGAGAGTGGGCGAAAAGGGATGGATTAGAAGGAGAATAATATGTATCTTTTGTCAACATGATAGAATGTACACCGAAGAAATCAGGAAGCATGGGCGTCAATGCATAGGGGAATGTGTGTGCCTGGACACGTCCGCCATATACCCAGAAGGTTCCCCAAAAGGAAAATAGTTCACCCCACCCTCTCTGAATGAATCTGGGAAGACAGACAAGTAAAGTAATAGACCCTGTCAATGGCCTAGAAATAGATAAAAATGTTACGGAAACTGAAATATGATACTTTTTCAATCTTTTAAAGAGTTGCGATTGATCCAAATTAATCGTTGGTCTTCTGATCAATCGCAAGTCTTATGTACAAAGTTGCGATTGATATCCATATTGATAAGTCCTCTCACACAACGCAACGTGAAGAAACCTTAAATAATACTTCAAGTTTATAGTTAAAGATAACATTAGGTTCTGGTCATGTGATTACTTGTGGAAGAAATTGTCTAGAGGTAATTTGGAAAAGGTTTCTAATGAAGTAAATGAGAAAAAAAGTAAACAATATTTTGGAATGATGAAATGGTATAGATGGTAGTAAATCGACTTAGCCGTTCTGCAAATCACATGTACTGCACAAATGGTAAAAGGAACCATACATATATGTGTCATGAAAGCTTGGTTTGAACTCTTGAGCTCTTTCTCTTAAAAAAATGATTATTAGGATAATCCCTTTTATAAGAGATTTTCTACTATGATAAGAGAATGACAACGACCACAAATTATTTTTCACCTTCACCAGAACTTATTCTCTTTTACACGATAACACATGAAAGCAACTACGTTTATTATAAGCTTTTACCTGCTATCCTGTCAAAATGTTTATTTCCTTCGTTATATATTTCATGTTGTCGATACATTTATTCTTGACGAATGAAATCAAATCTATCCAAACCGTTTTGATTTGGATGTTTCTAGAACTTGTTAAAGTGCTTTGACGCTACTGTTCTGGTAAATACCGTCATATGAATTGATAGGCATTTCATACTGGTTCAGATCCCAGCTCCATGCAGGGAACCCTGGTCTTTGACCTGACCGACCAGTATCATTACAAACTCATACTCGTACGGGTCACCAATATTGGTAAATAAAGTTCTCAGAAGATGTAAACTTTATCTATAAAAAATAAATCACATTGTCAAATTCATTTCATGAAAAAAGGTAAGAAAAATTATTCAAGCTTTATCGGCAACAACGTTAATGTACTGACTCCCCACTCTCATTCGATATTTCGATCCTAATTGTATGCTCCTAGAAGTACATTGTTACCAATAGGTGATGGTCTGACAAACACGATTCGCCTGTCATTTCATTTCATGAATATTTATTTGGGTTTTGGGGTTGAGACATCAGAAAATTACTATAACATAATTATGTGCGTTATCATTTTTCACAAATAAGCATTTGTCACAACTAGAGAGAAATTAATCTAATCGGAGTGTGGTTTTCTCATTTTTTGTACAAGTGTATTGAAAAATAAATGAATAGAAATTTGTTAGACATTCGAAATAAATTGATATAGAGAGTACAGAAAGAAAAAATGGAGAGGGAGAAAGGGGGAGGGAGAGGGGAGACAAAAATAGAGGGAGAGAGAGAGGGGGAGAGATTAAACTAGCAAAGAGACATGTTAAAGAGAATGAGATCAAAATGGATAGATATAGAGATTGAGAGAGAAATAGTGAGAGAGAGAGAGAGAGGAGCTGAGAAAAAGAGCATATAATGAAACATCGATTATGAATGATAATGATAGAGAATGACTTTAGTTCGGCCAATGGGAACAGCAGAAGATTTCATATAGCCCCGTGTAAATGTGCATGTTTATCATATCGTAACATTTATTTCGTTTGGTAGACGCGTAGGCCTGCATTCTACTGAAATTTAAACCCGACATTAGGTTTACGCTTTTCATCAAAATCTGGTTCAACAAAGAAAATTAGTCTGAAGTCTATCAAATTTCCTTTTTGTTAAACATGATTTGATACCCGGAGTAGGCCTTCGGTTTAACTGAAGTAGTAGTAGTATACGGATCGTAGGGGGAGCAAACTATTGCATCACAGGATTGGTTTGAAAACTGTTGTTCCATTTACAAGGAAAAGCGTTACGATGGATTCAAAGTGGAAGACAATCATGACCATCTTCATTATTCACGGCTTATTAGAAACCCCAGCTAGATCTGCTTCTCCACGAGGTAAGAAATATTGAATTTATCGGTGGTAAACGACGATCTGACGACAATTGCTCCGAGGTCAAACTTAACCTCATCCTAATCCAAAAACTTACCATAAACCTAACTTAAAACCTAATATTAACGTACCCAAAACCTTTGTTGAATAAAGCCCTGGCAAATTGTTGCAGGAGCACAAAATGGGGGTCATCGATCTGGCAACAAATTGTTGCTCCATGGCGAATGTCCTACACTAGCTAATTTCCTACACTAGCTAATTTCCTTTATTCAACAGTTGACTCGCCTCCTTATTTGTTTTGCTTTGAAATGAAAAGATATGGAGCACAGTCAACATGACTGTCGAGAACTCAACTCAAGACCGATTTCCACAGCCAATTCCATATCCTACTTAAAGTGTTCTGATATTAAACATAATACGTTTCTGTAATTTGTAATTTATCTTTGTGCAAATCAAAATGTGATGGAGAAGGCTACTGAAAGTGCTTGAGGCTGTTTTTTAATGTCTTTATGATCGTGTTATAAAGATATACAGGCGAAATGAAGTTTTAAAAAATGCACAGAAGATATGTGATCTCTTAAGGTAGGTTAAAGGGATCCGGTAACTTTGTCTCAGATTCTGAAACAAAATCCTGGATTTAGCTCGTGCTGCAATAATAATTATAAACCTTTAGGTCAGTCAGGAACCCCATGACTTGTACCAGCCGATCGCCTGTCTAATTATCAAGATATTTATGATTGGAAATGGAAACCAATTTTAGCGTTTTCCTAACGGTTTTCCTGTTTGGCACTTCCTCATCATTTTGAAGCGCAATTTGTGTAGAGCTTCAATATTACACCATAACACAGACACTGATAACATATATAAGGCTGTAAATCTCAGATTTAACATTGTTAAACGATGCCTTTAATTTGGACACAGAATATAATGATGCTTTTATTCTAAAGAAAAGACATTATAGTCTGAATCTTATTCTGTTACTAATTTTCTCAAATAACATTCATTTTCTTTCGGAATACATTCAATACTAATGTAATGTATAGATCTCAAAGAAAAAATGTGTTTCACTCCTGTACCTTTCGAGAGTAGCTGCTATATCGATCAATATCTAAAACCTGTTCTATCTCTCTTTTTCGTTTAGAATCTGATTCATCTTCGTCCTCTAGATATTGTGATAATCCTACTTTAACATCTATGTTTAAAGGACAGAATAGACAGGTAAATAACGAATTGATTCGTGCATCCATGTTTAAAGGGAGAAAAAGACAGGTAATAAGGAATTCTATACAGTGTTCTTAAAATATTAGCCATTCCCTTCAAATTTTTTAATTTACTCTGCAACATTGTCTGACAATTAGCCAGTTCATAGTTGCAGTCTGAGCATGAGCAGATAAAGGTCATTGCAAACCAAATTGTGAAATACATGGAGACAAAATACTGGATACGTGCTCATGAAAGTTATGTTATCATTATTCATTATGCACAAGCAGCGCACTCCATGATACACATGTGGAAGTATTCTTTGGAAAGGAGAAACAAAGACTATTTATGTAGCACCTCTATCGCTGTAGGAGTGATTATTTCAAAATGTACAAAGTGGGACCTTTTCATGTTTTGAAGATCTGTGGATATTCGGAATCATTTGAGACATGTGCTAACCTTGAACTGGTCTATTTAGTCAATAAAAGGTCCTCATGCTTTGGAGATTAAAACGAAATATTTTTTAAAGTCTTTTCTAAAGCGGTGGAGTGGGTGTGCTCGAACTGATATACCTCTGGGTTGATTTTACCATGGTTCTTAGAAGGTCCATGTTTTTACGAGCATTAATTGAACAACGTCTCTCATATAGTAATATCCTTTGTAAAACTTACACGGCAGTCCAAGAAAAACACAATTATCAAATTTGTTCAGGAATTTCTCATATTTCACGGAGTAGGCTACAAATCAGTATTTATTGTGTTTACAAAATGTGTAAATGTCTTTAAATATTTGTTTAGTTCTGCGGTAACTTTCTGATCGGTTGTCAATATTACTAATGTCTAGGTTTACATCTGCCGCGGCGGCCGTGCGGTTTATAATATATACGGCCAATGGCAATTATAGGACCGCCACAGCATTCCCACGGTCACATATGTTAGGGTAGCCGCACGGCGTATTCTGAATTTGTGTAGACAGAAAATCTGCGACAGCCGTACGGCCTTTGAAGTGATGACGCACGGTCGCCTTAGGGCGTCCCTGCGGCAGCCGTAGCTTTTTGATAAATATTAAGGCAGACGCAAGGTATAGCCGTGAGGTGCCCGCAAGGTGGCCGAAGGGGGACATTATAGTGACCGTGCGGCCAGACTAATGCTACCGCCTCAACCATGGAGTATATAAAACCCAAGGCTGTCGTTCTACGGCATTGCTACGGCGAACCTAGAAATGAAAGTAGCCATCGTGTAGTAAAGTTATTCGTTCATATAGCTCTTTCGTGCAAAACTAAGACGCAAAACTATAACATTCGGGTACCTATAGACTACCTATTACATTACCTAGCATGCTTTCAGAATGATAACCTTCTAACGTGATTTCATTTCATTTCTTTTGTAGAAGAGAGCTGCGCCTGCGCCACTCCGAGGTAAGTGAGATCGATTTTTTTTTAAACGAAATAGAGATTAAATTAATACATTTTTATAAATCCTGAAAAAGGGGTTGCAACAGATAACTTCTATAAATTGCTTTAAAGCTTATCTGTACTAGTTTATAGAAGGGATTAGAGCACCCTGTAAGGTCACTGCACAGGTGGTTATCTCATCAACTCAGCTCTCAAATAACATAAGAAAAAGAGGATCATGGGGGACCAATGTCCACCGATTAGGCATTGTTTTCTATATAGAGGGAGCAAGTGTCTACAAGTAGGACAGTGTGGCTTTAAAGACACCTCTATGACTTCGCCATTCAAATCAGTACGATCCCATGACTTAGGCCTGTAGTAAAGAACCTAAGGCCAAATAAAAGTAATACCTGGTTTTCGTCCCCTTCTCATTTCTTTAGACAACCCGCATTTTGTTTGTTATTTGATATTTTTGTTTTAAAAGGAAAATTCACCCTAAAACTGGGAACATATAAACAGTTCGACAAAAATCGTTAATACAATGCAAACCTAATTAAACTTATCAATAGCTTTTTTGTGTGCAGGATATATATAAAATGTTAAATATCAAAATTGAAACCCCCTCCTCCTCATTTCGAGATTTCTGGAGTAAGGCTCAATTAAACTTTGCCCAAGGCCAAGCAGCGCACACTACAAGATCCGACTGCGATCGGATTTCCGAATGAATAGCGATTGTAATAGATTTGGAAATCTATTAAAACAAGCATCATCTCCCCGATTTGGGTTCTAAACTTATGATATGTATATTAACAATCGGAATTTTAGTGCATTTAAACCTTCTAATTAGAATAATTGCCTAATCGACTTCAAATCGTAGACAATCTATATACCGGTTTCAATATTTATCGTCACCTTATGCCACACATGGAATTAATACCCGATATACATATATGTATAAAACTTCACCTCGAAAGTTTTAGGCTCGCTTCAACGCTTTGTTATTTCGGGGAAAACATTGGAATTAACCAAATCCACATTATAAATAGCTTAGACTTCTACATAACTTTCTACGGGGTGAACACCAAACAAAGTAAATGATTTTAAATAATGAAGTCTAGTCTTAATCTTGTATTGTCACAATTTGTTTTCAAATAACATTTATTTTCTTTCAGAATGAATTGATAATAAAGTAATGTATTAATCTAAAAGAAAAAAAATTAATCGGATAGAAAATAAATGTATGTTATATCCTAAGTATTGTAATTGAAGATGGAAATGTGTATACCATCATAATTACGACTTTCTTTCACTAATACTTGTGTACAGTTTCAGAGTGTGGCAGCTTTTCAACTCAACAGATCACGATCGAGTGTGACCCAGGATCAACGATCAACATCACCAAAGGAATTTGTACGATGGTTTCTTCTTGCGATGCTGATGAACCCTCCCTGGATAGCCAGTGTGAAGACAGTAGTGACAAGACGGCACTTTGGGCTTGGTACTGCGAGACTCGCAATCTATGTGGCATCCCTTGCACATACAGTACGTATGAGTGCTCGGCAGCGTACACCTATATCTACGCTGATTATGAATGTAAGCAGTAGCGGTTCTAGAAATGGCGGGTAATCAACTCCCTTTCCCCCCTTATCCCTAAAAAAAAATCTTGCACTCCGATTTAAAAAAAAATAATAATCAAATGAATCTAAGAAAGGCACATATAGACTAAAAAGTCTCAGCTCGCCTCCTGACAAAATATTCTGCTAGAACCCCGTCTGAATGTAAGTTTAAGTTTAGATATACATGTAATTGCATGATAGCGAAAGAATGGAAATATAATATCTTCAATAGCTTTGACATGAAATGAACCCGGAAAATCAATTAATATGATTACTATATGGAGAGAAATAAATTGTAAACGGTGTTCCTACTGCAAAATTAATTGCATAATAATCAACTGAAATTGGAAAACCAATATCAAACTGCATTCAAGTTGTTCTCATTGGATTGGTAGAGAAGTGATGGTTTATATTATTTTTTCATATTTATGTTTCGGAATTGTTGTCTATGTGCTGTATATGTCTTATAAAGATTATAGTTGCAATTTATACGGCACATTTTTCACTTGATACTTGAGATGACATTTATGAATCAGTGTTACAAAGCAGGGCCAGTGTTTCTTCAATGAATGCATAAGATTTTAGAACAGATAGGTCTTTAAACTCCGTTTGAATTTTCCTACTGTTGGCGGGTTAGTGCTGATTTTAATTTTAGGAGGGAGCCTGTTTCAGGGTGTGCGATCAGGAGAGCAGAAAGCTGCATTGCCGTGCATGGTGGCTCAGTGGTAAGAGCGCCCGCCTCGTGAACGGGAGGTCGTAGGGTTCGAACCCCGGCCGAGTCATACCAAAGACTTATAACAATGGGACCTTCTGCTTTATATAGCTAGGCGCTCAGCATATTAGATTGGAGATAGGGTAGTAATAACATATCATGTTATGCAGGGCCCGCTGGAAGAACAGTTTCATAACTGAAGTGGCTACCCTGGGTAAATAAAACGTTATTATTATTATTAATATTATTATTGCCAGATAATTTGTCGATGAGTAACTGAATAAAGATCACCGACGATCTTTTCCCCCTATAAATCAAATTGTTTAAATCATCGATCGTCTTTTTATGCTATTCTTATTCGATACACAGGTGTCGCAGGTGAAACAACCGTGCCGACAACGTTAACCAGTGTAAGTTATCCTAAACATCCACCGGGATGAATATAATTTTGTGTAATTTAAGGAATTGACTAATTACACGTAAGTTGTCTTTAAGATTAAATTGTTTGTACATCATAAATTGACTTGACGTTGATCTTATAATTAATTCATTTTATTTTACTCACCCACTTTATCACTTATTCATTCATGCATTCATGTATATGTAATTTTATTTCATTTTTACGAGTTAGAACAGAAATAAGTTTCATAACACTAGGTTCAATGATAAAACGATGCACTAAATATTGGTCATTGCTTGGTTACTGGATTGTTTCTTATTTTTCTACTAAGTAATGTTTTTTATTTTGTATTATCTTGTTTTCATGAAATTATCATATCACATTGAAAGAATTAAAGTTATTTCATGAAATAATCCAATATGATTATACTGATGGACCAGAGTTGTATTTTTTTGTTTGATATCAGGCCACTCGTGAAACGACTACTGAAAATCGGACTCCAACGCCAGGTAAGTTTTTCCAAAAAAGTATGTGGAGGTGTCATGGTATTAAAAGTGGTTCATTCACTTTACTCTCATTCCTAATGTTTTTGCTAATTCCTAGACCAACAACAATGTTCTTTGGCAAAACATGAATCCACATTTACCACTTTCTACCCTGTTGTAAATGGGTACCTGGCAATAGCTACAGTAATACTAATTGCAGGGCCCTCTGGCAAAACAGTAATGAAGCTGCTGAGGCTTCTCTTGCTAAACAAAGTTATGATTATTATCATTATCATAATGTTGATTAATCAAGATAAGCCAATTCCAGATAAAACACTTTTGGATATGATAGTTAAGCAATTAAAAACATTAGTATTAAGCGCTGAATAAAGGTAACTAGTATTATCATTTAATTATGATTATCATTATTATTGTTGTTGTTGTTAAATTTGTTTTTTGCCAGGCCTCGGGCTCATGACACTGCCAATCCAGATGAGGGAATTTAGAATAAATATACATGTATATGTTTTGGGGGCTGTGGGAGAGTTATCCGAAGTAGCGATTTTGCTTCGGAAATCTTCGCCATTTTGTATTTTATCCTCATTTACAAATGTTGGGGTAAAGTTTTGTGTAATTCTGTATCCTACCCCCCCCCCTCCCCCTCCCCCTAAAAAGAAAAGAAATGAAAACAATGAACATAAAGAGAGAGAGTGAAAACACAAGAAAATGTAACTGCTTATTAAGACAGTATGCAATATTTTAGGGGAAATTTCAGACTATCCGACAGGCTACATGAAATTATGAAATTTCAACTTAGCCTTTAACAAATCAGTCAGGAATAGACTATATGCTACATGTATTTCCATGTCACGTGTGGTGCTACATAACCTCGTAATCTTTAATTTTGATTTTAATTCATAACACGATCACAAAGACTTCCGAGATATAATCTCAAGCGTTTTTAAAACACACTCTTGCATATCCCAAAGAAATCATGTTTGGATTAGATAATACGTCGCTTTAATGCTTCGATATTTTAAAAGGTGATGACCAAGATTATTGACATAGTGTTTTAATATAGGCCTACATTTCAATAAGTATTATCAAAGATTACATCATATATTTATTTCGATTATTTTCCACAGATTTTACCACATTTCATCAGGCATTGCCTACAATACCATCACAAGCAGACATAGTCCACCAGAAGACCTCTCTCTTCAACCTGATCCACCAAAGATGGCGCCTTCAAAATCACGTGATCAAAACCGAACAAGGATTGTCATTGGTCGAATGCGGTGCCGAGTGTAACAAGCGAGATGACTGCGTGTCATTTAACATCGGCAACGGTGTGTGTGAGCTCAACAACCAGGTGGTAGGCTGCACCGGTGTCGGCATGAACGACTTTGTTAGAGAAGAGGGATTTAAATATTTTGAGAAACAATAGACTTTGAGTCAAAGTTTGTCTTGAACGTATTAATTATTATGGTAATGGTTTGCGAAAACAGGTGATTGATACTAAGGATGTACATATATATCGTATTTATTTCTACATGTATCGTTGTCTTATCATACCAAGTGAGATTATGAGTAATCACAGAGATTTGTCGATCAAGATGTTGATTTACTTTTTCGAATGTGTATATATCGATACTTTAGGAGTAGAAAAGTGGCACCAACTTGTAGTTGTATTGTTCATGTGTATACAAAGTTTACTCGATGATAAATTGTCAATATCAGTTTAACCAGGCAAATAACGTTACGATCGCTAAAACATTAAATTATTTGTTTAGTGATAAAGAATGCATGACTGTATGTAAATAATTCTTTATTTGATTGTGTGAATTATATATCCGTAACAATATTTAAAGTCAAATGACTTAAAAAATGCCTTTTATGTCAGGCTTCTGCCGTTATGTAATGGGACATTCTAAATTACGAAGTAAATGGACCATTATTCCGTCTTAAAGGAAATAAACTTCATCATTTATAAGTGCAGCAATAAATAGACAATTATTGCGAAAAGGTTATACTTTACTTATTTAATATTTGACTATTAAGCATCTTTTGAACATAGGCCTACATTTTCATGAATGTCAACATGGCGTTATCAATCTGAAAAGGCCTACACAAAAAAGTCTACACACATCCATACATCCACTCGCGCCACACTCAAACACAAAGAAAATACTAACGGTTGGATGTTTATGTTCTCTATTTACAAGCCTTTACTGTTGGGGCACTATAAATAGGTTTTTATATTGTAGATGAAATTAGAATAATGAATAAATGTTGGAAATAGGGCCTATGGTTTATCTGAACCGAATCAGATTTCGTAGAACTTGGTCTTAGCTATACGAGGATACATCTTTGTTCTAATGTATCGGTTTTCAACAAAGCATTTCCCTGGTCGTCAAAGTAGTGCACAATAATAATTTGATGTTTTATAATGTGTTATTTGACTAAATCATTGGCTCACATGTTTTGTTTAATCTATTTCATCGGGAAGGCGCAGTGACTTGAAATAGGACCGGTTTTGGCGCTACTAAAATTCCTATATATATCAGACTTGTGTGTTAATATTTTTTTTCTCGAAATATCTTGTAAGCCGATTTTTCTTACTCTAACTTGTATACAGTTCCATATATTTGTTTTCCCTTCATTACTGTGCAGCTAATATTTAGTTAAATGACTAGCTTACACCTAGACCCATCACTGTCTGTGATGAAAACACATACAAAGCCCATAATTGAGTTTTCATTCATTGCCTATCTTCTATAATGGTTTTCAGTACAACTCTTTTCCCCTCTCATTTCATATTTCTCCTATCTTTCCTTGTGTTATTCTTTGTTTTCAAAGCTATTTGAGCTTGATATCTATAATACTATCAATGTTATAATTTGTTACAATTGTGAATTACAATATTTTGTTGTTTTAAGAAAAATAAATGAATTTAACACAATTTGTATTAAGTTATATACAATATTATCTTCATATCTTTTAACCGTTAATGTGCATACGGTTGAATGAATTGAATCATACGTGGAAAAGGTCTGGAAACAGAGGGCAACAGAGAAAGGGAAATATATAAGAGAGCACTATTTAATGGTAAGAGATGTTGATGTCATGAAAATGAGAAATATATAATGCTGTGGGATAGTGAGAGAGAGAGAGAGAGAGAGAGATATAGGGAGAAAGAGTGAAAACAGTTGCCAATAGCATGTTCAAATAATGTACTATAATAAACAGTTGGAGCATATGGGGGGGGGGGTGATACCATGTGAATTTATGTGAATTCCCCCGCTCCCTCCAAACGGCACGGTTTGGAAGAGCTGATAAAACTACACTTGTTTGGGTTCTCAAAAGAGAGAGAAAAGGGAGGTATCAAACTTTAAATCTAAAATAAGCGAACATCCCCACATAAAAACAACACACACACACACTGTTTTTAATTGGTTCATGTTTTATTTCTCCAAATAAACAGAGAAAAACACATGAATACAAATTTTCGTTAACAGAATTATGCATCATATACATGGATGTTCCATTACAGAAAGGATATTTTTTTACATATACCTAACAATTTACATCACATAATTATGAACTACGTAAGAATAATGATAAGTAAGGGTTTAAGATGTTTAAACTAAATATGTATATATATATATATATATATATAAATATATATATATATATAAATCCTTTTAAAGATTACTAACGGTGAATGAAAAACTCTCCTTTGTGATTCTTATAATGCTAGGAAAAATCATAAAAAATCGAACAAACACAAAAGACAACAATATCCGGATGACACCAATCATTCTAACTCTCCAAATAATCAGCAATCATGACAATTGTTTAAAAAAACATTGAAAAGGGCCATATTGCAATGTCATGTTAGTGGACCTAGCTAGTATTTTGATATAACTATCAATATGTTGGGGGGGGGGGTTCCCCGTTGATAAAATTAAAAAGCTTGATCAAGTTTGGCTCGATTATTTTTCTCTCCAACAGTTCGAAGCTGTATTCGGTAATCAGTGAAAATCATATTGGGCCCTCATTATAATAAAAGATTTAGAGGACACTTATTCGCCAATACTGGTGCACCGTGATAGCCAAGTGATGGATACATTAACATACATGAATAAGTAAAGCAAACATGGCGGAGCTTGGAGGACCTGGGGGGTGTTTCACAAAGATCCTAAGTTGAACTTATCTCTAAGATGGACTTAACAATTATGGAAAGCCGTTGGCATCTATGAAAATATTTTGTAAAATTTATTTTAAAAGGCAATAAAATGTTGATTCAAGATATTTTCATATTTTCTACTATCAAGGAGATTTCATGTTCTTGATTTGGAATTTACAAAAAGTCTAAAATACTTGAATTTTCGCTTTTGAATACATTTTATTTTAAGGCTACAAATGGCTCTCCATAATTTGTAAGTCCAACTTAGAGTTAAGTTCGACTTAGGATCTTTGTGAAACACCCCCCAGGTGTCGTGTAGCTACGCACGAGAGTAGATGGGCAACCCAGAGGAGCAACCACACACTTACTGCATTGCGTAACCTCCCCCACACTACCCAATAAGCCATCCCCCCCCCTTATATGGCGTTTCATTACACCATAAACCCATTTAAAGGATCAAAATCAAATTTTGCAATGGCAAATTTTTGTTTACTTATACTTCATGAGGTTACCAATTTTGTTTGTTAGGTGCGTGCTGCCCTCGTTTGCTTAAAATTGAAACATTTAGTTGTTTATTTTTGTATATATGCGATATCAGAGCAGTAGAGGGCAGTAAATTATCTGTTTTCACCGTGACCATAATTATAACTGTGTACATTGGATGAACTACAAACTGCAAAAAAAGAGGTGTTTTTAGGCCTTTCAGTGACTTTTCATGTGAGTTTCACAATCATGTCAAAATGTTGAAAAGCAGACCTTGTTGTCCAGTTATCTTACACTGTACAATGAATTCATAGTAAGACCTACCTGGAAAACAAATTCTAAATAATAAGACAACTGAATCAATTTTTTGTTGAACTGTTATTATATTTATAAACAGATATTGTCGCGGGGACCGGGGGCTCAAAACAAAATCGTTGCTGCCTTTTGGTAATAAAGGCATTAATCCTCATTACCAAGTTCCTCTGAGATGACTTACAGTCGTCGGTTCCCTGATTGATTACCATGCTTTCTCAGCAGTCGGATAAACCAAACAAACCAACCAAAGCTTAAGGTTGTCGACTCCAACCTCATTCCTGCCACATGCTTGTGTAGTTCCATATACACATTTATAACAAAAAAGTGCATGTGACTTTGAGCAAAACTAGGCCAGTCTCTCATCATTTTGATGTTTCCAAAACCTCAATATATACACCAATACTTATAATATTGGTGATTAACCTTCCCCCCATCGCTTCCAAACAGTATCTTTCACAATGCAATCACATGACAAAAGCTCCGCTTAATATCTTTTAAAAAGAAATTTGACATTTAGATGAAAAAAAGAAGAAGAATATATATGCCAATAAAATGAAATCCCGATATGAATCATCAATCACTCCAATTGTATACTTCTCTCTTTATCAGTAATTGATTCGAAACACACAAATCTGCTATTGTGTTATTTAGGGTAATACATTATTTAATATGAGGGTGTAAATCTCTTGCTCTCTAGATTTGCCTTCTATCAAGTAGTATATAGAGTAATTCATGTACTACTTATACGTTCAACGGCATTTTGATACTTATTTTCTTATTTATAGAGGTAAGCAATTACATAACCTTCTTCATGACGTTACCATGAGGTTTAACTTTTGGGAACAGTTAGGAAGAAGGATCATTCATTCGTTTATTTTGTAATAGGATCTTAAAACGCCGAAAAAGGAGACTGGGACGAAG
The DNA here is from genome assembly GCA_035222895.1 of Strongylocentrotus droebachiensis. Classification (NCBI taxonomy): domain Eukaryota; kingdom Metazoa; phylum Echinodermata; class Echinoidea; order Camarodonta; family Strongylocentrotidae; genus Strongylocentrotus; species Strongylocentrotus droebachiensis. The sequence goes on along the minus strand of JAVYIG010002698.1, from coordinate 140,321 downwards.
GCTAATATTGCGTCACGCTGGAAAATTACTTTTTTAATAATTTTATTGGTTTAATTAAATTTCAATGTGAAATATTAATTTTTGTTCATAACAGATTTCACATATATGCCAATTTCATTATTCGCGCTCGACACTAGCCAACATACTCCTCTGACAGGACAGTCACGTTTTCATCTGTTCCAGGTGTATTTCGAAACTCCTATCACTTCCATAGATTAACAGCTGCTTCATTTCCTACGTCAAACTTCAAATAACCTTTCATTTCTGCAAAGTCAAGATCATAAACTCAGGGAGAGCAATGGATTATTCCAAAGTTGTTTTCATTTTCGCTTCGGTTATCTTGATCTTTCTTTGTATTGGTCTTTCCAGCTCGACTGAGATGGAAGGTAAGTGACATTCATTGTTCATGAAGATGGAGTTGTCGTGGCCGAGCGTATACGTCATCGGACTGTGGATCACATGGTTCGGGGCTCGAGTCCCGCCACGACATACATGTCCTTTGGCAAGACGGTAATCTACATTTGCCGAACTCGACCCAGATGAGGTAAATTTGTAACTGGCAGGAATTAATTCCTTGAAATGTTAGAGCGCCATAAAGGCAGCCACGCTAAAGCCAAATTAATAATTGTGGAGCGCCAGGAGTATGAAGTTTGACCAACATGAGCGCTATACAAGAAACTTCTATTATTGTTATTGTTATTATTACTATATTATTATTGTTATCATTAATATTATGGAATTATGCCCTCGCCTACCCTGTATCTCCTTAGCTATGTTGGTGGAAAAGTCATCATTTCCATTAAAGTGGTCATCATGAAATGATGCAAATCAGTTTATGACGTACATGAACAAAAATATAATCACATATATTGTGTTTCCTTTTATTAATGATTGTGCGATATTTTATATTATGATTATGCGACAGTTGTATTTTAGAATGTACCATGAGATGCCTTAACAAAGTGTTTGTGAAGTTTGGAAATTTTTCTTTAAGTCAAGTTTAAATAGTTATATTGATATTAAAGTGTAATTTCTAAATTTGTAATTTCATTGAAAAACATAAGAAATCAAATCCAAACAAAATTAATTAGAAATACCATTTCTACGCTGTTAATCCCACAAGAGAGGAAGGAATGTGTAAATATAGAGATCACATTTTTATTTGCTTGTGAGAACAATATTGCTCCTAAATGCAAAATTCCAAATGAAAAACGTAAAACTTTTCTCGTTCAATATGAAATATAATTCATAATAGGTTGTTGCTAGAAATGCCAGCCACCCCAACCCTAACCGAATTCAGCAGATTAATACCCACATTTTTTATTTGATTTGATTTGATTTGATTTATTTTCATATTTCTCATGTTACGTATACATTTCAAAATAAAGTACAAGTTTTTTTGTTTGTGATGAAATAACAATCAATGATACATAATAGATAACATAAAGATAAGTGGTCAAAATAGAGTACTGATTTAACTGAGAGAAATTTGATGGGACCTACATGAAAGATTTGCATTCCTAGCGCTTAATAAAATATTTCAATTCTTCCTGGCTCACTTTTTGGCTCTGCTAGAATGTACTTGCAAAATACTGAATTTATCAACAACAACAAAAACTTGTTCGGAATATGGGAATGGGTATGATGCACTCGTGCCCTTTGGTAAGGCATAAATCCTTATTACCAAGTCCCTCGGAGAGGACTTAAAGCCGTCGGTCCCCTGGTAGCTTACTTACATGTTATCTAAGCAGTCAGGTAAAACAAACAAACAATCAATCGATCAAACAAAAATTATACGGCAAGACATTTATTCTAAACTGTTTGGTCGCTTTTGAATTAACAAAATATCCTGATAGGAATTGTTTCAACTAGAGAAAGGCGAAATACTTTCGCCATAGAAAAATAAGTCTCTTGAAAGATTTGTTGAAAGGAAAAGAACCAACTGGGAGGTGGACATTAAGACATGGAGTGGAATAGTGTACTAGAATGGCAGAGAACAGAAATTTTGCAATCAGCCTCCGAGCTGATAGAATATACCTTGATAGATAGGGATCACTTCCTTCGTGGCTGGAGCTTCACTAAATTGCCGTAAAAGATACTCCAAAGTAGTCGTTGAGTTAATAATAATATAGCAATGATAGAAATATTGGATACAACGCAAGGTGCTCAAGGCGCTTTGATATTATTCTTGAAAAGTGATTTCCACTATTTTTCTTTCATTGGGGGGGAATCAATGATACATAATAGATAACATAAAGATAAGTGGTCAAAATAGAGTACTGATTTAACTGAGAGAAATTTGATGGGACCTACATGAAAGATTTGCATTCCTAGCGCTTAATAAAATATTTCAATTCTTCCTGGCTCACTTTTTGGCTCTGCTAGAATGTACTTGCAAAATACTGAATTTATCAACAACAACAAAAACTTGTTCGGAATATGGGAATGGGTATGATGCACTCGTGCCCTTTGGTAAGGCATAAATCCTTATTACCAAGTCCCTCGGAGAGGACTTAAAGCCGTCGGTCCCCTGGTAGCTTACTTACATGTTATCTAAGCAGTCAGGTAAAACAAACAAACAATCAATCGATCAAACAAAAATTATACGGCAAGACATTTATTCTAAACTGTTTGGTCGCTTTTGAATTAACAAAATATCCTGATAGGAATTGTTTCAACTAGAGAAAGGCGAAATACTTTCGCCATAGAAAAATAAGTCTCTTGAAAGATTTGTTGAAAGGAAAAGAACCAACTGGGAGGTGGACATTAAGACATGGAGTGGAATAGTGTACTAGAATGGCAGAGAACAGAAATTTTGCAATCAGCCTCCGAGCTGATAGAATATACCTTGATAGATAGGGATCACTTCCTTCGTGGCTGGAGCTTCACTAAATTGCCGTAAAAGATACTCCAAAGTAGTCGTTGAGTTAATAATAATATAGCAATGATAGAAATATTGGATACAACGCAAGGTGCTCAAGGCGCTTTGATATTATTCTTGAAAAGTGATTTCCACTATTTTTCTTTCATTGGGGGGATTGATTCCACTTTATCGAAGCGAAGTGACCCCTGATTCCCTCCCCCCCCCCCCCCCTACACGCCCCTTAAAAAAGAGAGCTTTCACTCCTGTACATTTCGAGAGTAGCTGTTATCTTAATCAATATCTTAAAAGTGTTCTATTTCTCTTATTCGTTTAGAATCTGATTCATCTTCGTCCTCTGGTGATTGTGACAATCCCACTTTAACATCCATGTTTAAAGGACAGAATAGACAGGTAAATAACGAAATTATTCGTGCATCCATCTCCATATGAATCATGCATTCATTTAAACATACCCATAGCATATATCGATGAAATTCATTTCTCAAATGTGAAAAATGGGGATCGCGACTACTTTACATTCAAATCAGACGGCTATTGACGTATTATATTCATAGGATATATTCTTTGAATATCATCCGGGCCCATTCTTTTTTATTTATTTATTTATTATTATTGTATTTGTTTATTTGTTTTGTTTTGGAGTGACTTTCCTATCTTTTCGAAACAAAACTTTTTAACAAACCCCTACCCCCCCCCCCCCCCATATGGAAACGTTGTATCATCCGCTCAATCTGACTTGCGTGCATAGAACAAATAAGCATTTTTCTATGAAAAAGTGAAGTTTTCTAAAATGTGCGTTTCTTTCCAGCATTGGGGCGCCCGGAAGTCACTCGGGTAACATTTCATAAAGTATAATATAAAAAGATCATATGCAAATATTCTGTACTTTTGTCGGAAAAAATACATTTATCTATTACAATGTCGTCTCTTTTTGCGTTGAAGAAGAGCAAATAGCGAGTTTCAATCACACTTTGGCCGCTCTCGCAAGCTCTCACTCGTTTCACTGTGGTCAAGCGACTTTGGGGAAAGCGGTTAATGAAAACACTAATCGTTAGCTTTCTTCTGGTATTAAACTTGTTTTGATTGATTGTATAATTTTGTCGGAATAAAGGAAACAAAAAGGCTCGACCAATAACTTATCAGCGTCTGAATTGACCTTTTGACCTTAAATTCCCTGATGCAAGCGCACTAATGACGTCATCTTCGCTAAATCGGTGTCTTTTATCGTAAAATGCTACACTTTCACAATGTTTATACATCTTTTTTTAATTATTAGTAAGATATAACATATTTTGTCTGATATCACTGAAGTTTTGGGTTTTATTTAATGAGTAATTTCGAAATAAGAGCCATTTTACTGTTTTAATTTACTGGATCGTACTATTAAAGTCGCAGAGTAGAAATATGCATTTTCCAAGCGCGCCAAATTTAATTTACGTTCCGACATTCTGTTAAATGGGTTCGTGTTGTTAAGAATCCACTGCTTTCTGCTTCACCAAACGTCCACATGCGGGGTCGTTTATCAAATTTATGGATGCTTCCTTCCCAGGTGTTTGTGTTGTTGAAGCATTTCATTCACCTGCTATCATTCTTTGTACTCCAATTGCCAGAACGCAAATTACATTTTGGTTTTATAGTTTCATGCAATAAGTAAGTCAATAAAAGAGTATGTTCTGCACAATAAAAACAATGTGTGCCCCTATTGTACAATGTAATGTGTCCCCTCATTTTGTAATAGTTAATTTACCCATTCACATAATGGAACTACCTGCCCGGTGAAGCCAGTGGCCCATGACCCCGGAGCACTCAACACCGTGTGGGAGTCAGTTTGTGGTCAACTTCTTTTATGAGACAAATACAAGCAAACGTTTCCATATGCCTGGGAAAAAATTTCATCATTTGTTGGGGGTCCGTACATAGGCCCAAGGGGGGGGGGGAGGAATGAATAACATGCCTTTTTAGGGGGACACTCGAACCCCCATAGCCCCTGGCCCGAGGTTAGATTTACGGGCCGGTAAAATAATGTCGGATTTTAGTATGTTTAAGGGAGTAGTAATCTTCCGCATCGATTTTTTTTCTTCACATCGAATGAATAGTTCATCCGTAATTTCTTTCCGTAAAATTGTTCACAATTATGTTGCATGGTCATAATTGCTACACATAATATCTGGATGGATCTGGAAAATTTCTTTTTGAATTTTCAACGAATAAAATATTTAAATGAGGATCGTCTTCCACCCCATCATGAATACAAAGTGTCTATATTTGATGTTTGTTTGCTTTTTTTTTTTTTTTTTTTTTTTTACATGATTTTGTTAGTAAGCAAGGTTTTTTTTTTATACAATATGACTCATTAAACATTAATCCAATCCATGAACACACAATTATTTTATTTTCATAGATTTCTCAGATTTCACCTCACTCTGGAAATATAAGGAGATGGCTACAAATCAGTTGATCAACTTGTTTTTATTAATATAATACCTTTATTTCTCAACGGTTGTCAATTCTGATACAGAATACTAGCATTGGTTGGGGTAGCCTATCCGATATGCGTCGGGCTTTATGGCAAATATACTGATCGCGATATGGAGACTGACATCGGCGCCGATATCACTCTCCAAATAAACGCGATTAGTATACTTGTAAAGCCCGACGCATATCAGATAGGCTATGGTTGGGGTGATAATAACATGCCGAGGCGAGCTATCACCCATTTCCGCTCCAGTGATCTCGAGGCCGCAGACAGCAAGAAACTGTGTGAAGAATCGCTCGCTTTGAGAAAGTCCACAAAAGTGGATAAAAGCTAAAAGCTAAACATGTTGTCAATTCTGTTACTTTTGCACACAAAAAGAAATAATAACTCAAACATATTAAAGCTGTCAAGTTCTATAACTCACCTGTTAATGTTTAGAATGTCTCGAATATGCATGCACAACTAAAACGGACAAAATAATACATTTCTTTATTTTTCAGTCTCCCTATCATGATAGGATTTTATAATGACACCCTTCTTATTTGGTTTCATTTTTTTTTTTTTTTTTGTAGAGGAGAAGCGTGCCACCTCCAGGTAAGTAAATTAGAAATATGCATCCTTTAAGAGAAATAAAATACAAAGAATTAAACACAAATTTCAATTTTTCCTGAAAAATAGGGTTAGAACAAAGAGATATAAAGTGCTTAAATCCAGCACGGCCCAATCAAAGAATCCAGTAGAAAAACTGTATTCATTTTGATTTCCATGTATTTTCAGGTGTCTTTGGGGGTCTAAATTTTCTCCGGGAGCACAATTTGGGACACATTTCATTCATCTATCTATTTACGATATATACTTTGTATACTTAAACATGCCAGTTTAGTTGACCCCCCAACCCCCCCCCCCCCCCCCTGAAATTCCCTGAATCGGCCATTGCTGGGAAGTCGCGCAGTGCGCCACCGACGCGGTAGGCCTATGTTGAATGAATCAAGTGACTATTTTGTTTTTATAGTATAGTCCGCAAATTTTAAAGGCTATGTTTGACGATCTACTCGCAATGTTATGATGGCGGCTTTGCCAAATTATCGAGATAAACAGCTCTCTTTACAACTTGGCTAATTCTTTCAAAATTTGTGATGAAAACTGCCTATCTTGTTGGTATTTGACAATTCTTTGTTGTTGTTTTTGAATTGCAGATTACAAATCTGTTGAACTGGCCTCCACATAAAATGTAGCCTTTCCATCTGCTTATAATAAATGTATTCGATTACATCTATATTCACCTGAACATGCGAATAATCATGAAGGAAGCAACATTCTTCTCTCTCTCTCTCTCTCTTTAATTTACACATCTTGCTAATATCTAATTTTGAAATTGGATATTTCACCCCCTCTATTATATCTTATGCATTCTGCAAGTAAACAGTAAACAAAGAGTACCAAACATGTCCTCCTGACATAACCTAATATCTAAATTAGGGTTGATATATTTACTCTTTTTCTATCACTGATATAGTTGAATTCTAATAAAATTGTGATGGAGAACACTTTTTTTCTTCTTTCACAATAAACAAAGTGGGTTTGTTTGGTATTTATTGTGAATGAAATAAAATGTGTTTACCATCATTATAGTTAAGACATTGTGTTACTTATTTTGAATAGTTAAAGGGTGTGGACATACAACTACTACGATGACGATCGATTGTGACCCAGGATCAACGATCAGAATCACCAAAGGAGTATGTGTGAGGGTTCCTTCTTGCAATGCTTATGTCTCCTCCCCGGACAGCCTGTGTGACGACAGTGACAAGACGGCACAGTGGGCTCCGTATTGCGAGACTCGCAATACATGCGACATCACTGGCACATGCAGGGCGGGTGCAACGTGCCCAGGGAACTACGCCTACATCTACGCTGAGTATGAATGTAAGCAGTAATGGTTCTAGAGATGGCAAGAATTCAACCCCAATCTGTTCACCCCCTCCGCCCCTCAAAAAAGAGAGATTATTTTCCACTCACTTTACGAAGAACAAAAGTTATTCAATGAATCTAAAAAAAAGGCACATGAAGAATAAATGTACGATCCCGAGCTCCAAGCTCACCCCTCCCCCCCCCCCCAAAAAAAAAAAACTTCTAGTACCGCGCCTGAATGTAAATTTAAGATATGTAATTTAATTGTATGAAAGCGAAATGATAAAAATTATTTTCTCCAATCAGCTTTCATATAATACGCATCCAATCAATTAATACAATTATTATAAAGAGAAATAAATCGTAAACGATGTTGCAAATGCAAAAGTAATTGCGTGATAATCATTTGCAGGAGGAGCGATGACTCGGTGGTAGAACAGTGGTCTCGTAACCGAGAGGTAAACGACATTCCAACTGCATAACAATCACCTGAAACTGGGAAACGAAAATCGAAATATATTCAAGTTGTTCTTATTTGGGGATGGGTAGAGAAGTGATGGTTTATGTTGTGAATACATAGTTATGTATTGGAATTGTTTTATAAGTTATATACATGTTTAATAATGAGAATAGTTGCAATTTATAGAGAACCTTTTCCACTTGATACAAAGCGCTTTTAGATGCCATCCACGAATCAGTGTTCCCAAGCAGTAAAGTGTGAGTTCAATGAATGCATAAGGTTTAAGAACAGATAGGTCTTCAAACTCTGAAGTTTCCTACTGATGGCAGGTTGGTGATGATTTTATTTTGAGGGCTTAGCTTGTTCCAGAGTTTGCGAACAGGAGAGGTAAAAGCTGCCTCTCCAGCTAATTTGTCGATGAGTAGGGGTAATAATATGTTCCGCGCCTAGAAACAAAGTATTAGGCGCATTATAAATGTGAGCTATTATTATTATTATTATTATAAAGATCACCGACGATCTTTTCCCCCTATAAATCAAATTGTTTAAATCATCGATCGTCTTTTTAATGCTGTTCTTATTCAATACACAGGTGTCGCAGGTGAAACAACCGTGCCGACAACTTTAACAAGTGTAAGTTATCCTTAACGGGGTCATCTGACCATGAACCTAGGTCCATGATCTGACATACAAACATTCGCTGGGAAGAATATGATTTGGTGTAATTTAAAAAATTGACTAATTGCACGTAATGAGTTTTCTAGATAAAATTGTTTATAACATCACAAATTGACTCAACGTTAATCTTACAATTTATTCATTTTATTTTACTCACTCGCTTTATCAGTTATTTATTCATGCATTCATGTAATTTTATTTCATTTTTAAGAGTTAGAGCAGAAATAAGTTTCATAACACTAGGTTCAAAGATAAAACGATACACTAAATATTGGTCTTTGCTTGGCTACTGGGTTGCTTCTTATTCTTCTTCAAAGTTATGTTTTTAATTTTTAATTATCCTGTTTTCGTGAAATGCACCTATCAAATTGAAAAAATGAAAGTTATTTCATGAAATAATCCAATATGATTATACTGACGGAACAGAGTTGTATATTTCTGCTTGATATCAGGCCACTCGTGAAACGCCTACAGAATATCGGACTCCTACGCCAGGTAAGTTTTCACAAAATTATGTGGAGGTGTCATGGTAAAGTGGTTCATTCACTTGACTCTCATTCCTAATGTTTAAGGTTCGAATCCTAGACCAGCACCAATGTTCTTTGGCAAGACATTAATCCACATTTATCACTTCTAACCCAGATGTAAATGGGTACCTGGCAATTCGTAGTGTAATAATATTTGCAGGCCCTCCGGAAGAACAACACTGAAGCTGATGAGGCTTCTCTTGGTTTAAAAAAATTATTATCATTATCATGATTAATTATAAGACAAATCAAGATGAGACACTATAAGTTATGATAGTACAGTGATTAGAAACATTGGTATGTAACTATTTTTATCATTTTATTATTGTTAAACATGATTATTATTAATAGTATTAGAACTTAGTATTATTATTCGTATTGTTAATACCGTTGTTGTTGTTACTAATATGATCATTTATAATTATTATCATTATTATCATCTTTATATTTATTATTCATATTATTATTATTATATTATGATTAGTACTTTTAGTAATAGTTGTAGTATTATTACATGTATCACTTTCATCATCATTATTATTAATCATCATCGTTGTTATTAATATCATTAATATTTCATGGTTGAGCTAATGCTAGAAGTAGCATTCCTGTAGAGATAGCAACCAGAAAAGTACACTTTATTATCAGGGAGAGCCGTTCTATTTCTGTACACAAAATGGGGAGGGGGGGTGGGTGAAGAGGGGCATCTATAGCAAGAAAACGGAGCAAAATATATACAGTATACATACTTATATGTATTTGGGGCAGTGAGAAAGTTAGCCGAGGGAGCGTTTCTGCTTCACAAATTTTCGCCATTTTGTTTTGTATCCTCGTTTACAGATGTTGAGTTAGAAGTTTGTATAGTTTTGTTCAATAATAAATATTTGTCTAATTAGTAATGTGAACGACGGTGGGAGGGGGGCAGCGCGGGGGAGGCTTGAATAATATTTTTTCGCCTGCAGCATCCAAAGCCCCTGACTCCCCCCCCCCCCCCCCCGACACAAATAAACAAAAAATGAATCTATTGTGTGGAAAAATTAAAGGCATCCGTTGCCTTATAATGTAATTCGATATATTGTACCTCAGCTATTGTACCAATGGACTCGGGTAAACATTCTTTTAAAAACATTAGAAACGAAAACAAAATAAAACAATGAACATAAGGAGAGAGAGAGATGGGGGGTGAACGAAAAATCTAACTGTTGCTTTAGACAGCAGAAATTCGAGATTATCCGACAGGCTACATGAAATTTTAACTTGGCCTTTAAAACAAATCAGTCAGGTGTAGTCTTATGCTACATGTTATGTTAATGTCAAGTTTATGCCTACTTAATCTTTAAGTGGGTTGAAAGGAGTTAATCTTTGCCTAGCATCGCATCTTTAAACTTTATATTAATTCATAACACGTTCACAAAGACTTCCTAAAAATAAATTCAAAGGAAATTCAAATACACTAATGCATATATCCCAAGAAATCATGTTTGGATTAGGTAATACGGTGCTGTAATGCTCGAACTTTTTAAAAGGTGATGGCCACATTATTGAAATTGATCAAGGTTCATTATTTAAAAGCCTTTGCGATCGTGTTTTGATATAGGCCTGAATTTTAATAGGTATTTCTAAACATTACATCAAATATTTATTTCGGTTATTTTCCACAGATTTTACCACAATTCACCAGGCATTGCCCACAACACCATCACAAGCAGACATAGTCTACCAGAAGACCTCCCTCTCCAAACGGATCGAGGGACGGCGCCTTCAAAATCACGTGATCAAAACCAAACATGGCTTGTCATTGGTCAAATGCGGTGCCGAGTGTAACAAGCGAGATAAATGCGTGTCATTTAACATCGGCAACGGTGTGTGTGAGCTCAACAATCAGGTGGTAGGCGGCACCGGTGTCCGCGTAGAAGACTTTGTTGAAGACGAAGAATTTAAATATTATGAGAAACAATAGGCTTTGAGTCGAAGTTTGTCTTGGAGGTATTAACCATCATGGTAATGGTTTGCGAAAACACGTGATTGACGTACATAGAGATTCACTCTTCTTCTTCTTCATATATCATTCACTTATTATACCAACTGAGAATATGAGTATTCACATAGATTTGTCGATCAAGATGTTGATTTACTTCTTTTCATGTGTATAACGAAACTTTAGAAGAAAAGTGGCACCAACTTGTAGTTGTTTTCTTCATGCGCATTTAAAATTTACTTTTGTATGATAAATGATCAATATCTGTTTAACCAGACAAATACTGTTACAATCGCTAACACATTAAAGTAATTGTTTAGTAATGTTTGGAGTACATGACTGTATGTAAATAATTCTGTATTTGATTGTGTGAATTCTATATCCATTACATTGTTACCATTGTAAAATTAAATTATTTAAAACGCGCCTTTTCATGTCAGACTACTGCCATTGTGTGATATAACTTTATAAAAAAATATTACACTTCATCATTTATAAGTAATGTAGAGACAATTAACACGAAAACGTTTGACTCGACATATTAATTATTTGGTTTCTGAATCATCTTTTGAACAAAAGCCTACATTTTCATGAATTTCAACATAACGGTATTAATCTGATAAGGTTTAAACAAACACGTCCACGCACACCCACACCCACACAACCACTCATCCCACATACAAACACAAAGAAAATACTGAAGGTTGGATGTTGATGTTCTCAATCTTCACTCCTTTTCTGTTGGGGCACAATTAATAGATTTTGATTTTCAAGATGAAATCTGATCTATGGGTAAACCTAAATAATAAATGCTGAAAATAAAGCCTACACTGTAAACAAATAATAGTCGAAATAACTCAATAAAATTGAGGAAAAGAATTGCCTTATTTTTATTAAGTAAATATTACCTACGGCATCTTAAGTAGAATTTACTTATTTTGCTGAATAAATTTTTACTCAGTTAAATCGAGTTACATTAACGTAAATAATTTAAGTATTGTAATCATTTTAGATAATTAAAAAAAAGCTATGATAGGATTTCATATTGCACGATTTGGTACCCATCTAATCTAACAAGTAACATCCACTAATCATTCACTACTTCTATTTAAGATTTAACCGTATATATATATCTACCGCACCATCACAAACGATTACATACGCTTCAATTCGACACATATTGAAAGGCTCCAAATTTTATATATACTTGATCGTAGCATCTTAAAAGGAAAATTGGTTGACAATTTCCTGAAATATCAAGTTTTGATTTGTTTTGAACTGGGTAACAATTAAAAATTGTCTTGTCTTTGCTTAGCCATGTTAAATGAATTAGTAAATGTTTTAAAGTCCTTAAATTTTCATTCAACCACAAAAAAGAATTGTTTTATTTAAAAAAGAGTTTAATTTGGTCTTAATGAATATTCATAAATTATGTAAATATTTTTATTACGCACTGCATCGGTCCTTACTTTAAAAAGATAAGAATAATCAACATAAATTGTTTGAGTAATACGTATAATTTCTGATTTTGAGTTAAAATTACTAAATTAATACAAGCTTAAAAAAATGATTAAAGTTCTTATGTATTTGATTTTACTTAAATATTCCACGTATGTTCTACTAAATTGAAAGTTTGAGTTAGCAAGACTTAAATTTAGTGCGTAAGTGGCAAAACTAATGTTTACAAGTAAATTCTACATGGAAAAAATACGTAAAAATTACCAATGAACAAATTATTTTTTACAGTGTATGTATTATCTGAACCGAATCAGATTCCGTAGGATTTGGTCTTTGCTATACAAGGATACATCGTTGTTCTAAGATATCGGCTTCGTACACAGTTTTACCCCGGTCGTAAAACTTGAACGCAATAAGAATTGTACGTTTGATAATGTTTTAAATGACTAATTTATTGGCTAACAGGCTTATTTATCTCATGTGATCGGGAAGGCACAGCCACTTGATATAGGTCCGGTGTTGGCGCGACTTAAATCACTTCATCAAATGTGTGTGTTTACCAGAATTATGTTTGTTTAAAATATCTTGTAAGTCGATTTTCCTACTTTTGCAGTGTTGTGCTATAATATGATTTATTTTGTTGTAAATTCAAATCCTTTTTAATGGCTCATCAGATCTGTGCACATAATTCAGTTGAACGGCCCATGTGATGAACACACGTTCAAAGCCACGTTCAAAGCTCCGCCCCTTTTGGGATATTTCATCACTCCTGTAGCTCCTGATCACAAAAGTATCGAGAAATGCCGATTTAAATCTCACGCATTATTCATAATTAAAAAAGCCGGATATGTCCTTGGTATGAGTGTGGACCACAAGGCAACCAACACACTAAATGATGTTCTTTTGTACATCAGATGGTCATTGTTTCAGTGGAGAAAAAAAAGAAATTTGTAATACGGCGTAAATCATAATACAATACATTCCCTGAAAGGAAAAAAACAGGACTTACAAATAGTCTATGTTTTTAACAAAAAAATATGGAAAAAGTAATGTTGCAAATGCATAAGATTGAAATTGTAATAATTTCAAGTAGCAGATGAGACTATTTGAGCTGAATATCTGACCTTCAATTTTATAATCTGTGAACATGGTGAATTACAATATTTTGTTGTTTTAAGAAAAATAAATAAATTGAACCTAATTTGTTTCATCTTATATACAATATTCTCTTCATATCTTTTTATTTGTAATGTGCATACGGTTGAATGAATTGAATTACACGTGGAAAAAGTCTGGAAACAGAACGTAAGAGAATAAAGAGAAAAAAAGAGAGAGAGAGAGCAAAAAAGAAAAGGAAAGATATAAAAGAGAACTCTTTGATGGTGAGAGAAGTTGATTTCATGAAAATGAAAAATAAATAATGTTGTGAGATAGTAAGAGAGAAAGAGAGAAAGAAAGATGGAGAAAGAGTGAAAACAGATGCCAATCGCATGTTCAAATATGTAGTATTATAAACAGTTGGGGCATGTGGGGAGTGGGGTGGGGAGGAAGGAATTACCACCATCATATTCCCTGTCCCGTTTCATGTGAATTGCCCCTAGCTATTTCCAAATGACAGGGTTTGGGAGAGCTGATAAAACTGCACTTGTTGTGGTTCTCAAAAGAGAAAGGGGAGGGGGTGTCTACCTTTAATCTGAAATTAGCTGAACACCCCCCCCCCCCCGACACACACATACAAACACACACGCACAAACCCTGACACACGCGCGCGCACACGCACGCACACACACACACATACCAACCACCCGACCACACTTCCGCACACATACCACACAATGTCCTCAAAATACCCAACATTGGAGCATACACTCTCATAAATGCACACACTCGCCTCACCCTCACACGCTTTATACATAGGCCTAGTAACAAATTATAATGATAATAATAATTTGTTTACTAGGGAAGCCTCGACAGTATCATTCCTCTTCCTTCCGAGGACCCTGCACTTATTCTTACCGTAAGAAATGGTCAAGTACCCATTTACACCTTGGTGGAAAGTGGCAAATATGGATGAAAGTCTTCACAAACGACGTTAGTGGCGGGCTGGGATTCGAACCCTGAAAATTAAGAGTCAAGTTAATGAACCACTATACCCTGACCCCTCATTATACCAACATTGAAAGGCGTTATATTCTTCCAATTTTGTTCCAGTAAGCATACATGCTGTTTTTCTGTAACAACCGCAAATCCCCGCTTCTAGTTAACCAATGTTGTATGTAGAAACGGGCTATAATTAATACAATTGGTTAACTTGCACTTTAATGTGAAAAGCCATTTCACAGTTCCCGCTTATAAAAAGTGCATGTTGTTCTTATCGATGTCGAGTCATTTTTTCCCATTATGTAGAATGATCGATTGCGGCTATTGAATGTAGGATTAGACCGAGGTTGAAATTACGCATTATCACACTTTCGTTAAATGGATATTTAATTACAAACGGATTTATTAAAGAATGATGTGACATAAAAACCTACATTCTAAAAAGTAATAGAATATTGGGAAATCCGAAGCACGTCTCTCTCTCTCTCTCTCTCTAGGTCAATGTTACACATTGAATAGATAATACAAATAACATTAATCTTACCGACTCTTAATCACAGGTGCTGCATATTTTTAATATGTTAAAAGGCACGTTGGATTTGCCGTTATTGAGTCTTTTTAAAGAGAAGGTGAACAAATAATTGTCGAGCTTTTTCATTCTTTTTCATTTCAGTGTGGAAGAATAAAATAGAAAATATCCCCTGAAAAGTATGGCACTTAAAATGCCCTCATAATTGAAAAAACACGTATGACAAGTGTGGTAGAGCAGTAGTTTCGTAACCGGGAGGTCTCGGGTTCGAAACCAAATCGATGCGCTAGTGCCTTTTGGTATTAAAGGCATTAATCCTCATTACCAAGTCCTTCGCAGAGGACTTAAAACCGTCAGTCCCCTAGTTGCTTACCTACAAGCATACACATGCTTTCTTAGCAGTCAGGTAAAACAAACAAACAAACTAAATCGAAAGGCTGTGGACCACGGCAACATGCCTGTAACATGTTTGTTGTCCCATAAACACATATATATGAAAAGTGCATGTGACTTTGAACAAAACTGGGCCACGCTCACATCATTTTCATGATTCCTAAACCTCACAGCTTAGCATAGTTATACCAATACTTATATTGGTGTTCAGCCTTTTCCCATCACTTCCGAACGGTTTCTTTCACAATGCAATTACATGACTTGATCTTTACAAAAAAGAAAATAATTTGACATTTAAATGAACAAAAGAAAAAAATATATATGCCAATAAAACTAAATCCCGATACGAATTACAAACAACTCCAATTGTATGACACTCTTTTTATTAGTATTTGGTTGGTAATTTTGGAACAGTCGCGAAGAAGGATCATTCATTCGTTTATTTTGTTATACGATTTTAAAATGCAGAAAAAAAAGACAAAGGCTAATTGCGTCACGCGGAAAAATACTTTCATATTGCTTTAATTGAATTTTATTATGACAAATAGTTTTTTTAACAAAAGGCTGCAAGTTCATGAACAATTTTGGAAATTCAAATAGGTCAACGTCATGTAACCTTGCAGTCTTTTTAAAGAAAAGGTTAACAAATGATTTTTGAGCTTTTTCATTCTTTTTATTCTAGTGTTGAATAGTATAATATAGAAGTTATTCTATGAAAAGGATGGCACTTAAAATGCCCTCATATTTGAAATACACGAATGACAATTAGAAGGAGACGCGATGGCTCATTGGTAGAGCAGTGGTCTCGTAACCGTGAGGTCCCAGGTTCGGAACCAAATCGATGCGCTAGTGCCCTTTGGTAAGTCATTAATCGTCATTACCAAGTCATTCGGAGAGGATTTAAAACCGTCAGTCCCCTTGTTGCTTACCTACAAGCATACACATGCTTTCTCAGCAGTCAGGTAAAACAAACAAACCAACTAAAGCTAAAGGTTGTATACCACGACCACATGCCTGCCACATGCTTGTGCTGTCCTATATACACATTTATATAAAAAGTGCATGTGACTTTGAACAAAACTGGGCCAAGTTCACATCATTTTGACGATTCCAAAACCTCACAGCTTAGCATAATAATTATACCAATACTTATATTGGTGATCGGCCTTTTGAGGTTTTCCCATCATGTCCAAATAGTTTCTTTCACAATGCAATTACATGACTTGATCTTTTGAAGAAAAAAAGACAATTTGACATTTAAATGAACAAAAGAAAAAAATATATATGCCAATATCACTAGATCCCGATACGCATCATCAACAACTCCAATTGTATGAGTCTCTCTTTATCAGTAATTGGTTCGAGACACACAAATCTGCTATTGTACTTTTTAGAGTAATATATTATTCAAAATGTGGGTGTGAGTATCTAGTCTAGCTCTCTATATTTGCCTTATATCAAGTTTTATAGAGTAATTCATATGCTATATATATAAATATGTTTAACCGTATTTAAATTCTTATTTTCGAGATACAACTTTAAGGTGTGCCATTACACAACCTTCCTCATGACATGACGTTACAATGATGCATAACATTTTGGAACAGACGCTGAGAAGGATCATTCATCCGTTTATTTTGTTATACGATTTGAAAACGCCGAAAAAAGAAGCCTGGAACAAAGGCTAATATTGCGTCGCGCAGAAAATAATTGTAATCCTATTGCTTTAATTGAATTTCATAGTGACAAACATTTTTTGTTAATAAAAAGGTTTCACGTTCATGAACATTTTTATTCTTCGCGTTCGACACGAGACAACATACTCCTCTGACACCACATTCACGTTTTCATTCTGTTCCAGATGTATTTCGGATCTCCTATCACTTCCACAGATAAAAAGCTGCTTCATTTAAACTTCGATTAATCTTTAACTTTTCGTCACAGTCAAGATTATAAACTCAGAAAGAGCAATGAATTGTTTCAGAGTTGTTTTCATCTTCGCGTCAGTTATCTTGTTCTTTTTTTTCATTGGCCTTTCCAGCTCAACTAAGATGGAAGGTAAGTGACATTCATAGGAAGATTGAGGTGTCGTGTCGAGTGATAAGTCACCGGACTGTAGATCACATGGTTCGGGGTTCGAGTCCCGCCACAACACCAATGTTCTTTGGCAAGACATTAATCTACATTTGCCACACTCGACCCGGGTGAGGTACATGGCTTCCTGTCAGGAATTAGTTCCTTGAAATGCTGGAGCGCCATAAAGGGAGCCATCCTAAGGCGGGCCTAAAGCCGGGGTAATAATAATTGTGGAGTGCCAGGAGTGTCAAGATTGACAGACATGAGAGCTTATTATTATCATTATTATAATTATCATTATTATAATTATTACTATTATAATTATTATTAACTATTAATATCAATATTGTGCCCTCACCTACCCTATATCTTCTTTGCTATTTTGGTAAAAAGTCATCATTTCCAGTCATCATTTCCATTAAAGTGGTCATCGTGAAATGTGTTTACCTTGGTGCGATTCAGTTTATGACGTGTATGAACAGAAATGTAACCACGCACACTCTCTTATTCAACAACAAAAAATTTAAATGCGGAGGAATGAAAGTCCACTCTTAGACAAAAATCAAAAGAGCAGTACGTTATTCGGTGTGTAATGTCCCTGACTTTGTTCAACCTGTGCACAGAGTTGAAATTCAGGAAATTTGCAGATATGAAGGATGTGTCAGTGTTGAAGGTGTTAACATTAATAATTGAGGCTATGCTGATGACACTGTATTGTCTGCACACCATGAGGAACATCTGCATCAATTACTGGAGGCTGTAACCGTTAAAAGTGAGGAGTTTGGCCATCCATTAATGTTAAGAAAACTAGGTCTGTTTTTCAGCAAGACAGAGGAATAGCCCATACTCTTGTTTTGCAACTAGATGGCCATATCATTGAACAATGAACAGGGTGTGTTTCCTGAAGCTGTGCGTAAAGTTACGAATGACTTTATAAATGATTTGAATATGAAGAGCCAAATGGGATGCCCAAAGTTTTTCGTGACATTTTAACAAAGTGTGACTGTATTTCCCATAATCTCAATTAAATTGTAGTCAAAAAGTACACTTTGCATTAACAAAATGTTTTGTTAATACTGATAAGGTTAATCTACATCTGCATATTTCAACTTTAGCTTATGCAATAAAAAGGTAAATAATTACATCTACCTAGAACATATATCACTTAAGATGCCAGATGAGATGCAGACATCAAAACAAGGATTGAAATTGCACGGAATGCGTTTGTCTGGTCTTTTGTATTGTATGGAGCAGAAACATGGGCATTAACAAAAACTATGGAAAAGGAAAATTAGATGTACATAGGAATGATGAGGATATAATGGAAATATGAAAACTAACAGTGAAATACTGCATATGACAGGACTTAAACAAAATATCCCGATAGGAATGGTAAAAGAAAGAAAGGCGAAATACTTTCGCCACATTAAAAGACTACCATAATCTCTTGAAAGATTAATTGGAAGGACAAGTAGAAGGTACCAGAACAAGAGGGAAACCAAGAACTAACTGGGAGGTGAACATTAAGACATGGCGTGGAATGACAATGCAAGAGGGTACTAGAATGGCAGAGAACAGAAATTTTGCAATCAACCTCCGAGCTGATAGAAGATACCTTGATAGATAGGGATCACTTCATTTGGGTCTGGACCCTCACCAGATAATCGTAAAAGATACTCCAAAGTAGTCGTTGAATTAATGATAATATAATAAGGATAGTAATGTTGGATACAATGCAAGGTGCTCAAACATTATTCTTGGAAAGTGCTTTACACCATTTTTTTTTTTTTTTTTTTAGGATTGATTCCACTCTACTCGAAGCGAAGTGATCCCTGATATGACTTCCCCTCCCACCCCCTCCCCCCCAAAAAAAGGACTTCCACTCTATTTGTCTATCTCTCTTTTATTCGTTTAGAATCGGATTCACCTTCGTCCTCTAGTGATTGTGACAATCCCACTTTAACATCCATGTTTAAAGGGAAGAATAGACAGGTAAATAACGAAATTATTCGTGCATCCATATACAGTGCGTCCCAGAACCGAGAATTATCGATGTTTAATCTAAACTTAATCACAACTATAATTGATAAATGACACATATTTTGGAAAGCTTAGATCCTCCTCTTTCATTTGATGCAACTTGTATAATGCAAATTACACGCATGAGTGGTTAAAATGAATTTGAAGAGAGGAAACCAAAAAGTCATTTGGCGGACGGTATCTGAATTTCAAAGAGAAAATCACTTTTCCAGAAAGTTGAGTTTCTGCCCTTTCATATGACACCTCAATCACGAAAAATGAGCCAGGAATAACAAAGTTCGGTATGTTTAAAGTAGTGCTTGCATATCCATAATTTTATCAAACGAATTCATTTTCACTGGCTGCCTGCCTTAAGGCCCGGTCACACACAGACGACGCATGGGGGACGCACGGCCGGCGCATTGAAAATTCGCCATTTTGGCCAGTGCGTTGCCGTGCGCCCAATTTTTGTCGAAGCTACAGCGAGCTGACACCAAGTGCGTAGCGTGCTGCTAGCGCGCTGGGCGCATACAGGGTGCATGCAGTGCGCATACAGACCGTATACAGAGCGTACATGTTAAAAACTTCCACGAATGCACAGCGTGTTGCTAGCGCGCTGGACGAATGGTCCACGCATGCACCGCGTTCTCAACGCACAGCCAGCGCGCGAACGACAGAGGTTGGTTTGGTTTTAATTCCGTATACAAATTCAAATACATACAAGAATACAATTTACAGATATCATTATTAGTAGTATTATTATATATTTGATCAATCGTAAAACATACAATGAAATGAATATAACAATCAGATAATTTTTTAAACGATGTGTTTTGTTTATACCCATTTACATGTATACGGACTGTGTAGTTGTAAAACAAGTTATCAAGAGTCAACATTACTTTTAAACAATAAGTTTGTATTTGCTCATTCTACATAGTTATAAAGAAAAACGTAAACAAGTTTTTAGAAAAAAGATCGTGTTGGTTATTTAATAATTTTTTTGTTTGAACTTTAAAACAATGTATTTTTGTTTTCCTATTTAACATGTTATGGAGAGATAGAGAGAGAGAGAGAGAGAAAGAGAAAGAAAGAAGAGGGAGAAAGAAAGATAGAGAGAGGAAAATAGAAAGAGAAAGAGAGAGAGAGAGAGAAAGAGAGAGAGAGAGGGGGGTGATAGTATTGTATATGCACATAATGATGAAGACAATGTTTATAAACCCCTCACAATTTTGTTCTGCTTTCATCTCTCTCTTTATCTCGCGTTCATATCTCTCTTCAATCGTCATTATTACCCTACATGAATTTGTTATCACCGGAAAGCGTGTTTATGCCCTATTGTAATGATTGTGTCATAATGAATTGTGCATAATACCTGAATAAGGGGCCAAGTCAAAATCGAAATGTTGAAAATTTGCATAAAAGAAACAAAGAGTGAACCAATGACATTCCCGCACGACCGCCTCGACTTAAAACATTATATCGATCCTCCAAATAAAAGGAGAATTTACTATTCATGTTGTTGAGATAACAAAAAAAATCAAATTGTATGCATTTTGCAATATTTTGTTTTTGACTTCTTTCGTGCAGTACCCTCTATATCCAAACTCAACTATCCCTTTAAATGAATTCAACACAGTATTATGATTTTAGAAGAGTACAAATTTATTCTAGACAAGATCAGTAAGAACCTCTGTCATCACATAAGGGTCGGAGGAGAAGTGATGAGGAGGTGGGGCGGAACCCGTTTATATACCCTTTGGATACACGCTACGTACACGCCAGGTATACGCTTGAAACACGCCAGGTATACGCTAGGAACACGCAGGAAGAAAGTTGGGTGCGCTAGAGACGCGTTCAGCGCGCGTTCAGCACGCTCATATTCGCTGCATGTTCGCTGGACATGCGTTTGAAACGCGCTAGGTATGCGCTAGGTGTGCGCTAGGCGTTCGCTAGACGTCGGCCGGCGAACTCACAACGAATACACAGCGTGTGCTCCGCGCATGTCTGGCGTTGGTCTAGCGCGCTCTGCGCGTGTTTGGCGTCCTTCTGGCGAGTACAGTCATGCGTCGAGCTCCGCGTACATTTTTGAGCAAGCACAAAAAATCCCGACGCACAACAGCGAATGACGGCGAACGCATAGCGTTGGTCCAGCGCGCTCGACGAACGAGTAACGAGTGATGACGCACGCCTAGCGAACGACAACGCACTGGCCCAAATTGCAAATTTCCAATGCGCCGGCCGTGCGTCCCCCATGCGTCGTCTGTGTGTGACCGGGCCTTTAGCAACACATGAAATTAAGAAAAGACTTAACTCCGTTTCGTTGACAATCGACCGTAGACGAATGACTTCAGGCATGGCTGATTGTCAACGAAACGGAGTTAAGTCTTTTGACAATTCTGTTTTTTGCTACGGCAGGCAGCCAGTGAAAACGAATTCGTTTGATAAAATTATGGAAACGCAAGCACTACTTTAAACATACAGAACTTTGTTATTCCTGGCTCATTTTTCGTGATTGAGGTGTCATATGAAAGGGCAGAAAACTCAACTTTCTAGAAATGTGATTTTCCTTTTGAAATTCAGATATCGTCCGCCAAATGACTTTTTGGTTTCCTCTCTTCAAATTCATTTAAATCACTCATGCGTGAAATATGCATCAGTTGAGTGGCATCAAATGAAAGTGGAGGATCTAAGCTTTCCAAATATGTGTCATTTACTAATTATAAATGTGACTAAGTTATGATAAAACATCGATAATTCTCGGTTTCGTTTTTTCTGGGACGCACTGTATATTTGAATCCTGCATCCATCTATACGCAACCATGGAACATATCAATGAAATGCATTTGCCAAATTTGAAAAAATGGTGATCGTGACATTCTCACTGTGGGTGTTTAAATGGGAAATAGACAGGTTATAATGAATTGTAAACATAATATGTATTATTATAATATAGCCACCCCCTTAATTGGAAGCGACTTTTCACACCAGTCTGCACTGCAAAATTGTCTAACAAGTCGATAAAAGGTCCTCATGTTTTGGGGATTAGTACAAATCTAAGAAATAGAAAAACACGATTTTTTTTTTTTTGATTTTTTTTTTTTTTTTTAAGCGATGGTGTGGGTGTGCTCGAACTGAAAAAACCCTTTGGTTGGTTTCACGGGTTTTAAGTTTTGAATTAATTGAACCACGTCTCTCATAAAATAACGACCTGCGGGAAACTTACACGGCAGTCCAAGAAAAATATGAGTATCTTCTTTTTTTCCAGGAATTTCTCATTTCCATGTCCCTATGGCAATACACGGAGTAGGCTACAAATCAGTATTGTTTATATTTTAAAAATGTTAAATGGCTTTATAATATTGTTTCCATATAGTTCTGCGGTAACTTTCTGATCGGTTGTCAATTGTACTTAACCACAACAAGAAAGTAGCCCCCGTGTAGAAAAGTTGTTCGTTTATACTTTAACTTTAACATTTGGGTACTTTTAGACTACCTATTACATTAACAGGTTTTCAGAATGATAGCCTTCTTACGTGATTTATTTATTTCTTTTGTAGAAGAGAGCTGCGCCAATCCGAGGTAAGTAAGATCGAGGTTGTTTTTTTAAACGAAATAGCGATTTAGTACATTTTATAAATCCTGAAAAAAGGGGTAGAACAGATAACTGCTAGAGTGCTTTAAAGATACCTCAATGACTGCGCTATTCAATACAGTAAGAGCCCATGAATTAAGCCTGTAGTAAAGAACCTAAGGCCAGATAAAAGTAATATCTTGTTTTCGTCCCCTTCTCATTCCGTTAAAGCCCAATTGCACTAGTTTGGCCAAGAGGGATTAGACCATCCTGCATGGTCACTGACAGGTGGTTATCTCATCAAATCAGCTCTCAATTAACATAAGAAAAAGAGGAACACGTGGGGCCAATGGTCACCGATTAGGCTTTGTTTGCTATAGAGGGCACAAGTAGCTATAAGTAGTGCTTTGGGGCTTTAAAAACAACCCGCCTATAATTTGTCTGTTATTTGATTTTTTTTTTCTGAAATGAAAACACACCGCACAACTGGGAACATATATTACAGTTAGAAAAAAATCGTTATTATAATGCAAACATTGATTCAATATGGTTAGGAAAAAAAGGATGTAGACAAAAATATTAATAGCATTTTTTTGTGCAGGAAATATATCAAATGTTAAGTATTATAATTGAAACCCCTCCTCCTTATTTCGAGATTTCAGGAATAAGGTCATGCAGCGCACACTACACGATCCAACTGCCACCCAATTTCTGAATAAATAGCAATTGTAAAAGATTAGGAAATCTAAACAAGCATCATCTCCCCCATTTAGGTTCTAAACTGATGATAAGAATACTAACAATCGGAATTTTGGTGCATATAAACCTTCTAGTTAGAATAATAGCCGAATCGGCTTTAAATCGTAGACAATCGCAATAATTGTCTGATGCCACTACGCTTCTGTGCCGAATAGCCTTTCCTCCTCCAACGAAACTCGAAATCTCTTAAAATTTAAAATAAAACGGTTGGAATAAATATATTCCCGGTTTCAATAATAATTGTCACCTTATGCTAAACGTGGACTTAATATCCAATATACATATATATATATATATATATATATATATATAATTTTTGTTAATTTCATGCTCGCTTCAACGGTTGGCTTTTTTCGGATAAAAAAAAATTGGAATTAAGAAAATCCACATTTATGAATAGTTTATATTTCTTCATTTCCTTTTAAGGGGTTAACACACCAAATAATTCCAAATAGCCATGTCTTTCTTCTACAATCTAATTGATTTGATGTATATAATATAGTCTTAATCTTTTATTGTCCCTAATTTTCGCAAATTACATTTATTGTCTTTCATAATAAATTTAATATAGGTTTTCCCGCCCAATTTCATTAAAGCTGCATTCGAATTCACGAATAAGCGTGCAACTTCGAACGATTTCCGTCAACTCTCTGCTCTTATGATTAATTTTCATTCTTTGAGCATCCAATATCGTTTTATATCATTCTTTTTAAATATTATTTCATTCAATTAAGAGAAAAATCCATTCAATTTGATGACACGAACTTTTCATTCAATTTCGCGCAAGCTGGATAGACGTTCAATTTCATACTTAATACCAATTTCAATTTAATTTATAGGCACACACCTTCGCACTTTGAACGTTTGAATTAAATTAACATAGACAAGTTTTGTAGTTCTATGTGATTCTTACCGCAATTTTTTCACGTCATATTTAATTTGTCCACATTTTTTTATTATATAATTTCATTTTCATCGTTAAAGCTTCCTTTTTAACAAATTTAAATCATATTTGATATATTTATTTTCTTTCTATATATTTAAGATATCCATGTATTCTCCTCGAGCCGCCTCCATATAGTCAATGACGGTTTGTCAGAGGAACGAGATATTTCAGTATAAGGCAAAGGTTGCATAATTTATTCAAACAGATGCAGATTGCAAAGAACATAAACGGTAAAAAATAATATAAAAGACTGCCCAAATGCTATAAATGATTGCCTATTCGTGAATTTGAATACATTAACGTTCATCAGAGCGGTACAGGAGCGAATTTGAATGCATTTAAGTGCATTTTTTTAAGTTGAACGCGCTTTTTACACGTTTGTGTGAGAAAATCATGAAATCGCATGCCAATATAATTAAATTGAATGAACTAGTTAGCTTTTTTAATGTCGATATCGGTGATCATTCAAATTCGCTTCAAATTGAATGATCGCATCGTTAAATTGGATGCAACTCTGATGAAATTGGGCGGGAAGACCTATAATAATGTAATGTATTGCTTTATATTGTAACTGAAGATGGAAATTTATTTATCACCACATAATTACAACTTTGTATCACACTGTGCATAGTTACAAAGTGTCAGGAAACTACATCTCCATTGATCGCGATGGAGTGCAGCCAAGGATCAATGATCAGAATCACCAAAGGAGTTTGTGTGAGGGTTCATTCTTGCGATGCAGCTTATGACCCCTCCCTGGAGAGCCAGTGTAATAAGAGTAATTGGACGGCAACATGGGCTGCGTACTGCGAGACTCGTAATCCATGTTCAATCACTGCCACATGCAGGCCGTATACAGGGTGCCCGGGAGGGTCCGCCTACACCTACGCCGATTATGAATGTAAGCAGTAGCGGTTCTAGGAATGGCTGGAGCTCAACACCCCCCCCCCCCCCCGCCACCCTATATATATTTTGTTTAATCCCCACCAACATGGATCTAAGTGAGGCACATGTAAAATGAATGCACGAATCCCAAAGCCCCAGCGTCCCTCAACAAATTGCATGATAGTGAAAGAATGAAAATTTAAAGGTAATACAAAGTTTTGGTATGGGGTAATGAATTTGGTTCAAAAGAACATATTAGAAGCATATGCGATCCTACAATATTCAGTGATCGTTGTCGCGGTTGAAATCGAGTCTAAGTCATGAAATTGTAAATAATAAACTCTTTATGTTGTATAGATCCCTCTCATGGTCAATATATTAATTAAGCTATAAAACAATGTTTAAAATCTACCTGTTAGCTATTCCCGTTTGGAAATCATATTTCACAACTTACTACATATTTTGAGATTTTCATGGTCGCGGCTACCATTGTACGACCGTAGGCGCTATTTGAAATTTATCAAAATTTACAGGGAGGAATTTTTCTCGTAAGCAGAAGTGTTTTAGGGGCTTAATTTTCTAGTGCTTATATTACATCCACAGGGGCATCCAAATATGTCAAAATTGTAAAGAATCACTATCCACCCAATTTTCAAAATTTCCCAAAACTTTGTATTACCTTTCGTCTTCTGATCGTCAACGAAACGGAGTTAAGTCTTTTGTCAACTCTGTTTGTTGCTACGACGGGTACCCAATGAAAACGAATTCGTTTAATCAAAATGTGGGAATGCAAGCATTACTTTAAACAAACAGAAATTTGTTGTTCCGGGCTCATTTTTCCTGATTGAGGTGTCATATGAAAGGGCAGAAAATGAAGAAATGTGATTTTTTTTTCTTCTTTGAAATTCAGATACCGCCCGCCAAATGACTTTTTGGTACCCTCTCTTCAAATTGTTTTTAACCACTCATGCGTAAACTGTGCACCATATGAGTTGCATCAGATAAAAGAAGAGGACCTGAGCTTTACAAATATGAGTCATTTGTTAATTATAATTGTGATTAAGTTAAGATAAAACATCGATATTTCTCGGTTTCGTTTTTTCTGGGACGCACTGTATTCATAGTTATGTATTGGCACTGTGTCCTAAGTTTTATACAATCATGTTGCAATTTATAGAGCACCTTTTCCACTTGATAGAACAAAGCGCTTTGAGATGCCATCCACGAATCAGTGTTCCCAAGCAGTGACAGTGTGACTTTAATGAATGCATAAGGTTTTAGAACAGATAGGTCTTCAAACCCTGAATTTTCCTACTGATGGCAGGTTGGTAATGATTTTAACTTGAGGAGGGAGCCTGCTACAGAGTCTGCGAGCAGGACCGAAGAAAGCTGCATCTCCAGCTAATTTGTCGATGAGTGGTTGAATAAAGATCACTGACGATCTCTTTTCCTCTATAAAACAAATTGTTTAAATCATCGATCATATTTTTCAAGCTATTCTTATTCCATACACAGGTGTTACAGATGGAACAACCGTGCCGACAATGTTAACAAGTGTAAGTTGTCAATAACGGGGTCATATGGCATGCACTGATACATAAGCTTGGAAGAATATAATATGGTGTAATTTAAAGATAAAGACTAGTTATGGTTATGGTTATGGCATTGTGAAAGAAACGTTGTGGAATCAATCAGAAAAGGTTGATCATCTAGCATATAAGTATTGGTGTGTAGGCTATTGCAAGGTTCTGGAATCATCAAAATGATAAGAAATTTGGCCCAGTCTTGGTAAAGTTACAAGCACTGTACACAGAAAGATGTATATGGGACTACGCACACGTGCGCGACACGTGCGTTATATCTATCAGGTCCAAACAGATGTAATAATACACCAAATATATCATTTAGTAGGCGGTTTCCCGGCGAAATTGGTATGATCACGTATTAGTCAAAACATATTCTTTCACATGATTGGTAATAAGAGCTTCCATTTCATTTTTTGAGAGGGGGGGGGGGCGTTTCCAAAACAGATCTTTACCTTTAAAGAATTGGCAAATGTATTTTCTTGATAATTTGTGTATAACATTATTAAGTAAATGATCGATTTATTCATTCGATTTACTCACTCGCTTAATCACTTATTAATTCACCTAATTTCAGTTTATTTATTTGTTCAACGTACTTTTGACATAGGCGTTTCTTTTCCCACTTACAAATAAAATAATCAGACATCGTTTATGAGTTAGAGCAGAAATAGGTTTCATAACATTAAGTTGAATAATAAAACGATACACTTGATATTAATCTTTGCTTAATTATGCCTAGGTCACATATAAACCGGGCCCCGTACGATTTTCCCTACCCGGCGGCTTGCCGTGGATTCGGAGACCGTACGGGAACCTTCCGATTTTCATTTCACCGGCATGTGTGGTCACATATTCTGCGGCGCCCGGGAAGTGCCCGGTGAAAATTGGTAGAGTAAAATGCAAGGCGTCCGTAAGGGTGCCGGCCGGTAAGTTTACGAGCTCCGGCCGATGAGCAGGTGCACCCATGGCTCCCAGAAGGTGCCCGGCCCGGTGCCGTGCGGTGCACTGAACTATGTGTCCTCTGGCATCCGCACCACCTGCATTTAATGCTGCGTTGTACATTTTGAGATGCCGCCGTGAGGGACCCGCACGGGCAATATTCATATTAAATGGACCCCGGAAGGCTGACGCCTGTTGTTGTGCATATCACCCGGGGATCTTGAGGGGCCTGTGAGGGAGCCGTATGGTGCACGTACGGAACCCATGAGCACCGCAAAGCGCCCGTAAGGATTTTTCATGAGAATTGACCAAACTAAATCATCCGGAGCCCACACGACACCCGTGAGGTGCCCTACGGGCCCTTTACGGGCTTTCTACGGCCTAACGGTCAGATAAAAACGCCGGGAGAATTGGGAGCAGTCAACTCAGCACCACGGCGCCCGTACGGCTTAAAAAACTGTCCCAGCGCCCGTAGGAACTTTACGGCAGCCGGAAATTCCCAAAATGTCTGTTTTTACTCGGGGTACGGGCCCCGGAGTGTATATGTGAAAGCCCCATAACTGGGTTGTTTCTTATTCTGATACTAAGTTATGTATGTAATTTTAAATTACCCCGTTTTCATGAAATCTACGTATCACAATGAAATAATTAAAGTTATTTCATGAAATAATCTATTATGATTATACTGACGGGGGAAAATATATTTCTGTTTGATAACAGGGCACTCCTGAAACGCCTACCGAAGAGCGGACTCCAACGCCAGGTAAGTACTCACAAATTTATGCGGATGTGTCATGGTAAAGCGGTTCATTCACTTGACTCTCAATCCTAATGTTTAAAGTTTGAATCTCAGCCCGGCGCCAATGGTCTTTGGCAAGACATTAATCTACATAAACTATTTATATAAAAATCAATAATTCTGAATATACAATATTCAGAAGGAAAACAAAATTCTTCAAAGTTCATAAAAGATTTTGTGAAATGTCATGCTAGCAATATGATACAAATCATATAACCTGGGCAAAGGCATGGGGAAATCAAGTTTTGGGGAGTAAAAAGGGAAATTAATGGGATTAAACCATAAAGAGCAATTGATAAATAGTGAGGACATGACGTCACAAATTGTAAACCATCTTGGCAATTTGTATTGTGATTCTCATAGTTCCAAAGTTTTACATACTTTTTCAAAAAATCATAACTTTCTTTTTAGTTTTTTTGATTGCTTTGTCTGATTTTTATGCTTTTATTGAAATTAAGTTATTTTTCGAGTGGACTTGTCCTTTAAGCCCCCAACGCACCAAACTAGTTCTCACTACGTTCTGGAACCGTCCTAGAAAATCGTGAAACGGGTTGTGGTCGGGGTAGAATGTGTACATGTCCATAATACGATCCTTGTTCGTTCATAAACAGTCCTCCATTCGGCCATCTCGTCTGTACCCGGTCCACAGTCATGAATGAAATTTTAACTTAGCCTTTTAAAATAAGTCAGGTATGGAGTAATGTTATTTCTGTTTCTATGTCAACACATAGGGTATGTCGTAGGGCTTACTACGAATCATCGGGTTATTGCGTCCGGTCGGGTGGTCGCGTTACACGGCCCGTTGTGAAACGAAAGCGGAAGATCACGCTACTTCTTGAGGGTTTTCACACAGTGTCGGGTAAATTGGACAGGACCATTTGAAGATAAGATGGTTTATTTATCAAGCATTACCACGACATTTCGTGAATAAAGGGGCATGTTTTCACAAAAGGTCGGGTCACGCGACCACC
Source organism: Strongylocentrotus droebachiensis (assembly GCA_035222895.1). Classification (NCBI taxonomy): domain Eukaryota; kingdom Metazoa; phylum Echinodermata; class Echinoidea; order Camarodonta; family Strongylocentrotidae; genus Strongylocentrotus; species Strongylocentrotus droebachiensis. Next base: position 110,373 of record JAVYIG010002698.1, on the reverse strand, counting down.
TGACCCGACACGATGACCCGGTGATTCGAAGTGAGCCATGTCGTAGTGGGAAGGGGTTCACCTACTATTGCATCTTCAACCTTGATTTTGATTCACATTCACAAAGACTTCCTATAAATAAACTCAAAAGCAATTAAAATACCTTTTTTGCATTTATCCCAAAGAAATCATGTTTCGATTAGGAAATACGTCGCTGTAATGCTCGCATATTTCAAAAGGCGATGACCACGTTATTGAAATTGATTAAGGTTCATTCTTTGAAAGCCTTTGCGATCGTCTGTGATATAGGCCTATATTTTGATAGGTAATGTCAAACACAACATCGAGTATTTATTTTGGTTATTTTCCACAGATTTTACCACAATTCACCAGGCATTGCCCACAATACCATCACAAGCAGACATAGTACACCAGAAGACCTCCCTCTTCAAACGGATCGAGGGACGGCGCCTTCAAAATCACGTGATCAAAACCAAACATGGCTTGTCATTGGTCAAATGCGGTGCCGAGTGTAACAAGCGAGATGACTGCGTGTCATTTAACATCGGCAACGGTATGTGTGAGCTCAACAACCAGGTGGTAGGCGGCACCGGTGTCAGTAGAGTTGACTTTGTTGAAGACGAAGAATTTAAATATTATGAGAAACAATAGGCTTTGAGTCGAAGTTTGTCTTGGAGGTATTAACCATCATGGTAATGGTTTGCGAAAACACGTGATTGACGTACATAGAGATTCACTCTTCTTCTTCTTCATATATCATTCACTTATTATACCAACTGAGAATATGAGTATTCACAGAGATTTGTCGATCAAGATGTTGATTTACTTCTTTTCATGTGTATAACGAAACTTTAGAAGAAAAGTGGCACCAACTTGTAGTTGTATTCTTCATGCGCATATAAAATTTACTTTTGTATGATAAATGATCAATATCTGTTGAACCAGACAAATACTGTTACAATCGCTAAAACATTAAAGTAATTGTCTAGTCATGTTTAGAGTACATGACTGTATGTAAATAATTTTGTATTTGATTGTGTGAATTCTATATCCATTACATTGTTAACATTGTAAAATTAAATTATTTAAAACGCGCCTTTTCATGTCAGACTACTGCCATTATGTAATAAAACTTTATAAAGAAAACTTACACTTCATCATTTATAAGTAATGAAGAGACAATTGACACGAAAACGTTTGACTCGACTTATTAATTATTTGGTTTCTGAATCATCTTTTGAACAAAGGCCTACATTTTCATAAATTTCAACATAACGGTATTAATCTGATGAGGTTTAAACAAACACGTTCACGCACACCCACACCCACACAACCACTCAGCCCGCATACAAACGCAAAGAAAAAACTGAAGGTTGGATGTTGATGTTCTCAATCTTCACGCCTTTACTGCTGGGGTACTTTAAATAGGTTTTGTTTTTCAAGATGAAATCTGAACTATGGGTAAACCTAGATAATAAATGCTGAAAATAGGGCCTATGTTTTATCTGAACCGAATCAGATTCCGTAGGACTTGGTCTTTGCTATACAAGGATACATTGTTGTTCTAAGATATCGGCTTCGTACATAGTATTTCCCCGGTCGTAAAACTTGGACGCAATAAGAATTGTACGTTTGATAATGTTTTAAATGACTAATTTATTGGCTAACAGGCTTATTTATCTCGTGTGATCGGGAAGACACAGCGACTTGATATAAGACCGGTGTTGGCGCGACTTAAATCACTTCATAAGATTTGTGCGTTCACCAGAATTATGTTTGTTTACAATATCTCGTGAGTCGATTTTCCTACTTTTGCAGTGTTGTGCTTCAATATGATATATTTTGTTGTAAATTCAAATATTTTTTGATGGTTCATCAGATCTGTGTACATAATTAAGTTTAAAGAATTGCTTAAACCTAGGCCCATAACTGTCAGTGATGAACACATTCAAAGGCCATAATTGAGTTTTAAGTTATTTTCTATCTTTTATAATGGTTTTCAGTACAAGTCCTATCCCCTCTTATTGCATTTTTTCTCCCATCTTTTGTGTATTTCTTCGTTTTATTTATTTTTAAAAAGAAATCATTCCTTATTTCATACTTTATTCTATCATTCTAACATTCACCCCTTTGCCCCTTATTTGATCCCCTTTTCTCCTTTAAACCCAATCTTTCCTCCTATCCTTCCTTTTGAGTTTCCGTCCCATAGACAACTAAATTATTAATTCCATATAAGCTGCATATAGGCATTACTAAAAATAAAAGGCAAAAATATGTCCTTCGTGTTAGTGTGGACCAAAAAGCAACCATCATTCACACGGATTATTTGTTGATCAGATGTTCATTGTTTGACTGGAGAAAAAAAAATTGAGTCATGGGTAAATTAAAAACACAAATAGTATCTCATTTTTATAATTTGTTTTGTAATACAGTGCCAATCATGATATAATACATTCCCTGGAAAGAAAGAAATAGGGTTCAGAAGTAGCCTATGCTTTGTTTAAAAATATTGGGGGAAAATTTATGTGGCAAAATGCATAAGATTGAAGTTGTAATAATTTCAAGGAGCGAATGAAAGTATTTGAGCCTAATATCCTAATAGCCTAATACGATATTTTGATGTTTTAAGGAAAATTAATAAAATGAACCTAATTTCAAAATTCTCTTCATATCTTTGAACATATTGTATTGTAATGTGCATACGGTTGGGTCGGGTAAATCATACGCGGAAGAAGTCTGAAAACAGAACGTGAGAGAAAAGAGAGACAGAGAGAGAGAGAAAGAAAAAGAGAGAGAAAGAAAGAGAGAGAGAGAAGGGAAAAAGAAAAAAGGATATTAAAGAGAATAAGAGAGAAGTATTTAATGGTAAGAGATGTTGATGTTATGAAAATGAGAAATACATAATGATGTGACTTAGTGTGTGTGTGAGAGATAGAGAGAGAGAGAGAGAAAGTGAGAGAGAAATAGAGAAAGCAAATGAGAAAAGGAAAGATAATAAAAGAGAACAATGGTGAGAAATGTTGATGTCATGAAAATGAGAAATATGTAATGCTGTGATATATAGTGAGAGAGAGGGATAAAGAGTGAAAGCAGTTGCCAATATCATGTTCAACTATTAAAACAGTTGAAGCATGCGGGGGAGGGGGGGGGGGTAATACCACCATCATATTTCCTGTCCCGCCCGCGCGTTTCCGTTTTACACCCTGCCCTAGGCTTTTCGGCAAGAAATTACACGAAACATGCTGTATCCGAAGTCTAAGTTTGTTTATATCGACGTCAAGAATAGCGAAGCCAAAGCTTATGTACAATTTCAATTGGGGATGCGAGGGTCTTCTTGTTCAAGACGGTTTTCCCGATATATTATTGTTTTGTTATCGCTGGGCTAAATTTTGCGAGCTGATCACGCATCCTCACGCTCTTAGAGTATTGCGTATTAATGGATACAAATAAATGATACGACTAGGAAGCAGGGGCGGCGATCCCGGGGGGGACGGGGGGGACACGTCCCCCCCTCGATTTTTGTAGGGGGGATCGTCCCCCCCGGAAAATTTGAAAAAGTACACAAAAATAATGTACAGCAAATACTGACTAAAGACTGCAACACACTATTAGGCTTTGGAGGGCCCAAGAGTGCAGCGTTTAGACAAATAAAAATGCAAAAATCTTCTGGCTCGGGAGCTATGCTCCCTCGCATAATATCCTTCAAAATGTACAATTAATATTGTAGAAAAGTGAAGTGTGAAACAGGTATTTTGTTTGTTTTCATACTATAGTTTTGCTAAGGAATATAATTTACCTTGACCCCTCTCGTTCACTATGCTCACTCACTCGTGCTTTGGGCATCCCCCCCCCCCCGATAAAATTCAAACGTGGTTTATTTCTAATTCGATAACAGTTACTAATTATTTACAAATGTTACTGAAATGGCATGATTTTCCCCAAGCTTCCGGGGGCTCTGCCCCCTGTACCCCACTAAGGGCCCTAAGGCTTGTCCCTGGTTACTCAGCTGACCATAATTAAATTCCTAAAACACCTGAGCTTCCGGGGGCTCCGCCCCTGGACCCCACCAGGGCCCTAAGCGGGCCTCTGGATGGTCCTCTGACCATATTCAAAAGCCTAAAACCCTGAGCTTACGGGGGCTCCGCCCCCTAAACCCCACCAAGGGCCCTATAAGGCGGCTCCTGGATGCTCATTTGATCGTAATTATATGCCTAAAACCGCTGAGCTTCTGGTGGCTTCGCCCCCTGGACCCCAGTACGATTAGTGACCTGCATGCAAGTGTCACAAATAAGGTATCAAAATATGCTCATCTGACCCTTATTAAATGCCTAAAAACTCTGAGCTTCATGGGGCTCCGCCCCTTGACCCCCGCCGGGGCTTTGCCCCTGGACCCCACGCCAAAGTTACACCCAACTTAATTGCTTTGCTCTATCTGATCGCAAATACTTTACCCCCCCCCCCCCCCCTCCAACTTTGAAAAACGGTTCCGCGGGGCCTGCATGTAACATGTAAGAGCGATGATGATGCGGATTTTTTTCTCCCCTCCCCCCAAAAAAACGTTTTGGCTCATTACGTCACTCCTCCCTCGTTCCTCGCATTTCGTCCCCCCCGGTCATGAAAAGAAATCGCCGCCCCTGCTAGGAAGATCAACTAGTATAGAGAGTTAGCTAGCGCTACGTGACGTTTTCAGAGTTCTGGTGGTGTGCAGAGCGCCGAGGCAAGATGTGGACGACTAGACTCCGAATACCAGTCGGTTTGTAAAATTTTATTGGAGAAAAGCCTAGGGCAGGGTGTAAAACGGAAACGCGCGTCCCGCCCCTGCTCTCTCTCCAACTGACAGGGTTTGGAACAGTTGATAAATATACACATGATTGGGTTCTCAAAAAAGAAAGGGGATAGGGGTGTCAAGTTACATTTAAAATTTGCTGAGCACCCTCCTCCCCCACCAAAAAAAAATGTGAGGAAGAAAATGTAATGGTATTTCTCCCCCCCCCCCCTATCTTTACAATTCCACCCCTAATATCTCCCACCCCCTTTCTACATTTTCCTTTTTCTTTTCTTTTTATTCCTTTTAAGCTTGGGCCATCATGGACTGATTATACACATAAAATTTAATTACATGTACATCAATCTTTTTAAAGATTAATTATTGCTAATGAACAAGATCCATTTGTGATTCTTATGGCAGGAAAGATAATTAAAATCTATCAAACACAAAAGACGCCAATATTCATATGACACCAACCATTCCAACTCTCTAAATAATCAGCAATCGTGACAACTGTAATCAGTTTTCTAATATTTGAGAAGGCAATATTGCCAATTCACTTTCATGGACCTATTCATAAAATGTAAAAGCTTGAATAATTATGTTTGACTTGGTTTTTTTCTTCTCTCCAGCAGTACGAAGCTGTATTCAATAATCAGTGAAAATCATATCGGGTCCTCATTATAATAAAATACTTAGAAGACACTGATTCGCCAATACTGGTGCGTCGTCATTGGGCAAGTGATGAGTACATTAACACTCATAAATAAATTAAGCGGAGATGACCTTTCCCAATGTGCATGTTCGATGCTAATCGAACATGCTAATGTATTCTGTTGGTTACTGTTGCTTGAAGAGCATATACGAATGTAGGAAGCATCGAACATAAAATGAATAGTTCATGAGGCTTCGGGCGCTTTCAAATCGTGTTATAATAGGGACTTTTAGATTTGCATGGACTGATACGTGTGACGTCCATTCAAGGCAGTGCATTAAAAGGACGTTGATCGTAGCAATCCACGTTGTCGTTGTGCAAATCTAAACACTGAAATCTAACACTACCTAGTGTAAGAGTTCAGTTGTTCAAACTTCAAACATGGCGGAGCTTGGGAGACTGGTTTCGTGAAGCTACGCACGCGACTAGACTGGCACAAACAGGGGCAACCACACACTGACTGCAATGGGTTACCTCCCCTACTCTACCTATTAACCCCCTCCCCCCCCCCCCTATTTTAATATTTGGCGTCTCGCTTAACCATAAACGTATTTAATGGATCAAATTTTTCATTGGCAATTAAGGTTACCGTTTGTTTGTTGGTATGTTGTGCCCTCTTGTGCTGAAAAGGAAACATGTCGGTATTTTGTTTTTATATGAGATATTACAGCAACAAGTCTGGAAACAGAAAGTGCGAGAACAGTGACAGAGATAGAGAGAGAGAGAGAGAGAGAGAGAGAGAGAGGGAAAGCAAAATATAAAGGGAAAGAACTAAGGGAGAACTATTTGATAGTGAGAAATGTTGATATAATGCTGTGAGATGAAAGAGAGAGAGAGAGATGGAGTTAGGAAGAAAGGGTGAAAACAGATGCCAATATCATGCTCAAATATGTAGTATTATAAACAGTTTGAGCATGTGGGGAGGGGGGGGGGAGGAAATACCACAACCATACTGCTTGTTCCGATTCATGTGAATTGCCCCCCGCTCAATCCCGACACAGTTTGGAAGAGCTGATCAAACTACACTTGTTTGGTTTCTCAAAAGAGAGAGGGGACAGGGTGTCAAACTTCAAATCTAAAACTGAACACCCCCTCCCCCACCACAAAGAAATGTGAGAATGATAAATTTCACATTTCAAACGTCAAAATTTTCCATTTGTTTTCAACAAGAAGACAAAAAGCGTTCCAATTTGACCATAGATAGTATAACTGTGTCCCCCTCCTTCTCTACGATTCCGCCCATAATATCCCCAACCCCTTTCCATTTTTCCTTTTCTTTTTGTTTTATTTTTAAGCTTGGGCCACCGTAAACTGATCATATACATGTAGATAAAATTATATTATATCAATCCTTTTAAAGATTGCTTACTGTAAATGAAAGAGTCCCCTTTGTGATAAATATTATAACAATAATACAAAACTTTTAATCACGAAAGACACCAATATCCGTATGACACTAATCATTCCAAGTTTCCAAATAATCAGCAATCATGACAATCATTTTTATTGGAGAAGGCCATATTGCCATGACACTTTTGTGGACCCAGCTAGTATTTTGATGAAACTATTGATATGTGTTTTCCCCCCTGTTGACAAGATTATTAAAAAGCTTACTAAATGATATAAACCCATTCTCATTTTTGTGAAAGTCGATTCGAATTAAATGGACTAAATATTCATAAAACTTGCTCCATTTATATTAGCCATCAAAGTGGCGGAGAGATGAATAATAGATTGAAATTATAGAGAGATAGCGAGAGAGAGAGCGAGAGAGAGAGAGAGGGGGGAAGGAGGTAGAGAAAGATGGAAACAACTGGAGAATAAAAGGTATGTTTTGTCAACATGACAGAATGTACAGCGAAGAAATCAGGTAGCATGGGCGTCGATGCATAGGGGAATGTGTGTGCCTCAACACGTCCGCCATGTACTCAGAAGATTTCCTCAAAAGGAAAATAGTTCACCCCACCCCCTCTGAATGAATTTGGGAAGACAAGTAAGTAATAGACCCTGTCAATAGCCTAGAAATAGAGAAAGATATTACGGAAACTGAAATATGATACTTTTTCAATCTTTTAAAGAGTTGCGATTGATCCAAGTTAATCGCTGGTCTTCTAATCAATCGCAAGTCTTATGTACAAAGTTGCGATTGATATCCATATTGATAAGTCCTCTCACACAATGCAACGTGAAGAAACCTTAATTAGTACTTCAAGTTTATAATTAAAGATAAAATTAGGTTCTGGTCATGTGATTACTTTGTGGAAGAAATTGCTTAGAGGTAATTTGGAAAAGGTTCCTAATGAAGTAAATGAGAAAAAAAGTATACAATATTTTGGAATGATGAAATGGTAATAAATGGTAATAAATTGACTTAGCCGTTCTGTAAATCACATGTACTGCACAAACAGTAAAAGGAACCATACATAATTATATGTGTCATGAAAGCTTGGTTTGAACTCTTGAGCTCTTTCTCGTAAAAAAATGATTATAAGTGCATTTAAGGACAATACGTTTTATAAGAGATTTTCTACTATGATAAGAGAATGACAACGACCACAAATTTTTTCACCTTCACCAGAACTTATTCTCTTTTACACGATAACACATGAAAGCAACTACGTTTATTATAAGCTTTTACCTGCTATCCTGTCAAAATGTTTATTTCCTTCATTATATATTTCATGTTGTCGATATATTTATTCTTGACGAATGAAATCAAATCTATCCAAACCGTTTTGATTTGGATGTTTCTAGAAATTGTTAAAGTGCTTTGACGCTACTGTTCTGGTAAATACAGTCAGATGAATTGATAGGCATTTCATACTCGTTCAGATCCCAGCTCCATGCAGGGAACCATGGTCTTTGACCTGACCGACCAGTATCATTGGAAACTCATACTCGTACGGGTCACCAATATTGGTCAATAAAGTTCTGAGAAGATGTAAACTTTATCTATCAAGAATATATCACATTGTCAAATTCATTTCAATAAAAGAGGTTTGAAAATATTCCAACTTTATCGGCAACAACGTACATGTACTGACTCTTCACTTTTATTCGATATTTCGCTCCTAATTGCTTGCTCCTAGAAGCACATGGTTACCAAAAGGTGATGGTCTGATAAACATGATTCGCCTGTAATTTCATTTCATAAATATTTATTTGGGTATTGGGGTTGAGCCATCAGAAAATTACCATAACATAATCATGTACGTTCAATTAATTGGATATCATTTATCACAAATAAGCATTTGTCACAACTAGAGAGAAATTAATCTAGTCGGAGTGCGGTGTTCTCATTTTTTGTACAAGTGTATTGAATATGAAAATCGATAGAAGTGTTTTAGACCTTGAAATACATTGGTATAGAGAGTACAGTAAGAACAAGTGGACAGAGAGAAAGGGGAGGGAGAGGGGGAGACAGAAATAGAGAGAGAGAGAGAGAGAGAGAGGGGGAGGGATCAACCTAGCAAAGAGACATGTTAAAGAGAATGAGACCAAGATGGATAGATATAGAGATTGAGAGATAGAGAGAGAGAGAGAGAGAGAGAGAGAACGAGAGAGGGGATGAGGGGGAGGAGAGAAAAAGAGCAATTCATGAAACATCGATTTTGAATAATAATGATAGATAATTACTTTAGTTCGGCCAATAGGAACTGTGGGTGTTTATCATATCGTAGAATTTATTTCGTTTGGTAGAGACATAGGACTGCCTTCTACTGAAACTTAAACCCGACGTTAGGTTTATGCTTTGCGTCAAAATCTGGTTTCACAAATAAAATTAGTCTGAAGTCTATCAAATTTTTCTTTCTGTTAAACATGATTTTAGACCCTGAGTAGGCCTACGGTTTAAGTAGTAGTTTACGGATAGTAAATAGAGAAAACTACTGCATCACAGGATTGGTTTTTAACCTGTTGTTCCATTCACAAGAAAGAGGATTGCAATGGATTCAAAGTTGAAGACAATCATGACCATCTTTGTCATTCACGGCTTCTTTGAAACCGAAGCTGGATCTGCTCCTCTAAGAGGTAAGAAATATTGAATTTATGGGTGTTAAACGACGATCTGATGCAATTGCTCCGCAGTCATACTAAATCTCATCTTAATACTAACTATTACCATAAACCTAACCTAAAACCAGATAATAACCCCTAGCCTAACCCAATACCTTTGTTGAATAAAGCCGAGGGAAATTGTCACAGGAGCGAAATTGTGGGCAATCGATCTGGCAACAATATATTGCTCCATGGCGAATTTTTTACACATAACTAAATGCTTTACTTCAACAGTTGACAAAGCACTTATAAACCCCATCGTTTTCCTAACCCTGACCATAAACCTAACCTAAAATCGAAGATGACTTGATGAAGCCTGTATTGTTTTAACGAAATAAGGCCCGGGTATTTGTCGCAGGAGTAAATGTCGGGTCACCGATCCGGCGATAATTGTTCCAAGGCAAATATTCTAAAAAATAGCTGAATTCCTAGGTTCTAGGACAATTACCCCCTGGGCAATCACCCCCCGGAAAACTACCCCCGAAGGACAATTACCCCCCGGAAAATTACCCCCCGGAGAATAACCCCCCGAGGACAACTACCCCCGAAGGACAATTACCCCCCGGAAAATTACCCCCCGGAGAATTACCCCCCGAGGACAACTACCCCCCGAGGACAATTACCCCCCGGAAAATTACCCCCCGGACAACTACCCCCGAGGACAACTACCCCCGAGGACAATTCCCCCCCGAGGACAATTACCCCCCGAGGACAACTACCCCCCGAGGACAATTACCCCCCGAGGACAACTACCCCCGAGGACAATTACCCCCCGAGGACAACTACCCCCGAGGACAATTACCCCCCGTGGACAATCAGGATTCAATAGCAAAAGACGATCTGATACATTGAGAGATGGCTACGAGCCTATAAGACCCCCTTCATGAACCCATATTCGCTCAAATACTAGCACGTTGTCTTCCTCGTTACTAAACATTTCCCTTTAATACATATAAGTTATACAACGGCAGTGCGGCTGCTGATTTCCACGAAGGATGTAAGTTTTAGGTAATTGTCAAGCGCTTCTCAAAATGCATAGAAATACATTTCTCTTGAGCAGCGTTATTTCAACTTTTTGAGTCATGGTACCCTCTTAAAAAATGAAAAGTTTTTCCCAAATCCCAAATTCTTCACAGACTATCTATTTTGCATGACTCAGGCACTCGCCAAGTGCTATGTTCATGGGTGTCGATCCCGGGGGGGGGGGGGGATGGGGGGATATATCCCCCCCCAAAAAAAAAATATTTCAGGTGGGGGGGGGGGTGGCCTGTCCAATCATCCCCCCAACAATTCACCATCAAAAAAAAAATGAAGAGAAACATTAATGATGAGAGCCCGATGAGAGTAGTTAATGGTTATTACTCGCAAGATGACCATCAATATACACATTTTGCTATCTCATCTTCATAATACATACGTAAATGATACATCCGTATATGAGACAAGAATAAATTGAATTCTCGCTCATACGGCTTCATCAGGAATTGATCAATTTATTCAATCAACAGCATCATAGAAATGCAGTGCGCCAAATGCAAAGCCGGAGCGTTAAAAAGCAACGAGCTAAATATCAAGCGCGAAGCGCAAAAGTGCAAAAAAGAAGTTAGAGAGTGGGAGAGAGAGAATATGAGAGACAGAGAGGATACAGGCGCGTATACAGGCGCGCGTAAAAAACGCCGGCCAAAAAAAAAGAGAGAGAGAGAAAGAAAAAAGAAAGAGGACGTAGGAAGCAAAAAGATAAAGAGTCAAGAACGGTACAACGAATCGTCATCTTTCTCTTATAATGTAATGAAACGTCGAAGTTTCGCGCGGGAGGGGGTGGGGGTGGGGAACTGAATTCAGACAAGGATTAAGAGTCGAGAATGGTACAACGAATCGTCTTCTTTCTTTAGTAACTTAATGAAACGTCAAAGCGTTCGCGCTTCGCGCGGGAGGGGGGAACTGAAATCAGACAAGGATTAAGAGTCGACAATGGTACAACGAATCGTCTTCTTTCTTTATCAATTTAATGAAATGTCAGAGCTTCCGCGCTACGCGCGGAGGAAGGGGAACTTTATTCAAAGAAGGATTAAGAGTCGAAAACGGTACAACGAATCGTCTTCTTTCTCTAATAATTTAATTAAAGGTCAAAAGAAATTGAATTTAGACAAGGATTAAGAGTCGAGAACGGTACAACGAATCGTCTTCTTTCTCTAATAATTAAATGAAACATCAAAGCTTCCGCGCTTCTCGTGGGACGGGAAAAACCCCCCTCCCTGCAGCCACCCCCTTTAGGGAGCGCGCTTCGCGCGCTCACTACCGCCCTCCTAAAATAAAATCCTTGCTACGCGCTTGAGAGGATAATAACCCAAGTTGCAAGCCCACATGGGTCCCATATTCTCTGAATTGTTATCTTTATTGAGGGTGACTTGAAAAAATTAATAACTTGTAAGGGAGGGGGTGCAACCTGCCACACACTTCTACCTCTTGGTTGCTTTGATCCATAGCCGAAATTATTTTGGCACCTATCACCCCCCCCCCCAACCACGGATAAAAATCGACACCGTTGTGACCAACAATGACGATCGCATAATACCGGGTACCCATTTAACACCTGGGTGGAGAGTAGCAAGTGCAGGTTAATATCTTGAAAAAGGATATTAGTGCCGGTGTCGTGATTCGAACCCTCGACCTGCGCATATCATACTCCCGCATGACAACAAAAATATATAGATAACAGAAATATATAGATAACGTGAAGAAAACTTTAATTTCGGATCATGGTCGAGGGCCCATTATACAAGGACAAATACACGATCAGCTTAAAAAGTGACAGAGGATGCATAAATGAAATATTACATCCTAATTTCTTTGTTTCTGCGCGCAATGTATTATTGAATTTCTTTAAAAAATGTAATTTCTGTTATTTACTCGGTAGCAAACCTTCGGGGGAATTGGGCAACTCCCACCCCCCCCCCCCCCCACATCGAAGTGAATAACTTGAAAACACTGAAATGAACTTCACAAATAACATAGAAATTGAAAGTTTATGAAATTTTCTATAAAGAGCAATTTGGAGAGAAGCTCGCATTATTTGTCACAGTGTTTCAAATTCCTCGGGGGTGATTGTCATCGGGGATAGTTGTCCTCTAAAGAGGGGGGTAGTTGTACTTGGGGGGAATTGTCCTCGGGGGGTAATTGTCCTTGGGGGGAATTGTCCTCGGGGGGTAATTGTCCTCGGGGGGTAATTGTCCTCGGGGGTAGTTGTCCTCGGGGGGTAATTGTCCTCGGGGGTATTGTCCTCGGGTGTAATTGTCCTCGAGGGGTAAATGTCCTCGGGGGTAGTCGTCCTCGGGGGGTAATTGTCCTCGGGGGGTAATTGTCCTCGGGGGGGTAGTTGTCCTCGGGGGTAATTTTCCGGGGGGTAATTGTCCTCGGGGGGTAATTCTCCGGGGGGTAATTTTCTGGGGGGTAATTGTCCTTGGGGGGTAATTGTCCTCGGGGGGGTAATTCTCCGGGGGGTAATTTTCTGGGGGGTAATTGTCCGCGGGGGGTAGTTTTCCGGGTGGTAATTTTCCGGGGGGTGATTGCCCAGGGGGTAATTGTCCTGATACGGAATTCCTAACTTCAACAGTTGACCGATCACCTAATTAACCCCATTTTAAATTTTAACCCTGACCATAAACTTGAGCTTCAATCGAAGATGATAACACGAACCCTATATATTTGACAAATGAAGTCTGGAGCAAATGTCGCAAGAGCAAAAATCTAAATTTAGGGGTCCTTAAATCGTATGAGGGGAAGGGGCTGATCGGGCCGATATGTCTTCCATCATTTCGTCAACGTTCCGGCGAGCGAGTTTTCTTATATACCGACAATCACTGGTGGAACAATTGACAGTTTTCAGCATTACAATTTTGAATATTGATAGATTACAAAGTCATTTGGTGAATGATACTCAAATATTGTGAGATTTTGTCTTATCCTTAAAAAAAAACTTCCCAACTTGGATACCTGAAATGATATCAGCGCATATATTAAAAAAAACTTTATTAGGTATTTGGCGTCGCATGTGCCTGGGAGGGGAATAGCGAACTGAATCACTGTAACCTTTGGCCTCTCCTTCCGGTATTACTGACTGGGGTTGTGCAGGTGGACCACTACACCACATCCCCCTCCCCTACTCGTGTATGAATAGTTCATTGGGTTATCAACGTGCAAAGGTGGTGACTCTCCTCTACTCGGACCTTCATTCAACATCCTATCCGAGGGACGGAGTTTTTTTTTTCCCACTGTAGCACAGCCTGCGAGTAGGAGACAGGAGAGGGCGCGTCACCACACAACACAGGACTCATTCATCCGCCTTGGTTGGATTCAAACCAACGATCTTCGGTTTGACAGGCAGACGCTTTACCGACTGAGCCAACTCGCCTCCTTCTTTTATTTGCTGTGAAAAAGAAAAGATATGGAGCACGATTAAAATAACTGTCGAGAACTCAACTCAAGAACGATTTACCCAGCCAATTTCATATCCTATTTAAAGTGTTCTGATATTAAACATAATACTTTTTTTGTAAATTGTAATTTTTTGCCAAAAAAATATGATGGACAAGGCTATTGAAATTGCTTGAGGTTGCCTTTTGAAAGTCTTTGTGATCGTGTTATAAAGATATACAGGTAGAGATGAAGTTTTTTTTAAATGCACAGAAGATATGTGATCTCCTAACGTAGGTTGAGTTGGACACAAAATACAAAGATGCTTTTATTCTAAAGAAAAGACATTGTAGTCTGAATCTTTATTCTGTCACTAATTTTCTCAAATTACATTCATTTTCTTTCAGAATACATTTAATAATAATGTAATGTATTGATCTCAAAGAAAAAAATGTTCCTCCACTTCTGTACCTTACTAGAGTAGCTGCTACATCAATCAATATCTAAAAAGTGTTCTATTTCTCTTATTTGTTTAGAATCTGATTCATCTTCGTCCTCTGGTGATTGTGACAATCCCACTTTAACATCCATGTTCAAAGGACAGAATAGACATGTAAATGACAATTTTTTTCTTGCATCCATGTTAAAAGGGAGAAAAATATTTTTTTAAGTCTTTTCTAAAGTGGTGGAGTGGGTGTGCTCGAACTGAAATACCTCCGGGTTGATTTTACCATGGCTCTTAGAAGGTCCATGGATTGACGGGCATTAAAGGGATCCGGTAACTTTGTCTCAGATTCTGAAACAAAATTGTGATGACGCACGGTCGCCTTAGGGCGTCCCTGCGGCGGCCGTTGCTTTTTGAAACATATTAAGGCAGAAGCAATGTAGCCGTAAGGTGCCTGCAAGGTAGCCGAAGGGGGACAATACGGTGACCGTGCAGCCAGACTGACGCTACCGCTTCAACACTGGAGTATATAAAACGCAAGGCTACCGTTATACGGCATGGCTACGGCGAACCTAGAAATGAAAATGAAATGAAAGTAGCCATCGTGTAGTAAAGTTATTCGTTCATATAGCTCTTTCGTGCAAAACTAAGACGCAAAAGTATAACATTTGGGTACTTTTATACTACCTATTACATTACCTAACAGGCTTTCAGAATGATAACATTCTTACGTGATTTCGTTTCATTTCTTTTGTAGAAGAGAGCTGCGCCTGCGCCACTCCGAGGTAAGTAAGATTGAGGGGTTTTTTTTAAACGAAATAGCGATTTAATACATTTTATAAATCGTGAAAAAGGGGTTGAACAGATAACTGCTATAAAGTCCTTTAAGGAGAAGGTTGAGTTCAGGTGAAAAATAATTTGTGAGCGTTGTCATTCTTATTATGCAAGTGTGGAAGAACATTAGATAAGACATGTTCCCTGAAAAGCATGGCTCTTCAAATGCCTTCATATTCTAAATATGTCATGTAACATCGTAAAACTCGGGGGTAGGATTTTTACGCCACGTGTTCGTGTAGTCCCATATACATCTTTCTGTGAACAGTGTTTGTAACTTTACCAAGACTTGGCCAAATTTCTTATCATTTTGATGATTCCAGAACCTTGCAATACACACACATTCTTATATGCTATAGATGATCAACCTTTTCTGGTCGATTCCACACCGTTTCTTTCACAATGCAATCGCATGACCAGAACTCAACTTCATCTTTAAAGACATCTCTATGACTTTGCTATTCAGTACAGTACAATCCCATGACTTAGGTCTGTAGTAAAGAACCTAAGGCCAAATAAAAGTAATACATGGTTTTCGTCCCCTTCTCATTTCTTTAAACAATCCGCATGAATTTTTTTGTTATTTTATATTTTTGTTCTGAAATGAAAAAATACACCCTAAAAACATATAAACAGTTCGACAAAAATCGTTAATACAATGCAAACCTAATTAAAAAATTGTAAAGAAAAAAAAAGTATGTAGAAAACTTATCAATAGCATTTTTGTGTGCAGGATATATATACAATGTTAAATATCAAAATTGGAACCCCTACTCCTCATTTCGAGATTTCTGGACTAAGGCTCAATTAAACTTTGCCCTTAGGCCATGCAGCGCAGACTACAAGATCCGACTGCCATCAGATTTCCGAATGAATAGCGATTGTAATAGATTTGGAAATCTATTAAAACAAGCATCATCTCCCCGATTTGGGTTCTAAACTTGATGATAAGTATATTTACAATCGGAATTTTAGTGCATTTAAACGTTCTAGTTAGAATAATTGCCTTCAAACTTCAAATCGTAGACAATCTATATATTCCAGGTTTCAATATTTAACGTCACCTTATGCCAAACATGGAATTAATACCCGATATACATATATATATATATATACATATATTAATAAACCTTCACCTCGAAAGTTTTAGGCTCGCTTCAACGGTTCGTTATTTCGTGGAAAACATTGGAATTAACCAAATACACATTATAAATAGCTTATACTTCTACATAACTTTCTACGGGGTGAACACCAAACAAAGTGAATGATTTAATAAAGTCTAGTCCTAATCTTGTATTGTCACTAATTTTTTTCAAACAACTTTTATTTTCTTTCAGAATGAATTGATGATAAAGAAATGTATTAATCTAAAAGAAAATAAATTAATCGGATATAAAATAAATGTTTGTTATATCCTAAGTATTGTAATTGAAGATGGAAATGTGTTTACCATCATAAATACAACTTTCTTTCACTAATAATTGTGTATAGTTTCACAGTGTGGCAGCTTTGGATCTCCAGAGATCACGATCGAGTGTGACCCAGGATCAACGATCAACATCATCAAAGGAATTTGTACGAGGGTTCCTTCTTGCGATGCTGATGACCCCTCCCTGGACAGCCAATGTGATAACAGTGACAAGACGGCTGCGTGGGCTGAGTACTGCGAGCTTTTCAATCCATGTCTCAGCACTGTCTCATGTGGGTCGTCTGAATCGTGCCCGGGAGCGTACACCTAAATCTACGCCGATTATGAATGTAAGCAGTAGCGGTTCTAGAAATGGCGGAAAAGCAACCCATATCAATACCTCCTCAATTAAAAAAGATATTCTTATGAAATTAATCTTAGGTAGGCACATGGAGAATAAATTTACGAATCCCTAAGCCTCAGCGCCCCTAAAAAACAACGGATGTTCTTCTAGGACCGCGCCTGAATGTGAGATTAAGTTTAAATGTAATTGTATTATAGCGCAATTATGAAAATGGTTGTCTCCAATAGCTTTGATAGAAAATGCATCAAGTAAATACATTTATAGAAATAAAATCAAGATTAATAAATCGTAAAAGATATTCCCACTGCAAAATTAATTGCATAATAATCAACTGAAACAAATGAGAAACTAAAATCAAAATGTATTCAAGTTGTTCTAAAATGGGGATTGATGGAGAAGTGAGGGTTTATGCTATGTATTCATAATTATGTTTCGTTAGTGATGTATCAGTGCTATACATGTATAATAATGATAATAGTTGCAATTTATATAGCACTTTTTCCACTTGATACTTGAGATGCCATTTATGAGTCAGCGTTACCAAGCAGTGACAGTGTTTTTTTCAATTAATGCATAAGGTTTTAGAACAGATAGGACTTCATAGATTGTTTAAACTTGTCTACTATTTGGCAGGTTGGTGGTGATTTTTTAATCTGAGGAGGGAGCTGTTCCAGAGTGTGCGAGCAGGAGAGGAGAAAGCTGCATCGCCAGCTAATTTTTCGATGAGTGGTTGAATAAAGATCACTGACAATCTGTTTTCCTCTATAAATAAAATTGTTTAAACCATCGATGGTCTTTAAATGCCATTCTTATTCCATTCACAGGTATCCCGGGTGAAACAAGCTTGTCCACAGCGTCAACAACTGTAAGTTATCCAAAACGGGGTCATATGACATAAAAACATTCACTGGGAACACTATAATCTAAATAATTGACTAATGTATTTTCTAGATAAGATTATTTATCACACCATTAATTGACTTTACCTTCATCTTGCAATTTATTTTACTTCAATTTACTCACTAGTTTAATCACTTATTCATTCATTCATTCGTTCATTTATTGCTTTTATTTATTTCAAATATTTGTTCAACGTATTTTCGAGATGTATTTTCTTCTTTCTCACTTACAAATAACAGTTCAGACATTGTTTAAGAGTTAAAACAGAAATAAGTTTCATAATACTGCGTTGAACGATAAAACGATACACTTAATAAGGATTGGTTGTGTCTTATTCTTCTATTTAGTAATTATGTAATTTTGAATTTACACTGTTTCCATTAAATATACAGATCACAATAAATGAATGAAAGTTATATCATTAAAATAATATAATAATCTAATATGGTCATACTGACGTAGCAGAGTTGTATATTTCTGTTTGAAAACAGGCCACTCCTGAAAGTCGTACTCCAACGCCAGGTAAGTATTCACAAAATTATATGAATGGGCAGTGGTATATGTGGAGGTGTCATGGTCGAGTGGTTTATTCACTTGACTTTCAAACCTAATGTTTAGGGTTCGAATCCCGGACCGGCACCAATTTATTTTGGCAAGAAATTAATCCACATTTGCCAATAACCATCCAGATGTAAATGGGTACCAAGCAATTGGTATTATAATGATAGTTGCAGGCCCTCTGGAAGAACAACACTGAAGCTGATGAGGCTTCTCTTGGTAAACAAAATTATTATCATTATTATGATTTTTATTATCATTATTAAATATAAGACAAATCCATAACTATAAGTTATGATAGTACAGCAATTAGAAACATCATTATGTAACTGTTATCATTTTATCATTGTTAATTATTACAAGTAGTAGGAGTATTCTTATTATCACAACTATTATTGTTGTTTTTGTTGTTAATATTGTTATTACAATATCATTATAATAATATAATAATAATTATTGATCATCATCATCATCTTCAATTTCATCATCATCATCGCTGTTATATATTATCATTAATATTGTATGGTTGAGCTAACGCTAGAAGTAACATTCCTGTACAGATAACAGCCAGTCAAGTGTGGTTACCGGAGAGAGCAGTTCTTTTTCAAGAGAATGGGGGGGGGGGGGCTTACAGGAAATATTACGAGACATGGTAGTTCATGACGCATGGTAATTGTAGACAATATGAAATTGAGGGGTACATGCACATTATAAATAATTATCATTTTTTTTGTTTTTTTTTCGTTCATCGTTTACTTTATGTACATAGTTTTCTATTGTTATGTTGCATTTTCTATCATTTGTATTTGAAACTTGAATCTTAAATAAATTTGGGGGGGGGCGAAGAGGGGCTTCTATTGCAAGGGAACAGAGCGATCGAGAGGGCATGGGAGTTATTCCATTTTCAATCTTGGATTCGATCATACTCAAATATTTAGTGTGGATTGCCTGACCGAATGTTACCGACACTGGCAATCAGAATGAAAAATCTATAATAAACATACATGTATGTATTTGAGGGCGATGGGAAAGTTAGTCGAGGTATGAATCCGTTGCCTTATAATGTAATTTGGAAAGGATATTCAATATAGGTCTATAAGTCAGATTTTTGTTTCCCTCTCCGTCCAATTACAAGCATACGTGGTTGGAAAATTTAGTCGAGGTATGAATCCGTTGCCTTATAATGTAATTTGGAAATGATATTCAATATAGGTCTATAAGTCAGATTTTTGTTTCCCTCTCCGTACAATTACAAGCATACGTGGTCCGACAGAAGACAGCCCTCTTCAAACGGATCCACCAAGGATGGCGCCTTCATAATCACGTGATCAAAACCAAACAAGGATTGTCATTGGTCGAATGCGGTGCCGAGTGTAACATGCGAGATGACTGCGTGTCATTTAACATCGGCAACGGTGTGTGTGAGCTCAACAACCAGGTGGTAGGCGGCACCGGTTTCAGTAAAGACGACTTTGTTAAAGACGTGGGATTTAATTATTATGAAGAACAATAGACTTTGAGTCGAGGTTTTTCTTGAACGTATTAATCATCATGATAATGGTTTGCGAAAGCAGGTGATTAACATTACCAGGATATACATACCAGGGGCGGACCCAGTCGGCGGCGAGGGAGGGGGCCAAATTCGGGAGAAAATGTTTAGCCGCGACTCAGCCGACGGCAAATAAGCAGGGGGGGGGGGCGATATTGAGCACTTTTTTGTGGCTCAACTACGGGGGGGGGGGGGTTGGAGCTCTTTTGTGTTTACCCAACACCCCTCCTCCCCCCCCCCCCCTTTAAGCACATACATATCTTATATACATATCATTGTCTTATTATACCGACTGAGATTAAAATAATAAATCCCCTGGTCAAGATGGTTTTACTGTAGAATTTTTTAATTCTTCTTTCAAAATTGGGTATTTTCATGGTTGGTAGTATGAAGTGTGTTTATAATTGTAGAAGATTATCTTTCTCACTAACTTTAGGGGTCATTACTTTGCTACCAAATGGGGATAAAGTAAGACATTTTATAAGGAATAGGACATCTATATTTCCTTGTTGAACGTAGTTTATAAAATTATATCGGGCTGTATTGATAATAGATTTATATAGGTATTACCTTGTATAATATATCCAAATCAAACAGGGCTCCTTGCTGGACGTTATATTGGTGAAAATATATTTATTATTTTTGATATAATTGTTTACGTAGATAAGAAAATAAACACGATATGATTTGATTGATTGATTTCGAAAAGGCATTTGATAGTGTTTCCCATGTGTTTTTGTGTTAGGTACTTTCTTTATTTAATTTTGGTAATTCTTTTATGAGATGGATAAATGTGTTATATTGCAATGCATACTCAAGTGTTATGGTAAATAAGCAATAAACTTCTAGATTTATTATAGAAAGAGGCTTTCGCCAAGGTGATCCTCTGTCCACATATTTGTTTTTGATATGTGTTGACATTTTAGGTATGCTAATCCGTTATTCATATGGAGTGAAAAGAATTAGCATTCTTAAGGATGCAGATGATACAGTTTTATTGCTTGATGGCTCCACTGCTAGTTTTCAGAATGCTATAAATATTTGGAATTCTTTTGGTAATTGCTCTGACGTAGGATTAATATACAAAAAACAAAAGCAATTTGGATTGGAGCTTCAAAAGATAATAACGAATTAAAATATGAAAGATCAGATGTAGAATTTGTTTGTAATGATTTGTTTGGATATCTTGAAACAGACTTTCATGTTGATATTACCAAAATGTCAGATTAAAATTATGATAGAATATTTGATGAAGTGAAACGACAAATGATTTCTTGAATCAAGCGAAATATTACTGTTTTAGGGAGAATAACAATTTTAAAGTCAGTATTATTAATACAATGTAATCATTTGTTTCTGTCAATTCCGGATCCATCTGTTGAATTAATGAAAATATAAAAATATATTTGTTAAAGGTTATATGGAAGAATAAGCCTGATAAAAATAAGCAGAAAACATGTTGTTGGTATATATGAAAAAAGTGGCTTAACAATATTTGACATAGACTGTTTTAGTAAAGCACTAGATCTAATATGGGTTAGAAGAAATATTTTGAATATGTGTACAAATGTTGGTCATTTAATGCAGTCATTTTTACAAAAAACATTTATGATCAGTTTTGGTTATATATATATTTTTTTTTATATATCTCATGTAACTGGCAATCTATTTTGGAAATAAGTTTTTGAGGGCATGTCATTGTTAGTTAAAGCATGTGAGACTGATTGGTTATCTGAATCTCTATGGATGAATAGCTCAATTCAAATTGGCAATGGGTCTAATTTTATTAAATACTGGTATGAAAAGAGTAACAGATTTATTAACGATTTGATGGATAGTAATGGGAACTTATTGTCTCATAAGAAAGAAACGTGAGGAGAAGTTTAATTTGAAGATTAGTTATTTGTCTTGTTATTCAGTTTGTCAAGTAATAAAGTGCAGATATAATATCATTATAAAACATGTATAACAAGTTTGGAAGAGCCTGTAATTCCTTCCCATATTAAAGCACTTATTCATGAAAAGAAAGGATGTAGAAAAAAAGTTCTTTTTGGGGAAACAAATTGTTTGTCTGTAGTAAGTTCAAAGTGGGAAAGATATTTTAACTATAATTTAATATCTGTATTGATACAAAAACATTACGTATGAAATTTCGTTTCACACCAGTTATTAGTTTGAAACACATTCAGTATAAGATTTTGAATAGAATTTTGTTTTTAGAAAAACGACTATTTAAAATTAAAATTTCTTTTCTAAAAGAGAAATAAAAGATTAAGTACATTTCTTTTATGAATGTGAGATTAGTAGAAAGATCTGAAATAAAATCTCAAACTGGATTTTTGAAAGAACTCAAGTTAGAATTTTGTTCACTTTACAAAATATAATTTTTGGCTTTGAAGATAAGAGAAACGATGCTCTAAATTGCATTGTTATATTAATTAAACAGAATATGTTTATTTGTAACTTGACAAGCATTGTTCCGCTTTTTGATATCTTGAAAAAGAATTTTTACAATGTTATAGAGGTTAGAAATATATGGTATATCTATCTGAAATGGAAAGACATTATGCTATAAAGTGGCAGTTCCTACAATTGTTGTTTGTATAGAAAGATTATTTTGAATTTGTTTCAACATGCACATATATTTGATTTGTTTGTTTGTGTGAAGATTATTGATAAATAGCCTGTGGGGGCTAAAAATTGGAGGGGAAAGCTGAGATTATGAGTAATCACAGAGATCCGTTGATCAAGATGTTGATTTATTTATTTCAATTTGTATAACTAAACTTTAGAGGAATAAAAGCGGCACCAACTTGTAGTTTTGTTGTTCATGTGTATACAACGTTTACTTTTGTGTAATAAATGTTCAGTATCAGTTAAACCAGACAAATAATGTTACAATCACTAACAAATCAATGTAATTGTTTTGTGATCAAGAGTTCATGACTGTATGTACATAATTTCTTATTTGATTGTGTGAATTCTATATCCATTAGAAGTGTTAGGTCAATTGACTTTTTTTGTACGTCAAACTACTGCCATCATGTAATAGAACGTTAAAAAGGAAAAAAGAAGCGCTTTAATGGTACTATGTCTTATTTGCAAGTTAAAAAAAATGAAAAGGTTAAATTCCAACGGCATTTAAAAGATAATACTTATTTAGAACTTCCCTCAAAACGAAAAGGCTCGAAAATGGCTTTTATTTTAGTAATAGTCTGAACATAGGCCCACATTTTAATAAATGTCAACATAACGGTGTTAATCTGGAATGGCCTACACAAACGCGCCCACACACACCCATACACCCACTCGCCCCACACACAACACAAAGAAAATACTAACGACTAGATGTTTATGTCCTCAATTTTCAAGCCTTTACTGTCGGGGCACTATAAATAGGTTTGCTTTTTAAACCTAAGTAATAAATGTTTTTTGAAAATAGGGCCTCAGATTTATCTGAATCAGATTCCGTATGACTGGGTATAGCTATAATAGGACACATATGAGTTCTCAGATATCAGCTTACCACAGAGTATTTTCCTGTGGTTAAAGTAAGAGGCAATAAGGAGTTTATTTTTTATAAGGTTTTGATGGTGGTACACCCCCCCCCCCCCCCCTCCCCACACTCTGCTAAAACTCGCTAAAAACATGAACGTATTTAATGGATCAAATTTTGCATTGTTTGTTTGTTGGGTATGTGCTGCCCTCTTGTGCTGAAAAATAGAAATGAGAAATTATGAGGAAAACAGTGTCGGTTTTTGAGAAATAATGAGATATTAGAGCAGTATAGTGCAACAAATCTGGAAACAGAACGTGAGAGAACAGAGAGAGAGATAGAGAGAGAGAGAGAGACAGAAACAGAGAGAGGGAGGGAGAGAGTGCGCGAAAGAGAAAGGGCAAGAACTAAGAGGAGAGTACTATTTCATGGTGAGAAATGTTAATATAATGCCGTGAGAACTTTTAAGCTTGGGCCACCATGGACTTATTATACGGATAAAATTATATCATAGCAATCCCTTTAAAGGATTACTTACTGTAAATGATAAAGTCCCCTTTGTGATAAATATTATAATAATAATACAAATGTATTAAACACAAAAGACACCAATATCCGTATGACACTAACCTTTCCAACTCTCCAAATATTCAGCAATCATAACAATTGCAATAATTTTTTTATTGGAGAAGGCCATATTGCCACGACTCTTTTGTGGACCCAGGTAGTGCCTTGATGAAAGAATTGATTTGTGTGTGTGTGTGTGTGGGGAGGGTGGGGGAGGGGGGGGAGTTCTACGTTGAAAAAATGTAAAAGCTTGACCTAGTTTGACTCGAATTTTTCCAACAGTACGAAGCTGTTTTATATAATCAGTTAAAATGATATTGGGTCCTCATTATAGAGTTAGAGGACGCTGGATCGCTAATACTTGTGCCTCGTTATTAGCAAATTAATTATTTATTTGCTACTTAGTCATCCATACTACATTTAGGCAAGCTGTCATCCGATTACCAAATGATAACCGTTCTCATTTTTGTGAAAGTCGATGCGAACTAAAGGGATTAAATATTCATAGACTTGCTCCATTTATAATAATCGTTGAAGTGGTGGAGAGATGAATAATACATTGAAATTAGAGAGAGAGAAAGAGAGAGAGAGAGAGGGGGTGAAAAGGGATGGATTAGAAGGAGAATAATATGTATCTTTTGTCAACATGATAGAATGTACACCGAAGAAAACAGGAAGCATGGGCGTCAATGCAGAGGGGAATGTGTGTGCCTGGACACGTCCGCCATATAGCCAGAAGATTCCCAAAAAGGAAAATAGTTCAACCCCAACCGCCTTTGAATGGTCAATAGCCTCGAAATAGAGAAAGATGTTACGGAAACTGTCATCAGATTTTTAAGAGTTTTATGTAATAAAAAGTGGCGGTTGATCCAAATCAATCGCAACTTTGAAGTCCTCTATTTGTTATGTACATAGTTGCGATTAATATCAATCGCACATAAGTTGCGATTATTTGGTTAAATGGATATTAAATGGTCGTTTCCAGACAAGTAAGACAGACAAGTAAGTAAATAGACCTGGGGGTGTGTTTCACAAAGATCTCAAGTCAAACTTAATTCTAAGTTGGACTTAAAAGTTTATGGAAAGCCATTTGTAGCCTTAAAATAAAATATATTCAGAAGTGAAAATTTAAGTATTTTAGACTTTTTATAAATTTTAAAAGTACATGAAATCTCCTTGATAATAGAAAATATGGAAGATTTGAATCAACATTTAAAATAATTTTTTTCAAAATGGTTTCAAAGATGCTAACGGCTTGCCATAATTGTTAAGTCCAACTTAGAGATAAGTTCAACTTAGGATCTTTGTGAAACATCCCCCAGGTCAATAGCCTAGAAATAGAGAAAGATGTGACGGAAACTGAAATATGATACTTTTTCCATCTTTTAAAGAGTTGCGATTGATCCAAATTAATCTCTGGTCTTCTAATCAATCGCAAGTCTTATGTACAAAGTTGCGATTGATATCCAAATTGATAAGTCCTCTCACACAACGCAACGTGAAGAAACCTTAATTAGTACTAAAGTTTAAAGTTAAAGATAAAATTAGGTTCTGGTCATGTTTTGTGAAAGAAATTGTCTAGAGGCATTTTGGAAGAGCTTCCCAATGAAGTGAGAGATTTTTTGTTGTTGGCTATTTGAACCCCAGTAAGTGATGTTTTCCTGGCATCTACTAACATCTACTAATACTTTGTGGGTCTGGACACAATGATGGCGTTTTTCTATGCACACACATTTTCACTTGGCCATGGTGGGGGGGGGGTTAATCCCCTAACCCCCCCCCCCCCCGTAGATCCGCCCATGTAGCCCTTCTGAAAATCACATGTACTCCACAAACGGTAAAACAGACTATACATACAATCATGTGTCATGAAAGCTTGGTTTAAATTCTTCAGCTCTTTCTCGACAAAATAAAAGGACAATCCCTTTTATAGGAGATTTTCTACTATGATATGAGAATGATAACGACCACAAATTATTGTTTACCTTCACCAGAACTGAACTCATTCTCTTTAACAAGATAACACAACTAAGTTTATCATCAGCTTTTACCTTATCCTGTCAAGATGTTTATTTCCTTCATTATATATTTTATGTTGTCAATGCATTTATTTTTGACGAATCAAATAGAATCGATCCGAACCATTTTTATTTGGAAGTTTCCAGACATTGTAAAAGCGCTTTGACACTATACTGTTCTGGTAAATACCGTCAGATGGATCATACTCGTTCAGATCCTAGCTACATCCAGAGGACTCTGGTCTTCGACCTGCCGAAGACCACTATTGGCAACTCATACCCGTACAGGTCACCAATATTGATGAATAAAGTTCTGAGTAGATGTAAACTTTATCTATCAAGAATAAATCACATTGTCACATTCATTTCATGAAAAGAGGTAAGAAAAATTATTCAAGCTTTATGGGCAACAACGTTAATGTACTGACTCTTCACTTTCTTTCGATATTTCGATCCTAATTGTATGCTCCTAGAAGCACAGTGTTACCAAAAGGTGATGGTCTGATAAACACGATTCGCCTGTAATTTAATTTCATAAATATTTATTTGGGTTTTGGGGTTGAGCCATCAGAAACTTACTATAACATAATTATGTGCGTTCAATTAATTGGATATCATTTATCACAAATAAGCATTTGTCACAACTAGATAGAAATTAATCTAGTCGGAGTGCGGTGTTCCCATTTTGTGTACAAGTGTATTGAAAAGGAAAATCAATACAAGTTTGTTACCAAAAGGTGATGGTCTGATAAACATGATTCGCCTGTAATTTCATTTCGTAGATATTTATTTGGGTGTTGGGGTTGAGCCATCAGAAAATTACCAATACATAATTATGTGCGTTCAATTAATTGGATATCATTTATCTAAAATAAACATTAAATTAATCTAGTCGGAGTTTTAAGTTGATACCAGATTTGGCTGCCATCTTCTGCCTGTTTTTATGTTATAGCCGATTTGCGTTGCCACATCGACAAAATTTGTTTATTTTGGTCCGCAGTGGCAGAACGTCACGCGCCCCCACGCCCCGTAATTTATGACCGCGAAACCTTTATGATTTAGCCGCGGACCAAAGTAAACTTTTTTTTCGGGGCAATGTTGGAAGGAAAATCGGCTGTAAAATAGTAATCGGCAGAAGGCGGCAGCCAAATCTAGTATCAACTTAAAGCTTAGACATCGGAGAAAATGGTCTGGGCACTGAAAATGTGTTTCTTGTTTGGTTTCATATCATATGAATACAAAAAAGAATGTTTTGCTACTTCCAGGTGTTATTTACTCCCACTGAGCTAAATCGAAAACCAACAGTCAACTTTAATGTACTTTTTTGTTCAAAATAAAGAGAAAAATAAAATATTAACACTGAATAGTTCTAAAAAAGCCGAAGTTTGGTTACTGACTTTCAATTTCTAAACTAAACCAAACTCAACTAAAAGAAGAGTGAAATAATAATATAGAGGAGCCTTAATTGAAAGCTATGCTTATTGGTTATAGGCCCGAAAATGACCTATTGTGTGGTTTTTGTCATGTATAATTTGTTTAAAGGTGAATTGGGAAGAAAGTGATGAAAATATGCATGTTTGCTTTTGTTGGAATGCTGATGACATAAGGAATACAATATATTGATTGACAGAAATTTGCATGTGTTGTTAAATTATTATTAGACTTAGAAAGATCAATAGTGTAAGCAGAGGAACCCGGAAGCGGTGATATTCTCATTCGTGACGTAGTGTATGTGACGTATCTCAATGTAAATACGTACACAAACATGGGTCATTTGTTTAGTAGATTTTGCAATTTTTGTGATATTTAATGAAGTGTTTTATCGAATATACAATAAAGTAATAAACATTCTTTCAATTATATAAGCATTGGTTACTTCCCGATGTTTGGTTTCCTTCAAATATTGACGTTTGGTATCGTCTTGCAGAAGACCTGACACACCGGCTTCGCCTATGTTTTGTTTTGATAATTAGCGTAACTTGAATCTCGTGGCACGGGCAAAACTCGCGATAGCTCAGCTCAGCCATTCGTAGTTCAGTGTTCACTGTGTTTCGGTGTATTGCAGCGTGACATTTTTGGGAGATAATAGTTTTTTTTCTCGGGTTATAATTAGCTGAAACGTCTGTCAATCTAAGCAATTTAAACAAATTAAGCAAGGAGACCACGATCAGAATGCAGGTGAGCTAAAACAGTTGTATTCCTCGGCTTGTAATTACTTCGTGTCTAGTTGAAATGTCTGCTGATCGAGACAAAAACTCAGCAAAGAGACGGCGCGGTAGTGCGGTACTTTCTCTTCGCCATGCATGTTGAATCGACGATACAACAGGGAAGAATCGTTGGGGTAGGACGAAGAATCACCCCATTTTCCCCATCGAAGACTTCTTCAAATTATAATTTCAAGTGGCCATCCAGATGCTCAGAGAAGTCGAGCAACCTAGTAAGCCCAAATTGTAATTACTCCCTTTGCATATTTTGAGATAATGTCGCCCAACCCGCTGTTTGAATGTTTCCCTATGCACCCGCTGAAGCTCCGACGCCTTTGGCGTAGGCGTCGTCTCAGAGCTTCCTAGGTTAGCTGCAGCTGCAACTCCCGCATCACGATTCGATCAGCGTTTACATTCTTGTCGTCTTTACATTCGCCCAATTCACCATCATCTTCACTTTCTTTACCATCATCACTGCTACTAACTTCTTCTTCATCATACTCTATTCATTTCTAGTTCATTTGAGCTGTCTTCTGTCATTTTTACTGATGATTATCATCCCGATATAACATCTATACTTTCACTCTGATTATGTACCCTGCAGTGCTATCTGATTGCGAATAGAATGCGCGCGGTGACCGTGTTGTGAATAGTCCACGAATGACGTCACACGCCCAAACCTCCTTATGGTATCGTAGACGAAATTATCTCGGAAAAACTTGATTCTCGTAACTTCATTCCATTATATGTCCTTCCCCTTATGTTTATAGACAATGAACCTACAAACAAAAATGAAGAACTGAAAAAAACCTTTCTAACGATACCTAATTCAATATGAATAGAATTCACCTTTAAATGTTCGGAATTCGACTTTTATTCTATATTTATGTACACTTTTCACCAAATCTATCTTGCCGTCTTGGATATGAAAACCAAAGTTTAAAGTCAGTTTAATACCTTCCAATTTTCCAGAACGAGTATACTGCTGGCTTGTGCCTGTTCGATGACGAACTCATTAAAGCCATGGTCCCATCCCTCAACTCTGCTCTCAGTACCGCCAACACCATCGCCTCCAATGGCATCGTCCATGATGACGTCATCTCGCTTCTCGAATGCGATAAATCGTTGAGGCGTTACCTTGGCAACTGAATGAAATTGACACGGATAATTCAACAGGAGTATGAAATGTTACAGTAAACTTGTCATTCGTTGAGGGTGATCATAATATGTAATTCAGGCTTCTCTCAACCTTAGAATAGTAGGCAAGTTTTCATCCACTTATGAGTACTGTCTCAAGCCAAGTAAATCTTTACATAGTTTCCTGCTGTCTGCTGCCTCGAGATCCAGCGAAATCACTGAAGCGAAAATAAGTGACAGTAAATAGCCAGATAAATGAAGGGTTTAAGGGTTATTGATTACTACATACGGGATGTAAGGACTAATGTAAGGAATCTGAAAAGGTGAATATATTCGCATAATTCGTCGCTGTTTTCACGAAGTGACGGTAGTGAAAAAAAATTGCATTCACTTTGCGTTACGTTTTTCCTCACTACCGTCACTTCGTGAAAACAAGGACGAATTAGTATAAAATAAACCTGTTTATTGATATCCATTACGCAATAGAGAAAGACAAAGTTAGTTTCATCAAATAGAAATATAACGGAATCGACACTCAAAATAGTAAACCAAACCACTATTTGGAGTGGATTTCATTATCATTTTTTAACTGCATTCAACTATCAGACTAAATTATCCCTATATGACTTGTAAACGAGTAGATATCCACTCAACTATATCATCCACATATAACCATTTATATCATCGAAGTCATTTAGTACAGATAACAGGACCCTTTTTCATATATCTTAAGAAACATAATTTCACAGTTATTTTTGATTAAGATTTCACCCATTTATTCACTGACGCTCTTAAACCTTGCAAGATAGTTTGGATTCAAATCAGCGATTTTATAATTTCTAGCTTTCTTGGAACATTTACTTTGTGAAATTTTGCCAAACACATTAACAACAAAAAAGCTCGTCATTAGCTTGATCGATAAAACCATGGAACAGCCAAAATCTTGCAATATTTGCTTGACATCAACTAATAATTTGTTACGAGCAAAAGAAAAAAAAAGAACGTGTCAAATTCAAGGTTTACAGACAATAAGAGTATCTAACAATTCATTGGCAATTTGGGAAATGTAATTTTTTTTTTGTCGGACAACGCTTCAGTTGATTTGATCAGGCTCTTGTGAGGTCTTTCAAGCCTCTCCCGGCCGCGAATTTGCGATTCCCAAACCATTCAGCTATGGGAAACTTTTTGAGCAACTTGATTGGTTAAAAAAGTTACATGTATAAAGACACGCCCACATCGACGCGAGCCATCCATGGAGCCATCTCATCATGGCGCGCCATGATGAGATGGCGGTGCGAATGTGTCTGGATAATGGATAACAGTGGGCCTGTATGTGCCTGTAGCTAGCTCGCGTGTGTAGTGCATTGTACCTACATGCTAACAACATAGCGTATGTGCAGTCCTGAGTGTTTTGTTGAGCCTAGCCATGCATTGTTTGAACATAGACAATAACACAAGTTACATGTAGATTTAGATGATAGATCTTTTAAGTTAGATACAAGTATGTTCTAATGAAATATAGATATCGATTGGATGATTTTTTTTATTTTATTTTTAGATCTAGACCCTAGATCTATAGACCTATGATGAAAAATAAAAAATGGAACATTATTTATTGGGGGAGGGGGTGGGGAGTCTAACTTTACTAGTCTAGATGTCTATGTATAAATGAGAGCTTGAGTCTGGGGGGAAAGGGGGTTGCAGAGAGGCCCAGCAGTTGTTCTAATAATCAGAGTTTGATGAAAGGATTAGGCATTACCAAATTTCCAGGTCAGAAATCCTCAAACAGATTAAAATGGTATAACTAGAGAAAGTTTCCAAAATTAAATTAATTCATCTCGACTATACATGTAGATCTAGCCATGAGTATTGTTCAAACAGGATAGACTACAGGATATATTAACAAACTGGCAAATGTAATTGTATTAATGATCTGAGTATAAATTATAATTCCTTTCATTGCAGGATACTCTCCCTATTAAGTATGAATACCATCTCTGCTCGTTACTGATACACACCTTCAGTAGCAGAATTCTAAGGCATGTGAGTAGTTTGCAGGCACATAAACAGAGTCTGAATCGTGAGACTACAGTAGCCAGTAGGCCATTTCATGTAGATAGACTTCCCTCAGACATGATATCTTTCGTAAAGTGTCAAATTAGAGTCTGTGCTTGCAGACTAACATTGTGAGTGTTTGTGTGTCTGTGTCAGCTGTGAGCGAGCCCGAGCGTGCAGTAAATGATGTAATATTTATTTCTTCTCTCGACCAATCACGTTGCTCATAAAGTCTCCCATAGCTGAATGGTTTGGGAATCGCAAATTCGCCTCCCGGCCATCCCTCGTTTCAAATATAAATTATAAATAATTGATAATAAGTCATATAGCTGATTACACTCATCAATACATGTGTGATAATGAAGAGAAATTTGGATATTAAAAATTGATGCTTGCCAGAATTAGCACAGAAAAAAGGTATGAACATGGTATGACAATAGCTGTGTACAGGCGCGTACGCAGCGGGGGAGGAGGGTTGGGGGTTGACCCCCCCCCCCCCTCACTCAATTTTTGTATGTGTGATTTTTGATGAAAACCCCACCCCCCTCAT
Organism: Strongylocentrotus droebachiensis; assembly: GCA_035222895.1. Classification (NCBI taxonomy): domain Eukaryota; kingdom Metazoa; phylum Echinodermata; class Echinoidea; order Camarodonta; family Strongylocentrotidae; genus Strongylocentrotus; species Strongylocentrotus droebachiensis. Next base: position 78,336 of record JAVYIG010002698.1, on the reverse strand, counting down.
TTTTTATATTTTATTTTTTTGTACCAAAGGGTGACCCCCAAAGAGTGACCTTACCCCCCCCCCCCTGAGTTGTTCCAAATTTGTTGGGACCAAAACAAAAAGTGCTCTTACCCCCCCCCCCCCCCCCCCCCGCCCTTTGAGCGGCTGGCTGAGGCGTTGCGAAATTTTCGGCCCGATTTGAAAATGTTTACCCCCCCCCCTTGAAAAAAATCCTGCGTACACCACTGGCTGTGTATATTCATGTATAATCTGTGTTTTGTATGCTGATGTACAAGTTTATACAACTCATCACTTTACTATTTAAAGGGAAAATAAACACATTTTTTTGTCATGAAAGACACAATTTTTGTAATTTTAGGTCATAACTAAAGTTGATCACCTAGTGTGAATGTTTTTGCTATATCTCGTCTAATATTTAAAAAAAAAGGGCCATTACAAAATGAAGAACTGCGAAATAGTGATACTGATAATGCCATGTAGTAGTGAAAAGTTCCCTGGTCCTATCTTTATTAAGTCTCTTTTGCACCAAAACACTTTAATAGAAAAGTAGTTCCAAGGTTGCTCTTTTACACCATTTACAGCTTCATAGAAAAGTAGTTCCAATGATATCCCTTTACACCATACACACTTTAGTTTTTTTTTAAAAAGTAGGTCTAAGGTTGCTCTTTAACACCATTTACACCAAGAAAAGTAGTTCCAATGATATCCTTTTACACCATACACACTTTAGTTTAAAAAAGTAGTTCCACAGATGCTCTTTTACTCCATACACAATTTGATAGAAAAGTAGTTCCAAGGACGCTCTTTTACACCATTTACAGCTTCACAGAAAAGTAGTTCCGATGATACCCTTTTCCGGGACCCTTTTACACCATACAGACTTTAGTTTAAAAAAGTAGTTCCAAGGATGCTCTGTCACACCATTCACACTTTAATAGAAAATTAGTTCCAAGGATCTAAAAATGGCCTTACTTGACATGGTTTCTGCTGCGCATTTGGTAAAGTTATTGTGCTTAATACTCTAAACATAATTTCATGTTTATTCTCAAAACGTCCATCTTGCATAATTTATGTTGCTAAAACGGTCAGATAAGTCTTGAGCATGTAATCGGACAACCAAGAGCAACTTTCGTTTAAGGGCAAGTCCATGCTTTCTTGTCCAATACGTCCCCGACCACGTCTGATATGTTATTACATCAATATACTTACAATTTGTGTGCAGAACGTAGGACCTTTGTTGCGCGCAGTTGCAATTCATTTACAAGTTAAAACTAAAACCACTCCACATGTGAATGAGCCATGAGAATTAAACAAAATCCCCATCAAAAACAATAATTACCTTGTGAAGGGATCCGTGCGATGACTGCTCTACTGAATCTACGATCGAGCTCATTCCTCCCGTTTCTCATCTGTGAATGAATGTCAGTCTCATCCTTCTCTCCATCATCCGTTGCTATAGTAACAGATGCTGCTCTGAAACATACATCAAAATAGTCATTCCATAACGCAAATAATTGTCCTTTTAGTTGAATGCGATTTTAGACCCAGAGTACGACTGCGGTTTAACTGAATTAGTACTTTACAAAACATAGGAAGGGAAAGCTACTGCATATCTACATTTGTTTTTAAACTGTTGTTCCATTCAATGGATTCAAAGTGGAAGACAATCATGATCATCTTCATTATTCACGGCTTATTAGAAACCCAAGCTGAATCTGCTTCAGGTAAGAAATATTGAATTTATCGGTGGTAAACGACGATCTAATGACATGAGGTGATATCAGCGCATGGATTTGTTGTTAACCTTATTATGTATTTGGCGTCACCTGTTCTTGGGAGGGAAAAGCGATCTGGATCTATATAACTCTATATTGAAATCATTCGAGATCAAAAATATACAAAACCGGCTCCACATTCAAAAATGTATCAATTAATAAGGTCTCTCCATAAACAATACCAAAAATAATTTAAGAAACTTGCATGTCTTCCAATTGGCAGTATTGCAATAATGACTGATATTCTCTGCTACGAATAAGTAATTCTTGATAAAAGCAATTTGAAATCATGACTATGAAAAGTACCAGGTCGATAGCTATTTTGATAAATCTTATGAATTAAAACGAAACAAGGAGAGATGTCATGGGGCTCATAGCACATGCTATGGTGGGATACGGCTCCTAGCAGAGCCCCCTAACGTGGACGGGGCTCACAGAAGGGCTCCCAAGTGACATGGAAGCCCGAGGTAGAGTGCTTTAAAGTAAATACTTCTAGTGGCTTTGGTATTTGAGATAACGATTATAATAGATTCCCCCCCCCCCCCCCTCTCCTGGGCAGATGGGTGCTCGAAAAGAGCTCCCAGTGGCATGGGAGCTAGCCTCTTTCCGATGGCCCTCGCGCTGTTGGAGTCCGTAAATTGCAATTACTATAAAGTAATAGTCATATTTTGAGACCCTTTTACCTAATGGTCGTACGTTTTGTGCTTAGCAATGATTCAAGCAGTTTAAGTTGGGCCATATCAAGAATTGGGTTATTGATGTAGACAATTGCTCATGTACCATTTACAGCTCATTTTATGTATGTTATACCAAAGGAAAAAAAGAAATCAGCCAGTTACTCAATAGTGTCTGACAGTGAAGTATAGAAATTAAACGGGTTTCCTTGCATAATATGAATATTAGGGAACTGCTAAGGCCATCAAAAAAAAATATACATGTTTAGCGTCCCCGCCCAATTCCTTTGTGGGGGCCCCCTCCTTTTTTTTTTCTTCATTTTTTGCATTTTTTTTTTAAAGAAAAAAACATGGAAAAACACTGCTAAAATGGATCTATATCTGATTTTTTTTTTTAAAGAAAAAAAAATGCCGGCGACCATCTTGAAAATAGCACGACTGTCAGGAAAAATTTACCGAGCGGCCATTTTGAGCGGCCATTTTGAAAGAAAGAAGAAAAAAAGGGCCTCCTCCTTCCTATTTTTCCAAAAAACAAGACGCTAAACATGTTTTTTTGTTATTTGGCCTAACGTTTAAATTTCACAAATAGGACATACGTGCCATGTTCAGGATTCATGCAAAGTTCTACAGAAGTAGATGTTGGCTGCAAATGGGACATGTTTTTTTTTTTAATACAATTAGGAAAATGATAAAATCAGACTTTGAGGATGACTTTAAAACGAAAAAAAGATGAAGGTATTAATTTAAAATATAATTAACACGATAGATACATTTTCTTAAAACTTTTAAACGGTAATACTATCAATATTAACGGTTATTAACCGTGTCTAAAGGCAGCTCAGTCCCGTAAGGATAAATAAATACCTAGACACACGACTGCTAACAACAAATCATTTGATCAGGATATACTGCATATCATTTTATAAATCAGAATAATCATTGAAAGAATATCCTCTAGCTCTGGTGCTCTAGATAAAATAACGAATGACTGTCAACAAATACGTCAGGGAACTACACTGATGCCCATGAAGTTGGAATTCAGTTTTCTTACCTTTTCTTAGAAGATGTAAACCTTATCTATCGAGAATAAATCATATTGTCACATTCATTTCATGAAAAGAGGAAAGAAAATTGATTCCAACTTTATTGGCAACAGTACTGAGTCCTCCTCACTTTCATTCCATCTTATCGATCATAATGTCATGCTCTTAGAAGCACGTTGTTACCAAAAGGTGATCGTGCGATGGTTCGCCTTTCATTTCACTTCATAAATAATTATACGGGTTTCGGATAGACCTATCAGAAAATCACTTTAACATAATTGTTATGTGCGCTCAATTCATTGGATGTTATTCAGCAAAAATACACATTTCTCACAACAAGGGAGAAATACATCGAGCCGGAGCGCAGTGTTCTAGTTTTTTGGACAAGTGTATTGAAAATGAAAATCAATAGAAGTTTGTTAGACCTTGAAATAAATTGGTATAGAGAGTATAGAAAGAAAAAATCGACAGAGAGAAAGGGGGAGGGAGAGGGGCAGAGAGAAATAAAGAGAGAGAAGAGAAGGAGATCAAACTAGCAAAGAGACGTGTTAAAGAGAATGAGACCAAAATGGATAGATATAGAGATTGAGAGAGAAATAAAGAGAGAGGGGAGGGAGAAAAAGAGCAAATTATGAAACATCGATTATGAATGATAATGATAAAGAATGACTTTAGTTCGGCCAATGGGAACAGCAGAAGATTTCATATAGCCGCGTTAGAATGTGCATGTTTATCATATCGTAGCATTTATTTCGTTTGGTAGACACATAGGACTGCCTTCTACTGAAATTTAAGACACAGAGTAGGCCTTCGATTTAACTGAATTAGTAGTTTACGGATAATAAATAGAGAAAACTACAGCATCACAGGATTGGTTTCAAAACTGTTGTTTCATTTACAAGAAACAGGATTGCAATGGATTCAAAGTGGAAGACAATCATGACCATCTTTATCATTCACGGCTTATTAGAAACCCAAGCTGGATCTGCTCCCCCAAGAGGTAAGAAATATTGAATTTATCGGTGGTAAACGACGATCTAATGCAATTGCTCCGCCGTCAAACTTAATCTCATCTTAATACTAACCATTACCATAAACCTAACCTAAAACAGGATAATAACCCCTAGCCTAACCCAATACCTTTGTTGAATAAAGCCGAGGGAAATTGTCACAGGAGCAAAATTGTAGGTAACCGATCTGGCGACAATAAATTGCTCCATGGTGAATATTCTACACTCGCTTAATGCCTATCTTCAACAGTTGACCAAGCAGTTATTAGCCTCATCGTAATCGTAATCCCTTTCATAAACCTAACCTTAATAGAAGATGAGTAGATGACAACATGAGCCATATATTTTTGGCAAAATAAAACCCGGAGTAAGGCCTGATAAGGCCGCATGAGCAAATGTCCGGTCACCGATCTGGCGACAATTAATGACGTTTATTCTACTGTCGAGGTCGGTCGCCGGTCGATTTTAGGCAAAAACTGGGCGAAATCGCGGAGCTCTTTCCGCGGGGTGACCCGGCAGTGACCGACCGGTGACCCAACCGATTTCCGAGCAGTCTCCCACCGGCCGCCGGCTGATTCTAAAGATATTGCACGGCGGCCGGCCAGTGATCGGCGGGGCTCCAAAATACGCTCGGTGCCCGGCCGTTCGCCGCCCGAGCACCGACCTAATCGAGCGTTCGCCGCCGAGCGGTTTAGGTCAAAAATCGAAGCCGCTGGATCAAAGGTTGCCGACCGATTTTGCGGCGACTGCTCGACAGCCTTTGACCTAGCGGCTTCGATTTTTGACCTAAATCGCTCGACGGTGAACGCTCGATTAGGTCGGGGCCCGGGCGGCGACTAACCCGGTCACCGACCGTAGTGTGGGCGGCGAGTGAAAGTGAGCAAGCGCCGCCCGAATTTTAACTCCTCGCTAAAACTTCAGCAGCGACCGAGCGATGCCTTAAAAACAAGCGGTGCCTGGGCAGTCGCCGCTCGGTGGCCGAGCGAAATTGGCTAAAAACTCGCCGCTCGGCCGCCGAGCAGGCTACTTTTGGGTATATGTGACCATAGCATAACGTAAAAACGAAGATGACAACATAAATCTTATTTTTAAGACGAAATGTAGACCGGGGTAGGGCTTATTGTGGAAGCAGTAAATGTCGGGTAACCGATCTGGCGATATTTGTCCCACGGCAACTATTCTACACTAGCTGAATTCCTAACTTCAACAGTTGACCAATCATATAGTTAACGTCATTTTTAATTCTAACCCTGACCATAAACTTGACCACACAAACCCTTTATATTCGACAAATAAAGTCTAGAGCAATTCGTCCTTGTTTTCACGAAGTGACGGTAGTGAGGAAAATCGTAACGCAAAGTGAATGCAATTTTTTTTTGCTACCGTCACTTCGTGAAAACAGCGACGAATTGTCGCATATAGTTAACGTCATTTTTAATTCTAACCCTGACCATAAACTTGACCACACAAACCCTTTATATTCGACAAATAAAGTCTAACGCAATTGTCGCAAGAGCGAATATCGGAGCTCCAATTTGTGTATCCTTAAATTGTATGCGGGGAAGGGGCTGATCGGGCCGTTATGTCTTGCATCATTTCGTCAACGTTCCGGTGAGCGAGTTTTCTTATATACAGACAATCCCTGGTGAAAAAAAAATATTTTTCAGCATTTCGATTTTGATTATTGATAGATTACAAAGTCATTTGGTGAATGATACTCAAATTTTGTGAGATTTTATCTTATCTTTAAAAAAATCTTCCCAACTTGGATACCTGAAATGATATCAGCGCATATGTTTTTTTTTTACTTTATTAAGTATTTGGCGTCACCTGTCCCTGGGAGGGGAAAAACGAACTGAATCACTGTTACACTTGGGCCTCTCCTTCCGGTATTACTGACTGGGGTTGTGCAGGTGGACCACTACACCACATCCCCCTCCCCTACTCGTATATAAATAGTTCATTGGGTTATCAACGTGCAAAGGTGGTGACTGCAAAATTAATTGCATAATAATCAACTGAGATTGGGAAACCAATATCAAAATGTATTCAAGTTATTCTTATGGGATTGGTAGAGAAGTGATGGTTTATATTATGTTTTCATATTTATGTTTCGGAATTGTTGTCTATGTGCTATATATGTCTTATAAAGATAATAGTTGCAATTTATACGGCACATTTTTCACTTGGTACTTGAGATGCCATTTATGAATCAGTGTTACAAGGCTGTGCCAGTGTTTTTTCAATGAATGCATAAGGTTTTAGAACAGATAAGTCTTTAAACTCCGTTTGAATGTTCCTACTGTTGGCGGGTTGGTGATGATTTTAATTTGGGGAGTGGTTGAATAAAGATCACCGACGATCTTTTCCCCCTATAAATCAAATGGTGTAAATCATCGATCGTCTTCTTAATGCTATTCATATTCCAAACACAGGTGTCGCAGGTGAAACAACCGTGCCGACAACGTTAACAAGTGTAAGTTATCCATAACGGGGTCATCTGACCATGGCCCTAGGTCCATGATCTGACATACAAACATTCGCTCGGAAGAATATAATTCGGTGTAATTTAGAGAATTGACTAACTAGTTTGCTTTCTAGATAAAACTGTTTACAACATCATAAATTGACGTCCATCTTGCAAGTTATTCAATCCATTTACTTACTCGCTAATTCACTTATTTCATTCATTCGTTCATTTTAATAATTTCATATCATTCAAAACAGAAATAAGTTTTATAACACTAAGTTCGAAGATAAAACGATACTCATAATAATTATTGTTTATTGCTTGGTTACTGCAGTGTTTCCTATTCTTCTACTAAGTTATATATGTAATCCTGAAATACCTTGTTTTCGTAAAATATACATATCACATTAAAAGAATTAGGGTTAATTTATGACATAATCTATTAGGATTATACTGACGTAATAAAATTGTATATTTCTGTTTGATAACAGGGCACTCCTGAAACGACTACAGAAGATCCGACTCCAACGCCAGGTAAATATTCACTTGACTCTCAATCCTAATGTTTAGGGTTCGAATCCCAGCCCCGCACCAATGTCCTTTGGCAAGACATTAATCCACATTCGCCACTTCTAATCCAGTTGTGAATGGGCAATTGTTAGGGTAGTTATAATTGCAGGGTCCTCTGAAAGAACAGCACTGAAGCTGATTAGGCTTCTCTTGGAAAACAAAATTTATGCTTGTTATCATTATCATTATTTTTATTATTATAGATCAGAAAAAATCAGCTAAAAACCAACTAAGTTATGATGGTAAATCAGAAACATTAGTATGTAACTACTATTATAACTGTATTATTATCAATTATTTTCATTATTATTATTACTTTTTGCAATGACGAATATCGTCATTGCCTTGTTTTCGTTCACGTTCTTCCCCATTAATATTCTTCTTCTACTTCTCAGAAAATCGCATTCATTTTGCACATAGTGCTTGTTATTCCTAGTTAAGTGCTTTTCTCATGTCCATTTCCGTTCAAATTTCATAGGCATAGTCTCTAGCATCTCATCAAGGTCACCTACTTTTTCGATTTTCGAAATCCCTCATGCATAACCATCCAGGCGCCATTTTGTCCGTTTCTGGGCCATTTTTAGGCCTTTCTTTCTTCCTTCCTATCTTCACTATCCTAGATCCTAAAAACTTCGAACACATTCCCTTAGATAGTCTAAGAGATGTTCTTTCATCTGACCTTCAAAATGCCATCTTCGTACTCAAAATTCAAATCCAAAACCGACTCCGTCAAAAATCTCTCAAATTCTTGAAAAATTGACCCCTATAAATCTAAAACTGCCCTAACTATCTCATATAAATTTCGTTTTGCTTTTAAATCTCACCGTATCTTATCTTACAATTGCGCATACCCATGCTTAATTTCACGCACCAATGGCTTTGCAAAACATAAATAACGCCCTCTAAAGTTCTGGGACTTGGCTTTCTTTCTGTGGCCGTATCTCTATTGTGTCATGACAATCCCGTACCCTTTTTTGGATTGAGATACTTGAACATATAAACATGGCGTCATTGCACGCACATCGTTGTGACACGATTGCATTTCTAGTATTATTATTATTATTATCATCATAATCATCACCATTATTATTATTATTATTATTATGACTATTTTATTATTTTAATTATTGCTATTATTATTATTAATATTATCATTGTTGTCATCATCATCATCATCGTAATTATTATATTTTTAGTTAACATTTTTGTTCATATCATTACTATTATCTCTCTTTCGCATGATAGTTTATGTAGTACGACTGGTTGATGGAAGCGATGAAAGCGAAGGCAGAGTTGAGGTTTATAACAATGGAGCCTGGGGAACTGTCTGTGATGACTCGTGGGATGACACCGATGCTGGAGTTGTCTGCCGAAGTCTTGGATTCGATTCTGGAACTGGGGTAGGAAGGGCTGAATTCGGACAAGGTTCAGGGGATATCCTCCTGGATGACGTATCATGTACTGGAACCGAAACCAATCTTGGTCATTGTTCTAATGCTGGTTTCGGCGTCCATAACTGTGTGCACCTTGAAGATGCCGGAGTCCGCTGTTCTCAGACAGTATCAGCAGGTATGTTGTTGATTTAATACTTTCCTATCTATTATTCACAGAGTATTTGGTGAAGCACCTTTTCTTTGCTGGTCTCGGAAACAACCACTGTGGACATCATGAAGATACAAGCATGTGATGCCAAACTGGATGTATTCATATCCACTCCCAACTTGCACTACCTGGGGGGTGTTTCACAAAGACTAGGATTGACTTTAAGGTGGACTTAACTATGGCAGGCCATTAATGCCCCTGTCTGCTCTCACCATTTACTGGCATTTTTCTCTGAAGGGACGTAAAAATCGTGGTCACAGATCTACAGAATTCACGTTTTTTGATAGTTCATTACTGAAGGAAAAAATATTATCTAAAGATCATAACTGAGAGACCAATGGTGAGAGCAACCAGTGGCATAAATGGCCTGCCATAGTTAAGTCTTACTTAAAGTCGATCTTAGTCTTTGTGAAACACTCTCCTGGACTGTTTGTCCATTCGTCATAGCGACGTTCCCGACCGATCACACATGCACCAGAGATATACGCACGCAAGAGGATTATAGCACATTGAGAGAGGCAGTTGTGACTACGCGTATACAAGCGAGTGCGGTCATATTTAGTTTAATCCATAGCATCTCAGAGTGTTGTTAATTGCAATGACGAATATCGTCATTGCCTTGTTTTCGTTCACATTATTAATATTTGCAATGACGACCTTCGTCATTGCCTTGTTTTCGTTCACATTCTGCCCCATTAATATTCTTCTCCTGGTTTTCCTTATCCTTTTCCTTATCGTCAGGAAATCGCATTCGTTTTGCACGTAGTGTTTGTTATTCCTAGTTAGGTGCTTTCCTCATGTCATTTTCCTTTCAAATTTCATAGGCATAGTCTCTAACATCTCATCAAGGTCACTAAATTCTTCGATTTTCGAAATCACTCTTGCATATCCGTCCAGGCGCCATTTTGTCCGTTTCTGGTCCATTTCAAGGCTTTTCTTTCTTCCTTCCCATCTCCACTATCCTAGATCTTGCAAACTTCTAATAAACTCCTTTAGATAGTCTAAGAGATGTTCTTTCATCTGCGACGCATAACCTGACCTTCAAAATGCCATCTTCGTACTCAAAATTCAAATCTGAAACCGACTCCGTCAAAAATCTCTCAAATTCTTGAAAAATGGACCCCTAAATAATCTAAAACTGCCATAACCTCTCATATAAATTCCGTTTTGTATATAAATTTTACAGTATCTTTATCTCATAATTGCACATAGCCATGCCAAATCTCACGCTCCAATGGCTATGCAAAACGTAAATAGCGCCATCTAAAGTTCTGGGAATTGGCTTTCTTTATGTGGCCATATCTCCATTATAGCTTGGTAGACCCGTACCCTTTTCTGGATTTAGATACTTGAACATATGCCCTTTCTAGCCATATACAAAATTATCGTATCAGGACAATTACCCCCTGGGCAATCACCCCCAGGAAAATTACCCCCCGGAAAACTACCCCCGTAGGACGATTACCCCCCGGAAAATTACCCCCCGGAGAATTACCCCCCAAGGACAATTACCCCCCGGAAAATTACCCCCCGGAGAATTACCCCCGAGGACAACTACCCCCGGGGACAATTACCCCCCGAGGACAACTACCCCCCGAGGACAACTACCCCCGAGGACAACTACCCCCCGGGGACAATTCCCCCCCGAGGACAACTACCCCCCGAGGACAACTACCCCCCGGGGACAATTACCCCCCGAGGACAACTACCCCCCGAGGACAACTACCCCTCGAGGACAACTACCCCCGAGGACAATTACCCCCATGGACACTACTGGGCCTGGTGGCTCAGTGGTTAGAGCGCCCGTCTCATGTACGGAAGGTCGTGGGTTCGAACCCCGGCCGAGTCATACCAAAGACTTATTACAATGGGACCTTCTGCCTTCTAGCTAGGCGCTCAGCATATTAGATTGGAGTAGGGTAGTAATAATTATGTTATGTTATGTAGGGCCCGCTGGCAGAGCAGTTTCATAACTGAAGTGGCTACCCTGGGTAAATAAAACGTTATTATTATTATTATTATTATTGTTATTACCCTCGAGGACAACTACCCCTCCTCCTTCGACGACAACTCCCCCCCCCCCCCCGAGGACAATTACCCCTGGAGGACAACTACTCCCAATGACAATCATTCCCGAGGAATTTATAAGACTGTGACGTATAACGCAAGCTTCTCTCCAAATTGCTATTTACAGAAAATTGCATAAACCTTCATTTCAGTCTTTTCAAATTATTCAATTCGATATGGGGGGTGGAGGCTGCCCAATTCCCCTGTAGTTTTGCTACCAAGTAAAGAACAGAAATTACATTTCTTAGAAATTAAACATTACATTGCGCGCAGATGAGTACGCGTTACAGCCTCTCTCACCATCAATGGCACAACAAAGAAATAAGAATGTAAGATTTCCTTTATGCATCCTCTGTAACTTTTTCATCAGCTGATCGTGTATTTGTCTTTGTATGTATAATGGGCCCTCATCCATGCCGTGATCCATAATTAAGGTTTTCTTCACGTTATTTATTTATTTCTGTTGGAGTATAATATGTTTTCGTGTACGTTAAATTATTTTGAAATAGAAATTGCCTTCAAGTTATATGTACGGTGCCATGTCAAAAGAAAATAAATATCCGCTCTCTGGTAATTCATCTTATTTGATTTTGTAACTCCAGCACAGCGTTTTTCAACCGGGGTGCCGCAAGAGAATGATTTGGAAAACGTTGATTTTGTAAAAAAAATCAAATACCAGAAACGGTAAAAATATGTAATTACAAGAGAAGTAAAATTTGGAAGATACTAAAGTGTCTTCCTTCCTCGCTCGCTGACAATATTTTGACAGCAAGGCAAATAAGGGCAACGAGAGGCCCGAATATCCTCATATTAGTGTATCAAGGTCATGACCGAATATATCACTTTTTTATGTACATTCGGCGGGAAGGTGCCCGCATACAGTACTTTAAATAGTTTCTAGTGTGTGGATTACAAACTATTTTTTTACCAGTTTGTCTTTTTATTCTTAAATGTGCCCATACGTGTGTGCATAGTACTTGACGAGAGCCAGAGCCATGCAAAATTAATAGTCTGTAAAGACTTTGGGATTTGGGAGAAACTTTTCATTTCTTAAGAGGGTACCGTGACTAACAAAAAGCTAAAATAACGCTGCTCCAGAGAAATGTATTTCTATGCATTTTTAAAAGCGCTGGACAATTACCTAAACCTTACATCCTTCGTGGAAATTAGCAACCGCGCTGGCGTTGCATAAATTATAATAAAAGGGAAATTTGTAGTAATGAGAAAGACAACGTGCTATAGTATTTGAAAGAATATGGGGTCATGCAGGGGATCTTATGGGCTCGTAGCCATCTCTCAATGTGTCAGATCGTCTTTTGCTATTGAATCATGATTGTCCACGGGGGTAGTTGTCATCGGGGGGTAATTGTCCTCGGGGGGTAGTTGTCCTCGGGGGGTTATTGTCCTTGGGGGTAATTTTCCTAGGGGGTAATTGTCCTCGGGGGGTAGTTGTCCTCGGGGGGTAATTGTCCTCGGGGGTAATTGTCCTAGGGGGTAATTGTCCTCGGGGGGTAGTTGTCCTCGGGGGGTAATTGTCCTCGGGGGGGTAATTGTCCTAGGGGGTAATTGTCCTCGGGGGGTAGTTGTCCTCGGGGGGTAATTGTCCTCGGGGGGTAATTCTCCGGGGGGTAATTTTCCGGGGGGTAATTGTCCTTGGGGGGTAGTTGTCCTCGGGGGGTGATTCTCCGGGGGGTAATATTCCAGGGGGTAATTGTCCTTTGGGGGTAGTTTTCCGGGGGGTTATTTTCCGGGGGTGATTGCCCAGGGGGTAGTTGTCCTAGAACCCAAAATTATATACCCTAACACTGACCGACTTTGCGAAAAATGCCCTCCAAATATGCAGTTTTCAAGAAAATTGAAAAATAACTTCAATTTGCTTTAAAATGGCGATCTTTATACGTACGTCAATGAAACTTTGCAGACACATGTATACGTGACAACTTCCTGCCAAGTTTGGTAAATTTTAATAACGTCAGCGCAAAGTTATCGCCCAAAATGATGAATTTGCTATGCATAACGTAATAGCGCCTTTAATGCGTGCAGTACCTTGCGCGCAGTTAACAATGATGGCAAACTGACCGCAGTGAAGTGTCCTTTCGAATGATACCAAGTATAGTATATGTTCACATACAAAATTGTGAGTAAATCGCATTTGAACAAAGGTCACTACACGAATTCCGCCGAGTTTCCGCCCGAATCTAACACGTATCGGCTATGACGTCATTTTTTCAGACTGCTTTTCGCCCCTTAAACATCCTTTTTTTTTCTTGAAAATTTGCAGTGACATGCCGAGTTCCAATACGCAGGGCACCTCGTGGCCGGATTTTTTTTAATTGGTCAAGTGGGGCCATTTAAGACGCCATTATGTCCTATAAATCTATTTTACATCACGTGTTTCGATAGGATTATCATAGAAAAAAAAAGAGAGAGGTTTATAATAACAACCATGAAATTCTCTTTCTAATGATACCAGATACGGCCAATAAAGAGACATGAAGAGAGAGAGAAAAAACAATTTAACTCCGGTCATAATACAGACCCTGTACGTTTTCCGCCCATGCATTACACGAATTGTCTATGGGGCATATCGGGTTCACGCTTTTGGCCCCCAGAACGATCTTGAATGCAATGACGAACATGCACCTAATCACATTGGTTTTTGCACGCAGTGCTTGCGCGCCCTTTCTAGGTTCTTTCCCCTATCCCAATTTCTTTCAAACTTCGTAGGCATAGTCACTACCATCCCATCAAGGTCACTGTTGAGGCCTTTCTTTCGCCCTACCTATCTCCAATATCACAGAAGCTACAGACTTCGTACAAATTGCTCTGGATAGTCCGAGAGAAGCTCTTTCGTTTGACACGTAGAAACATGGCGTCATTGCACGCACATCGTTGTGACAGGTTCCATGACACATGCTCCGCCGACGATTGCTCCGCCGACATTTACTCCGAAAAACGCGACAATTGCTCCGCGACATTTGCTCCGCGACATTTGCTCCGACGTCAAATGCTCCGCCGACAGGTGCTCCGCCGACAGTTGCTCCGCCGACAGTTGCTCCGCCGACAATTGCTCCGCCGACAGATGCTCCACCGACAATTGCTCCGCCGACAATTGCTCCGCCGTCAATTGCTCCGCAAAACGCGACAATTGCTCCGCCGACATTTGCTCCGCCGACATTTGCTCCGCCTGAAGCGACACTTGCTCCGCCTGAAGCGACACTTGCTCCGCCGACATTTGCTCCGCCGACATTTGCTCCGCCGACAATTGCTCCGCCGACAATTGCTCTGCCTGAAGCGACAATTGCTCCGGTGACATTTGCTCCGCCGATAATTGCTCCGCCGATAATTGCTCCGCCGACAATTGCTCCGCCGACATTTGCTCCGCTCAAAAATTGCCCCGTAAAATACAAAGGCTACTACGACAATTGTTGCTTCTCCCCAAAAGTACCCCTTAAAAGACAATGCTCCGCCAACAATAAAATTGCTCTCCGATCCAAAAGTGCGGCCTCTTGGAAGATATGAATGCTCCTCTGGTAATTAGTGCAATAAATGCTCAGCCGTTTTTTAGTGTGTAAAACACCCCGTCTCATTCGAGTACTTTGTTTTCACTGACTTTAAGGGACTCACGGAGCCACCGGAAGAAGAGCAATTGGCTTATTATGAAGAACTAACATCAAACTGCAACAGAATGATTTGTATAAATGGGAATAAGCAGAAAGGCTACCATCTAATTTTCCCGTCTGAATGGGTTCTCTTCTCTACGTATAAGTGCCCTTCAAAGCTTATTTTGATCCCTCCCCTGTTGTTTTCTAGAACTTCCATGATGAACTAGTACATTGTAGTAAGATGCATGTGCTTGCTTGCATTGAGGTTATTTCAGGTCTTACATATTGACGAGCTGTTTGAAATTAACTAGGAGGTATGCGCGTATTGGGGAATGTGGCTTGCTGCTCTACTTTTTTTTAAACTTCCCACGACATGTAATGAGTGTTTAGTGTACATTATATGGGACGTACAGTGATAGATGGAAAGTTATTTCAGTATATTCGAAATGACTTTTAGGTAACTCCTTTTTCCTCCCACTTCATCAACATTCATTCATTTCATTTCATCTACATTATTTCATGAAATGCATTCAGAAAATGAAGAAGAAAAAAAAGAAACGAAAATAACCCGTGTAAAAAAAATATTGTCGGCGAAGCATTTGTCGTAGTACTAGTAGCATTTGTAGTTTATGGGACACTTTTGGGGCGGAGCAAATGTCACCGGAGCAATTGTCGCTTCAGGCGGAGCAATTGTCGGCGGAGCAAATGTCGGCGGAGCAATTGTCGCTTCAGGCGGAGCAATTGTCGGCGGAGCAAATGTCGGCGGAGCAATTGTCGCTTCAGGCGGAGCAATTGTCGGCGGAACCATTATTATTATTATTATTATGACTATTTTATTATTATAATTATTGCTATTATTATTATTAATATTATCATTGTTGTCATCATCATCATCATCGTAATTATCATATTTTAAGTTAACATTTTTGTTCATATCATTACTATTATCTCTCTTTCGCATGATAGTTTATGTAGTACGACTGGTTGATGGAAGCGATGAAAGCGAAGGCAGAGTTGAGGTTTATTACAATGGAGCCTGGGGAACTGTCTGTGATGACTCGTGGGATGACACCGATGCTGGAGTTGTCTGCCGAAGTCTTGGATTCGATTCTGGAACTGGGGTAGGAAGGGCTGAATTCGGAGAAGGTTCAGGAGATATCCTCCTGGATGACGTATCATGTACTGGAACCGAAACCAATCTTGGTAATTGTTCTAATGCTGGTTTCGGCGTCCATAACTGTGTGCACCTTGAAGATGCCGGAGTCCGCTGTTCTCAGACAGTATCAGCAGGTATGTTGTTGATTTAATACTTTCCTATCTATAATCACAGAGTATTTGGTGAAGCACCTTTTCTTTGCTGGTCTCAGAAACAACCACTGTGGACATCATGAAGATACAAGGCAGCATGTGATGCCAAACTGGATGTATTCATATCAACTCCCAACTTGCACTACCTGGGATTGACTAGGATTGACTTTAAGGTGGACTTAACTATGGCAGGCCATTCATGCCACTGTCTGCTCTCACCATTTACTGGCATTTTTCTCTGAAGGGACGTAAAAATCGTGGTCACAGATCTACAGAATTCACGTTTTTTGATAGTTCATTACTGAAGGAAAAAATATTATCTAAAGATCATAACTGAGAGACCAATGGTGATAGCGTAATAGCGCGTTTAATGCGTGCAGTACATTGCGCACAGATGACAATGGTGTCAAACTGACCGCAATAAAGTACCCTTTCGAATAATACCAAGTATGATATATGTTCACACACAAAATTGTGAGTTAATCGTATTTTAGACACCAAATTATACTGTTTATAATTATGTTAGTATAGACGACCGTTAGTGCCAAATCGCCCGTCATTGCACGCATATCGTTGTGCCACGATTGCAGGTCTAGTGTTGATGTTGTGTTTGTTACAATTATCATTTTTACTATTATCATACTCTATTATATGATTATTATCATTATCATCATCATCATCATCATCATCATCGTTGTCATTCTCATCAAAATGTAATGGTTTAGCTAACGCTAGAAGTAATATTCCTGTACAGAATACAACCATTAAAGTGTGGTTACCGGGGAAAGCCGTTCTATTTATTGGGGGGGGGGCGAAGAGGGGCTTCTATTGCAAGAGAACAGAGCGATCGAGAGGGCATGGGAGCTTTTCCACTTTCAACCCTAGTCTCGATCATGCTCAGATATTTTGTGAGGATTGCCTGACCCCATGCTCACGACACTGGCAATGCAGGTTAGGAAATGTAAAATTTACATGTATGCATTTAGGACAGTGGAAAGTTAGCCGACGTAGCGTTTCTGCTTCGGAAAGTTTCGCCATTTTGTATTTTATCCGTATCCACAAATGTTGAGTCAAAATTTTGTATACTTTAGGAAAAATAAATGAATAAAACAATGAACACATGTGATGTTAAAGATCTTTCAGAATAAATTTGAGACTATCTGGCAGGCTTAGTTTGAAATTTCAACTTAGCCTTTAAAAATTAGTAATGTATGGAGTAATTTTATTTTTATTTCTATGTCAATTGTTTGTCTATGTTATGTCGAAGTGCTTACTTCGAATTTTAGATTAACCCCTACCCACCCACTAGGACAAAGCCTATTTCGAATCGTCGGGTCATCGCGTCGGGTCGGGTGTTCGTGTTGCGTGGTCCTTTGTGAAACGAAAGCGGAAGATCACACTACCTTTTGTAATTTGTCGTAGGGTCATCACAAAGTGCCGGGTAAATTGGACCGGACCATTTGTAGATGAGGGGGTTGATTTCTCAAACATTACCCCGATATTTCGTGAATAAAGGGTATGTTTTCACAAAAGGTCGGGTAACGCGACTACCCGAACCGACGCGATGACCCGACAATTCGTATAAGCCATGTCGTAGTTGGTGGAAAGGGGTTAATCTTTACCTCGCATCGCATCTTTAATCTTGATTTTTATTCTTAACACGATCACAAAGACTTCCGAGAAATCAACTCAAGGACAAATAAAATACCCTATTGCATATCCCAAAGAAAACATGTTTGTATTATGTAATACGTCGCTGCAATGCTCGCATATTTTAAAAGGTAATGACTAAGGCTATTGAAAACGATTGTGGTTAATTCTTTGAAAGCCTTTGCGATCGTGTTTTAATATAGGCCAACATTTTCATAGGAATTTCTAAACATTACATCACATATTTATTTCGGTTATTTTCCACAGATTTTACCACAATTCACCAGGCATTGCCCACAATACCATCACAAGCAGACATAGTCCGACAGAAGACCTCCCTCTTCAGACGGATCGAGAGACGGCGCCTTCAATATCACGTGATCAAAACCAAACATGGATTGTCATTGGTCAAATGCGGTGCAGAGTGTAACAAGCAAGATGACTGCGTGTCATTTAACATCGGCAAAGGTGTGTGTGAGCTCAACAACCAGGTGGTAGGCGGCACCGGTGTCGACGGAGACGAATTTGTTAAAGACGATGAATTTAAATATTATGAGAAACAATAGGCTTTGAGTCGAAGTTTGTCTTGAAGGTATTAACCATCATGATAATGGTTTGCGAAAACACGTGATTGACGTACATAGAGATTCACTCTTCTTCTTCTTCATATATCATTCACTTATTATACCAACTGAGAATATGAGTATTCACAGAGATTTGACGATCAAGAAGTTGATTTACTTCTTTTCTTTTCATGTGTATAACGAAACTTTAGAAGAAAAGTGGCACCAACTTGTAGTTGTATTCTTCATGCGCATTTAAAATTTACTTTTGTATGATAAATGATCAATATCTGTTTAACCAGACAATACTGTTACAATCGCTAACACATTAAAGTAATTGTTTAGTCATGTTTGGAGTACATGACTGTATGTAAATAATTCTGTATTTGATTGTGTGAATTCTATATCCATTACATTGTTACCATTGTAAAATTAAATTATTTAAAACGCGCCTTTTCATGTCAGACTACTGCCATTATGTAATAAAACTTTATAAAGAAAAATTACACTTCATCATTTATAAGTAATGAAGAGACAATTGACACGAAAACGTTTGACTCGACTTATTAATTATTTGGTTTCTGAATCATCTTTTGAACAAAGGCCTACATTTTCATGAATTTCAACATAACGGTATTAATCTGATAAGGTTTAAACAAACACGTCCACGCACACCCACACCCACACAACCACTCATCCCACATACAAACGCAAAGAAAATACTGAAGGTTGGATGTTGATGTTCTCAATCTTCACGCCTTTACTGTCGGGGCACAATAAATAGGTTTTGATTTTCAAGATGAAATCTGAACTATGGGTAAACCTAAATAATAAATGCTGAAAATAGGGCCTATGTTTTATCTGAACCAAATCAGATTCCGACGGACTTGGTCTTTGCTATACAAGGATACATCGTTGTTCTAAGATATCGGCTTCGTACATAGTATTTCCCGTAAAACTTGGACGCAATAAGAATTGTACGTTTGATAATGTTTTAAATGACTAATTTATCGGCTAACAGGCTTATTTATCTCATGTGATCGGGAAGGCACAGCGACTTGATATAAGACCGGTGTTGGCCCGACTTGAATCACTTCATAAGATTTGTGCGTTCACCAGAATTATGTTTGTTTACAATATCTTGTTAGTAGATTTTCCTACTTTTGCAGTGTTGCGCTAGAATTTGATTTATTTTGTTGTAAATTCAAATCTTTTTTGATGGTTCATCAGATCCGTGTACATAATTAAGTTGAAAGAATTGCTTAAACCTAGGCGTATAACTGTCAGTGATGAACACATATTCAAAGCCCATAATTGACTTTTAAGTTATTTTCTATCTTTTATAATAGTTTTCAGTACTATCCCCTCTTATTTCATTTGTTCTCCTATCTTTCCTTGTGTTATTCTTTGTTCCTATAACTTTTATTTTTCATTCTATCATTCTACCATTCACCCCTTTGCCCCTTATTTGATCCCCTTTTCTCCTTTAAACCCAATCTTTCCTCCTATTAGACCGTGGGCCATGGTGCTTTTTTCTTTCGTTTCGTGACCCACCCTCTGTATCTACCTTCTTTTTTGTCAGTATGTGTAAAAATAGTATTGAAATCATACCTGAAACTCGTCAAGGATAAAAGTTGCACATTTTCTCAAAATATGAAAAAAACACAACAATTTTGCATTTTTCTTCCGATATGGTTGGCCAATCAAAATACGTTTCTCATTGCATGTTCTGCGGACTGACGGGCTAATGACCAATCACGCGCTTCGTTTTACGCTGTACTGATAGCAGACGACACTGGCCATCATGGCGGCAATTATGTCGTCAGATGCCAGCTAGTACTACGGAAGATTCCGAGGCAGATTTATCTGTCTTCTGTGCAATGCATGTTATCGACACTCACACAAAGGTTACCCCATTTGGTGATAAAAGTTTTAAGAAGTTTCAAGAATGTGCAGCGAAATGGATCAATGTAAAAGAAAGTTCGGAAAGCAGAGTTGCTGCCAAGTTTCTGCAGCAACAACAAGAAAGTGAAGGAGTGGGACCGTTCAAATGCAGAGGCGGTGGTACGTGGTGATGATACTGACACTGCACTGATGGTGATGATCATGTACATAAACAAAGAACTGGCAGGTAAGATACAACTATGCTCTAGATCTGTAGATCTTTAAAACTACTTAACTCATTTTAATTAAGTAAGATATTGTACTATATCTCTAGGTTTGCATAATTGCATTGCATTGAAACTGAAATTTACTAGGGGCCCCAGGCCAGGCATGGGCAGTAGCCAGGCAGTAGAAGACAAATTTATAGATATACTGGCTTGGGCCCAGGCTGTCTAACTCTAGTCTAAGACTTAAGTTAAGTTAAATGAGTTTGCCATAATTTGCTTGACCTGGCCCAGATGCTTGGTGCAATACTTCATAGTATTATTAAAGTAGCGCTGGCCTTGTTCATCCAGACCAGAGTTTTCAGACATGAATGAATGATAATAATCATGGCATGGACAAGGCATATGGCATGGTAAAAAGATGGTTGTTTTAATTTTGACTTGTCAGCTAGTCATGCTACATTACTACTTACTAGTCAAAACTCTAAATCTAATTTTAAAAGATGGTGTGGTCTCACCAAACTTCGCCAGAGCAAGGCAAAGCCAAGTTATGAAATGCAATACCTGCAATAATTAGGTCTAGATCTACAATATTATATTGTTAGCTAAAAGGTGTCTTTAAGTTTAAGGCTAAATATATTACTCATTGCGGATATAGTATCGAAACGAACATCACTAGCGATATTATTTCCGAAAGGTGTCTTTATTTGTAATTTATTACTGCCTTCCACAGAATAAATAAAGTAATCAATTATTTCTTCTTTTGTGTTATCTTTAACTAGGAAACTTGAGTCAACTGCAGGGTATCATGCCGAATGTTATCGACACTTCTGCAACGTGACAACAATCAATCGAGCGATAGCAAGATTCCAGAAGAAGAAAGGTAATTTACATGTATACATGTATATCTAAACATGTTTTGTTTTAATTTCTTTTCCATTGTGACAATATTTGTATGAATTAATAAAAAAAAAAACTTTATTGTTCTTGCAAAAATCCCAATGTATCCTATTGTTCATGTCACCGTAGAATGAAGCAATTCATGTTTCAAGTTGAAAATATTGATTGCTTTTGCATAATATTCAGATTTAAATATTGGTAGGCCTACAGTGTAACTTTATGTTCCAGAATAACTTTTTTTTTCACATGTTTTGCCCATAATTGATTGATGTAAAGTGTTCATTCTTTTGAACATTCTGTAAAGTCATATTTTGATTGCTAATTTATTGTTTTTGTTTGTTTCTGATATCCTCTTGTTTTCTCTTTTTCTCTTTCCTTTCTCCTATCCTCTTTTTTTTCTGCCTTTTTTTATAACCGATATAGATGCTGAGAAGACCTCAACCAAGGAACATCTTCAAGAAGCACCCCCCAATGAAGACGGAGATATCCCAGCAGGGCCAGCACCCAAGAGAATGTTACGATCTGGAGTATCTTGCGGACAGCAATCCTCTACCCCCCAGTGGTCTGACAGACGGCATGTGCTACCAGTCCAATGTATCATTTGCAAAGGGACGAAGTACTTTCGTGAACAATCTTCGGGTAAACGAAAAGTAGAAAAATATGTCTTGTGTGAAAGAAAAGATGGGGGGAATTTGTTAACAGCTGCTTTGATGAAGCAAGATGAAGCTCTGTTGTTGGATTTAAGGGGTAAGGATCATGTAGCGATTGAAGTTAGATATCACAAATCTTGTTATTACAGGTACACAAAGGTGGCACTCGGTTCAAAACTTCACACAGAAACTGCACAACAGATGTACGAGAGATCATACTCCAGCTTCTGTCGCAAGATAGTAGAGGAGAGGATCAGTCAAAGATGTTATTAGTAGTACATATATATATCTACGAATGTAGATATTTTTTTAGTGCGTTTGTAAGAAAGAGAGGGCCAATGGTGATTGTAATGACAATTAGAATTCTCAATTCTGGAAAGATATGTTGCATGTTTCTGTGTACGTGAAATTCAAAGACGCACACATTGTTGTGTGTATAGGTACTGGTACATGTACATTGGTAAATGCCAAGACTGTACAGTTTATCCGTGGAAATGAATGTATTGTCACCAAAGCCTCACCCTTATATCGTATTTTAGAGGTCAAGCTCTACACATGAATATATTTCATGAGAACATGTGGTGATAGCAAAGTCTATAATTCTCAGGGTTTTAGTTATTGCTCCATTTTTTTGTTGAAATAGGCTGAAGTAAGTTCTTTAAGTGTATAGACTTATTAGTGTACTATTCTGTGTTAACCTGCCTGCATGAATCTAATACATGCTGCTGTTAATATATGAGAATGGGAATATACGAATGTAACTGGAAAGTAATGCCTACTTTTTCACTTTGAAGAATTAAATGGAAAGGGTAATATGATATCAACTGAAAGTTATTGAAAGAGAAAATATCAAAAGACACATTTGTGGTACTTCAATCCATACTTATCACATTTCTCTGAATTAAAAGCAGTCTCTTTTGTAATGAAGTTTTCCCATGATGATTAATTATGCTTGTGAGGTGCATGCAGATTTATTGATTCTCACAATTTTATTTAAAACGTGAATGCTGGTATGAAAGGTCGATTTTTCAACAGCAAAAAGTATGGCAAATCGTTAACACATAATATCTATCCTGAATATGTGCACATTGCAGTGTATACCAACAAAAATGCATGTATAATATTTGGAGTCAGAGAGCAGCCTGTCAGAGAGTGAAAGCATTTATTGTACAATGAACTTTTCAAACTTTTCAGATCTTAGTAAGGAAGAGTTTTACACATAATATTGAATTAAGATTGCTAAATGTATTCCATTATCATTTTCAGCTAATTTGCTGTATGGTTTTCACAACTTAGAAGTACAACTTTTTGTGTTTCTCTCCCTCTCTGCTTCCCTGTTAATAAGTACTTGATTGTTATTATTTTTACAAGTATATGTATTATATTATTTATTTTTTCTTCTTATTTTTTCTTTTTTATTGGCATTATTATTATAACCAATGTTGCTAGTTATATCATTAACTCATTATCAGATTTTTTGTCTTATATATTACATGTACCAAAACATCCGTGGATCTATGAGACCACATGTGAAATCTTAGATAAATGAGAAAAAAAAGACAACTGATTTTGCAGATTTCTTTTATTTTTCTAATGGGTGTGGCAGGGTGTGATTATGTGTTCAGTATGTGATTGTGCATGTGTTTGCAGAAACGCATGAATGATTTAGTGCATGCAAGTCACAATGGCGAGTGGGGAGGGGGGAGATTGTGTGTCTGTATTGCTACAACTAAATTGAGCGTGTGTGGGAGGGGGAGGGGGAGCGGGGTTGATGTTGTGCATATGTTGCGGGATGTTGGCTGCTGCCGAGATGGGTGAGGAGCATCAACTAGAGGATCCTATTTTGTTATTTTTTTTATTTTAACTCTTTGAGAATTGTGTGTACATCAACGATCCATGAATGAATTGCACACACATGTACATGTGTGTCACACACATAACTAGTAATTGCACATAAATTCACATCTAGACACACAAAAATACAAACTAATGACACACAACCGTTAATTAAGTATAATTAATTTTAATCACCAAGCAACAATTACCCTTCGTTTCAATAAGGGGAACCCCCCATCGTAAAAAAACCAAAACACAAAACAAGGGGGATACATCACCCACCCCCCCCCCCAAGAAAAAAACACCCATGAGGTTATTCCACCACCCCCCCCCCCCCCACAATAATAATAATAATGAAAAATAACAAATAAAAAACCTTCCTCTCCATGAGGTAAATTCACCATCCCCACACCCTTCCTCACGATTAGGTGAAGCCACCATTGCCCCCCATAAAAAAACATGAGGTAATCCACCCACTCCTACCCCCCCCCCCCCCCCCCGTTATGCCCGCAAACATATATTTTATATATACAGTCGACGTTATTTCATGTACGTAGATGAATACACCAATAAACCCATACAATAACATGCAATTGCCATTTTTGAACTGTAGAGGGCGCCATCACTTTGTTTAATTAGCATAACTAATTAATGTGCAACTTATAGCACTGACGAGTTGTATATTCTTTTTCAGTGATTTTTTCTCTATAAGTGAGAAAAAAATAAGGTAGATACAAGAGATGGGTCACGAAAGTTGATTTCTAGGCACATTTTTGAGGCATGGCCCGCGGTCTATATCCTTCCCTTTGAATTTCCGTCCCATAGACAACTAGAGTATTATTTCCATATAAGCTGCATAAAGGCATTACTAAAAAATAAAAGGCACCAATATGTCCTTCGTGTTAGTGTGGACCAATCATTAAATGTTTTTCAGCACAAGTCCTATCCCCTCTTCTTTCATTTTTTCTCCTATCTTTCCTTGTGTTATTCTTTGTTCCTAACTTTTATTTTTCGTTCATTATGCTGTTCCATGTTTTTATACTACGTTAATCTCTTCTTTTGTGTATATCTTCGTTTTTTAATTTTTTTTAAAGAAATCATTCCTTATTTCATTCTTCATTCTATCATTCTACCATTCACCCCTTTGCCCCTTATTTGATCCCCTTTTCTCCTTTAAACCAAATCTTTCCTCCTATCCTTCCCTTTGAATTTCCGTCCCATAGACAACTAAAGTATTAATTCCATAAGCTGCATATAGGCATTACTAAAAAATAAAAGGCACCAATATGTCCTTCGTGTTAGTGTGGACCAAAAATCAACCATCATTCTTACGGAATATTTGTACATCAGATGTTCATTGTTTGACTGGAGAAAAAAAAATGTTAAGTCATGGGTAAATTAAAAACATAAAAAGCATCTTATTTTTATAATTTGTTTTGTAATACGGTGCCAATCATGATATAATACATTCCCTGGAAAGACAGGAATAGGGCTCAGAAGTAGCATATGCTTTTTTTAAAAATTTAGGTAAAAAATGTATGTGGCAAAATGCATAAGATTGAAGTTGTAATAATTTGAAGGAGCAAATGAAACTATTTGAGCCTAATATCCGACTTTAAATTGTATAATTTGTAAAATTGGTGAATTACAATATTTTGATGTTCTAAGGAAAATAAATAAAATGAACATAATTTGTATTATCTTATATCAATATTCTCTTCATATCTTTTAACATATTGTATTGTAATGTGCATACGGTGGGGTTGGGTAAATCTTACGAGGAAGAAGTCTTAAAACAGAACGTGAGAGAAAAGAGAGAAAGAGATAGAGAGAAAGAAAGAGAGAGAAAGAAAGAGAGAGAGAGAGAGAAGAAAAAATGAAAAAGGATAAGAGAATAAGAGAGAAGTATTTAATGGTAAGAGATGTTGATGTTATGATTATGAGAAATACATAATGCTGTGACTTAGTGTGAGAGAGAGAGAGAGAGAGAAAGAGTGAGAGAGAAAGAGAGCAAATGAGAAAAGGAAAGATAATAAAAGAGAACAATGGTGAGAAATGTTGATGTCATGAAAATGAGAAATATGTAATACTGTGATATAGTGAGAGAGAGAGAGAGAGAGAGAGAGAAAGAGTGAAAGCAGTTGCCAAAATCATGTTCAAATATATAATTTAACTGTTTTAATACTATTAAAAACAGTTGAAGCATGTGGGGGATGGGGGGGGGGGGGGTAATACCACCATCATACTCCCTGTCCCACCCCTGCTTTCCTCAACTGACAGGGTTTGGAACTGCTGATAAATATACACATGATTGGGTTCTCAAAAGAGAAAGGGGATGGGGGTGTCAAGTTACATCTAAAATTATTGGGGGGGGGGGGCCACCTTCCTCCCCCACAAAAAAAAATGTTAGGAAGAAAATGAAATGGTATTTCTCCCCCCCCCCATCTTTACAATTCCACCCCTAATATCCCCCACCCCCTTTCTACATTTTCCTTTTTTTTTCCTTTTTTTTTCCTTTTAAGCTTGAGCCATCATGGACTGATTATACACATACAACTTAATAACATGTACATCAATCCTTTTAAAGATTACTTATTGCTAATGAACAAGATCCATTTGTGATTCTTATGGCAGGAAAGATAATTAAAATCTATCAAACACAAAAGACGCCAATAATCAGCAATCGTGACAACTGTAATCATTTTTTTTATTTGAGAAGGCAGTATTGCCAGGTCACTTTCGTGGACCTATTCATAAGATTTAAAAGCTTGAATAATTATGTTTGACTCGGTTTTTTTCTTCTCTCCAGCGGAACGAAGCTGTATTCAATAATCAGTGAAAATCATATCGGGTCCTCATTATAATAAAATACTTAGAAGACACTGATTTGCCAATACTGGTGCGTCGTCATTGGCCAAGTGATGAGTACATTAACACTCATAAATAAATTAAAGGAAACCGAACCCCAAGTAATAACTTTACTTATTCTGAGAGATTTATTATATTATTACCCATACATCTACAAGATTCCCCATCAAAGTGTAAGAGAGAGGTATAAAGCAAAAATAAAGTACAGTTTCTCAGCACGACATGGGCATCGCCATTTTCTTGATAATGTGACGTACTATGCGAAGTCGTTTATCAAGTAAATGTATTCAAATTTATGGATGCTTCTTTCCCAGACGTGTGTGGTGATGAAGCATTTCATTCACCTGCTATTATCCTTTGTACTATAATTGCCAGAACGCAAATTGCATAAATTAGTTAGTGCTTTCTGGGTTGAAGGTTTTTCATAAATGAAATAGATTTGTCAACTGCTATAGTGTAGTATTTATAAATGAATTTGTTACAATTGTGCCCCTGTTATTTACTTTTCACCTTATATAATTTCTATCATCTCAGTTGTTATTTTTTTTCATTGAAAAGTAAAGGTTTCGTAATTGATTTAAAAATTCCTTCCAACTAAAGCTTGGTGCATGATACATGTACAACTTCAACAGATACGTCACATTTTTAAGAAAATGGCTGCGCCCATGTCATGCTGACAGGAATCACATCATGCCAGGAATATCTTCATTTATATATATATTTTGTACATTTTCGTAAGGAATATTGTACATCAAAGGGCAGGAATACATCTCATTTTTCAGAATACCTACACTTATTCTTTGGGTCTAGGTTTCCTTTAAGCTGAGATGACCTTTCCCAATGTGCATGTTCGATGCTGATCCGCGTTGTATTTTGTTGGTTACTGTTGCGTGAAGAGCATATACGAATGTAGGAAGCATCGAACATAAAATAAATAATTCATGAGGCTTCGGGCGCTTTCAAATCGTGTTAAATCTAACACTCCCTAGTGTAAGAGTTCAGTTGTTCAAACTTCAAACATGGCGGATGTTGAGAGATTTGGTTTCGGGAAACTACACACGCGACTAGACTGGCACAAACAGGTGCAACCACACACTGACTGCATTGCGTAACCTCACCTACTCTACCCATTAACCCCCCCCCCCCCCCCCCCACCCCCTACTTTAATATTTGGCGTCTCGCTTAACCATAAACGTATTTAATGGATCAAATTTTGCATTGGCAATTATTCACGGCTAACAAAAATAACAAACAACCAAATTTGCGTTTATGTCGTGGCTTTATTAACATTTTGAGATGGACGCTTATTTTGCACATTTTGACTTTCTGGGTGTCATAACAAAATAACACAGATATATTGAATCATAAAAAATGCTTACAAATGCAATGCTAGGCCCCCCGCCTATGAAATCGAGTGATGCCTAGGCTAAACTTATATACATTAAGTCATTATATCAGCCCCCCGCCTATAAAATCGAGTGATGCCTAAAGTTATGCTAGGCCCCTCGCCTATGAAATCGAGTGATGCCTAGGCTAAACTTATATACATTAAGTCATTATATCAGCCCCCCGCCTATAAAATCGAGTGATGCCTAAAGTTATGCTAGGCCCCCCGCCTATGAAATCGAGTGATGCCTAGGCTAAACTTATATACATTAAGTCATTATATCAGCCCCCCGCCTATAAAATCGAGTGATGCCTAAAGTTGTGCTAGGCCCCCCGCCTATAAATCGAGTGATGCCTAAAGTTATAGAATATAGATGTATATATATACCAGCCTCTCCGCCTGTAAGATCGGATGATGCTTAAGATTAAAGCGTGACACCCTGAGTTTGAAAATGTGTAGGTACAACTAGGTCCCCCCGCATTCAAATCGAATGGGGGCCGGAACACTAAGAATTGACATGCGAACAAATTCGACTGAATATACATTGGCAACCCCCTCGCATGTAAAAATTGAGTGGGGTCGAAAATTATCGGATGACAATTATTGATCAATAAACTTATCAGTACCATGTGATTAGTGATTTACCCATACAAAACCGGGTAGGGGCGAAACCCAATGGGAAAAATTCCCCTACGGCCCACTTTCTTTGTGCACGACGCAAGTTGATGTGCGACCAGGCCAAATGCCCCCGGCTCTGCATTAACTTCATAAATCACTGACCAATTTATTACATAAACCCTATCCGTACCTTTCATACCTGAAACCCTAAATCCTTTCCGTACTAATACATATACCTTGGCTACTTCGAACCACCAAGCAATACTTAATTTATGCCACTAATATACTAAAAATACTTTTATTGGTGGAGATAATGGGGAGGTGGTGGGAATGTTTTAGACTCCGTAAATTTTTCTTCTTGTCCATTCAAAATGAAAGCCATAACTAGAATGAAAGCCCCTTCGTGCTATTTTTAATTTGCTGGCGGTATTTTCCGCGCTTGCTTGATAAGCGTACATACGCTTGTACATTTCCTTCCAATGTAATACAAAGTATTACATTTCCTAGCGCGTGAATTTCCCTCAAAAAATGTAAACAACCTCTTGACCTACATTTTGTCAGCCTGTCAATAAACCATTTTAAATCGTTGTCTACTCTTTAAATTTTATTATTCACGGCTAACAAAAATAACAAACAACCAAATTTGCGTTTATGTCGTGGCTTTATTAACATTTTGAGATGGACGCTTATTTTGCACATTTTGACTTTCTGGGTGTCATAACAAAATAACACAGATATATTGAATCATAAAAAATGCTTACAAATGCAATGCTAGGCCCCCCGCCTATGAAATCGAGTGATGCCTAGGCTAAACTTATATACATTAAGTCATTATATCAGCCCCCCGCCTATAAAATCGAGTGATGCCTAAAGTTATGCTAGGCCCCTCGCCTATGAAATCGAGTGATGCCTAGGCTAAACTTATATACATTAAGTCATTATATCAGCCCCCCGCCTATAAAATCGAGTGATGCCTAAAGTTATGCTAGGCCCCCCGCCT
This sequence comes from Strongylocentrotus droebachiensis, assembly GCA_035222895.1. Classification (NCBI taxonomy): domain Eukaryota; kingdom Metazoa; phylum Echinodermata; class Echinoidea; order Camarodonta; family Strongylocentrotidae; genus Strongylocentrotus; species Strongylocentrotus droebachiensis. Next base: position 48,632 of record JAVYIG010002698.1, on the reverse strand, counting down.
ATGAAATCGAGTGATGCCTAGGCTAAACTTATATACATTAAGTCATTATATCAGCCCCCCGCCTATAAAATCGAGTGATGCCTAAAGTTGTGCTAGGCCCCCCGCCTATAAATCGAGTGATGCCTAAAGTTATAGAATATAGATGTATATATATACCAGCCTCTCCGCCTGTAAGATCGGATGATGCTTAAGATTAAAGCGTGACACCCTGAGTTTGAAAATGTGTAGGTACAACTAGGTCCCCCCGCATTCAAATCGAATGGGGGCCGGAACACTAAGAATTGACATGCGAACAAATTCGACTGAATATACATTGGCAACCCCCTCGCATGTAAAAATTGAGTGGGGTCGAAAATTATCGGATGACAATTATTGATCAATAAACTTATCAGTACCATGTGATTAGTGATTTGGAGGCATAATTTGACAAATTACCGCCAAACGAGAATATATTTATATATGATCGGCCGCCAAATCACAACGTTGTCATCATGAAACGATTTCTGTGCACCAAGGGAATATCTATGCTTAACCATTTACACTTTGGTGGAATTAACATTTCAATTGGCCAAATTAACCAATGTACATGTACAGGCATGTACTTTTTCGCCCTTAGCTAATTTATAACCCTCTAACAGACTACAGAGTATCGTAATAAACTTATCTCTACAACACCGGCACATCATTATGCCTAATTCATTCCCCTCAAAGAAGTGACTAAACCGTTAATGCCCATTTCGAAATGAAGCATTCGCAAAACTGGTCATTTACCAATGTCCACCTAAACCTGCCCCATATAACCATTATTTACTCTCCACAACTTTGTTACTCCCAAAATAAGGCACTCTTATCCCAACAACAAAAACATGATCTTGCGGTGCCGGACTCAAACTTTTTTGCGGGATTTACTTTGCTACCCGAACAGACTTAAACATTGAAATATAAGAACGCTGAAATATAAGAACACTGAACTATAAGAACAATGAAATATAAGAACAAACAACGTGTTTTGTAACATTATCATTGTTTAACTACTTGGATGAACCGAGATAGGACAGGCCCTCCTTCAGGTCAGTGATAAACCTGTCCAAACCCTCATTGGAGAGATGCAATCCGTCCGGCCTATATAAAGCCCTATCCTTATGCCTTATGTCGGGGTGTGGAATGGCCTTTCCCCCATTCCTGCCGGCCAAGGCGCGAGCGTATCGGTTCGTGGCCCTCCTTCTATCGTCTAATTTGTCCTGCTCTTCCGGACTACAGCATTTATATTCTACCCGTTCTAGGATGTCAGACCATATTATTGTCGTCTCAGTGTTCGATGTGATTAATCTGTTCACCGCATTCGCCATCGCCCTCTTCGAACATCCCTCTATGTCATTCGTGCCCACGTGTAACACTAAAACGGTCGGCTTCGTCAGGCCACTGGTAATCGACTCTAGCCATGCGTTTGTTTGGTCCAAGCGAAGGACCCGCTTTCCAGCCCAATGGATGACCGTCCCCAAATCCATATCGGCGCAGCCAGTCAGCTCCGCCCTGCGATGGGCCCAGAAAACGATAGAGTCGCCTACTATCCATATTTGTTCTGTGGACAAAATAAGAAAAGAGGACTGGGCAGCATTTTGTATTCCAAAGAACATGCGTTAATGTGAACTTGAAATCCCATTGTATTTTCTTGCTCTTGTTCTGCATGTATGTTTGTTGTCTGCTTGACTTCGTTTTCATTTTCATGTTGTAGCACCATTATTATTATTATTGCTATTATTATTATTAGCTTATTTAACCTCTCGAGGCGAGGGACTTATTCCTCTGTGTGTTGTACATATATTCATTCCTGTGTATGCGGCCTCACCCTTACATTATTGGCCCCGGACACGTTAACCTCATCATTCACTCTGTTATATGTTGTACGTATACCTGGCGAATCAAATCAAATCAAATCAAATCAACCCCAACGGTACTTTGCAACATTGCTCATATTTAAACAACCATATCAATATATCTGCGATGCGCGGAGGAAGCCCATCGACCCATGTGCTGTATTTGGGCGTCCGAGCAGCCCGCCATAGCAGCGGTTGTAGCCGCACCTATACGAAAAGAATGGGAGGAAAACTTCGCCGCCAACATATCTCTGTATGACATGCATCTCTTTATCATGGCACTGAACTCATGCCTGGTGAGAGGAAGTGAACCATATGAGCAAAAGAAAGCCTCCCCACTTCCCGGGCGCATTTTCAAATATCTAAGGACCGCCTTTACGGGACAACTACCCGCCTCAATTTCGTGTATTGAAATGGTGCAACCGTTTCCCCTCGGATCAGTTTTCGATTCCCTTAAAGGGATCGTTTACCTATGTTAAATCTGAATAACACGGCCCTACGTGTTATCAGTGTCTGTGACATGGTGTAATATTGAAGCCCTAAACAAAAATTGCGCTTCAAAATGATCAAGAAGTGCCTCAAAAAAATAAAATTCTGTGAGTGACCGGTTTTACCATACTCGCTTTCCCCAATAGACTGCAGTGTCATGAAAACCGTCAGGCGAACGGTTTTCAAAATTTGTAATTCCAATCATAAATATCTTGATAATCAGACAGGCGATCGGCTTGTAAAAGTCATGGGGTTCCTGACTGACCTAAAGGTTTATAATTATCATTGCATCATGAGCTAAATCCAGAATTTTGTTTCAGAATCTGAGACAAAGTTACCGGATCCCTTTAAAGAGAGACTCACCCGGCGATGTGGTGCACTGCCGGTGACTGCCACGTCCATGAAACGCAGCATTCGATCCCGCCTATGCCGTGATGCCACTGTGTGATGTGCGACCAGGCCAAAATAATGATATGGACTCTCCTTTCTAATCAGGCCCAACGACAAAGGCCAGCCCAAAACCCCGAGTATAATCCCGGTGGTCGCTCACGAGAAGAAATAATTCAGCGTTATATATCCAACTAATTATTCCAGTGCAGTGCTAACTTTAGTATTAATCCAACTCCTCTAATAATGTTTTAGACTCCGTAAATTTTTCTTCTTGTCCATTCAAAATGAAAGCCATAACTAGAATGAAAGCCCCTTCGTGCTATTTTTAATTTGCTGGCGGTATTTTCCGCGCTTGCTTGATAAGCGTACATACGCTTGTACATTTCCTTCCAATGTAATACAAAGTATTACATTTCCTAGCGCGTGAATTTCCCTCAAAAAATGTAAACAACCTCTTGACCTACATTTTGTCAGCCTGTCAATAAACCATTTTAAATCGTTGTCTACTCTTTAAATTTTATTAAGGTTACCGTTTGTTTGTTGGTATGTGTTGCCCTCTTGTGTTGAAAAGGAAACATGTCGGTATTTTGTTTTTATATGAGATATTAGAGCAGTATAGTGCAACAAGTCTGGAAACAAAACGTGCGAGAACACTAACAGAGAGAGAGAGAGAGAGGTGGAGTTAGGAAGAAAGGCTGAAAACAGTTGCCAATATCATGCTCAAAATTTAATATGTACTATTATAAACAGTTAGAGCATGTGGGGAGGGGGGAAGGGAATACCACAACCATACTGCCTGTCCCGATTCATGTGAATAAGGGAGTTTACAGATAGCACATGGTACAAATGACCCCAAATATCCACAGATCTTTTACACATGGAGAAGTTCCACTTTGAGCATTTTAGAATAATAACTGCCAAAGTCCTAGATGTGCTTCATGAATACCTTTTGTTTGACCTCTAAAAAAGAATACTTCCACCTGCGTATCATAGAATGTACCGTTGGTGCATAAATGAATAATGTTAATACATAACTTTCATGAGCGCATATCCAGTATTCATCTCTGTGGGTTTTACAATTTTGGTACAAATGACCTTCATCTGCCTATGCGCAGATCATTTTTTGTATCTGTAAACTGGCTTATTGCCCCCCCCCCCCCCCGCTCAATCCCGACACAGTTTGGAGAGCTGATAAAACTACACTTGTTTGGTTTCTCAAAAGAGAGAGGGTGTCAAACTTTAAATCTAAAACTGAACACCCCCTCCCCCACCAAAAACAAATGTGAGAATGATAAATTTCACATTTCAAACGTCATATTTTTCCATTTGTTTTCAACAAGAAGACAAAAAGCGTTCCAATTACAGATAGTATAACTGTGTCCTCTTCCTTCTCTACGATTCCGCCCCTAATATCCCCAACCCCTTTCTATTTTTTACTTTTCTTTTTGTTTTACTTTTAAGCTTGGGCAACCATTAACTGATCATACAGATAAAATTCTATTATATCAATCCTTTTAAAGATTACTTACTGTAAATGAAAAAGTCCCCTTTGTCATGAATATTATAATAATAATACAAATTAAACACGAAAGACACCAATATCCGTATGACACTTAACATTCCAAGTCTCCAAATAATCAGCAATCATGACAGTTGCAATTATTATTTTTCTTATTGGAGAAGGCCATATTGCCATGACGATGTTGTGGACCCAGCTAGTATCTTGATCAAACTACTGATGTGTGTGTGTGTGTGTGTGTGGGGGGGGGGGGGGTTCTCCGTTGATACAATTTAAAAGCTTGAACTCATTTGACTCGATTTTTTTTCCAACAGTACGAAGCTGTATTCATTAATCAGTTTAAATGATATTTGGTCCTCATTATAATAAAAGGCACTGGATCGCCAATACTCGTGCCCCGTTATTAGCAAATTAATTATGTATTTGCTACTTAGTCATCTATACTACATTTAGGCAAGCTGTCATCCGATTACCAAATTGTAAGGGGTTAGGAAATTACCCTGTGACCTGTAGAGGGCGGAGTGCTGAGACAAGCCGGCACTCTTTGCTTGGCCCTCTCACAGGATCTGTCGTTGATTTCGAGTTCTCGACCACCTCACAACTGGCGACGAGGATGGGATTCGAACCCAAGTGGACGGCGGCGTGTGCAACAGCAACATCATCGACGAGGGTGACAAGACCATGTCCGGAAGACCTCGCAAAGAGTCAAGTAGATATGTACGTCAAGAACTCGTATAGTTTTAGAAGGAGTGCTGTTCATTGAATAATAGTCGTGGAACGATAATAGTTAGCCTGGACACATTTAACATAATTTAGCAATGAGTGATAGAGCGACGACGATGTGCATGGCAAGGTGATGAAGAACATTGCTTCAAGAACTTGCTTCGAGAACTTACTTTAAGAATGTATTTTAAGTTTTAAGATAGTTGTTTTTATTAAAGATTGATATTGCTACATGTAGGTATTGGGGAAAATGTTTTTAAGTGAAGTGAGTAGATGTGGTTGAAGAGTATTACTTTTATGGAAAGGTAATTTCTTGATATTGATGTTATTGGAAATTTGAGAGTCGGTCAAGTTTTGAGAATGTTTAGATTCAATAGATTTATTTTTTGAAGTCGGTTTGGAACATGTGATAGTACCTTGGTTATTGATATTGAAATCCTTCGGAAGGTGTTATAGTTTAAAGGACTAATTTCTAAGTGAATATATTTCATGATTTAAATCGAAGTTTTTGAGATTAAGATATACATTAGGAAAGTTCTTGTATGCAATTGGAACATAGCTTGTTAATTTTTTTGTTGATACTCGCCGATATGGCTTTGTACGTTAAGATTGAAGAGGGGGGAAGGAAATTAAAATTTCCTTTGATGGGTATTGATGGGCCCCTTAGCCTAGAAGCATTACAAACCAATTTCCCCAAGGCCAAGGGGCTGGTGTATTTAGACACAGACGGGATGGAGGTAGTTGTACCTGCTATCGGGGGGAATATCCATCCAATAGGGGAGTGGGGTCATGTCTACCGGCCACTTCTCCAACCTAAAGAGGACAACAGGGATAGTGTCCAAGGACAGTTGGAAAAGTTGCTGTCCCGCCCCCCACCCCAGATTATTATGGCACCTGAACGAAAGCTGCCCACATTTGGAGGCCGGCCAGGAGAGGTGGCAGATTTTGTCAACTCCATGAGGAGTGCTTTCGCCAAGTACGCCATTCCCGACCAACAACAAGGGGCATTCATCCTAGATTATCTCAAAGATGGACCGAAGATGGAGGTGAAGTCGCTAATTAGAGAGGGGAAAGGCATCGCAGATATCCTCTCGTACATTCAGGACTCGTATGCGGACCATGTCCCGGTGGGGGAGCTCCAACGACTATTCCTGGAGAGGAAGCAGCAAAAAGGAGAAAGCGTCAGAGATTTCGCGTTGGACCTTGAAAACCGTTTTCTCCGCCTCACGAGCTGGAGTGGCCGACTATATTCGGAACCAGAAGCCACCCTAGCTGAGCAGTTTATCGAGGGAATCGACGACCGATACCTTAGGAACACCCTCCAAGATAGGTATGAGGGGGGAACATCAGTTCAATTCCGGGAACTCAGGGAGGTTGCCATTAGGAGGGAACAGCGGGAGGAGGCCCGTTTCAAGAGTTCCACAGGAACAGTGCACCAGACGGCCCTCCAGTCACAGCTACAAACACAGACGAACCGGCCAGATGTAGTAGAGATGATGCGGGCAGTAAAGGAACTGGCCGATCGAGTCGTCGGAGCAGTTAGCGACCTAGCAACATCGCTGAAACCACCCTTGACTCGCAATGCAGAGAATGTACAATGCTTCAATTGTAGCGGTTGGGGACATTATGCTCGGGAATGTCCACATAAGAGACAAGGACTTCAAGATACCAGGGCTCGTCAAGACAGGGAACAGGGCCCCCAGTATACAGAGCAATATAGACGTTGGGCACCGAGAGGGGGACCATCTGCACCGCCACCGTTTCCCCATCCCGATGGGTGGGCATCTCATCCTGGGCCACCTTATGGGCAACCACCTGGCGGCTGGGTACAGCAGACCGGACCCTTACCAGTACCTTTGCCCAACCCGGGGGTATGGATGCCGCCACCAGAAGGACCACCAATTGCCCCATCTTCGATCCCTGTGGAACAGACGCCACGAAACGAAACAGCCCGTCTCAGACAGGAGGGAAGCGTTGCGATATCTGCACGTCAGACAGTGGTGCTTGAAGCACAAAGCACAACTGGAACGAGTGAGGGACCATTTGAAGTGCTTCTAGAGCCAGGAGAATGTAGCGCCTTACCGGTAGGACTAGATATCCAGCCATGTTTCGTTCGGATAGATCAGGAGGCATCCCCCATCGTAATCCGCGATATGGAAGATGAGATTGTGATCCCAAAGGCTGTCCAACTGGGTGCCCTTTGCGGCAAAGCGTCAGTCGTGCGAGAGATGGAGCAAGATGAACTGTCAGTCGAGAATCATGAGAATCCGCTTGATGTGGACTGGACGAGTTTGTATCTTGGAGAACGCACAGATCTAGAGGGTCTTCTGGAGAAACATCGCGAAGTGTTTTCAGCTCGTGGTCAGTATGAGCGCCTGAACCACACTCTGTACAACAGCACTGTCCATGCGAGTACTGGTGTTGAACCCTTCTACTTGATGTCCGGGAGAAATGGGAGGCTTCCCCATGGTCTGGTCCTAAGTGGGGAAGGACAACCAGGGCGTCAGAGAAACGTCAAGTCGTATGTCCAGCAACATCAGTCAGAACTACGAACTGCTAGGCCGATAACAAGGGCCCCTGATTGAATTTTAGTCATTTTGCTATATTTTGGTCTTATAGTTTTGATTGATAGCGTTATAGAGGATTATGTTTTTGTTTAGAGACAGGATATGACTTTTAGCAACAAATTTTATTTTTGGTTTTTGATATTTGCAAAGAAGAAAGATATGCGATAAGATATTGCATACGATTTTTGTATATCATGTACACATGCCTTTTTATGTACTTGTTAAGCTTGTTTTGGGGTCTGGTATGGATCCGTCCAGCATAGGGTCACCCCATTCATTTTTATTGAGGTTCAATTATACTTAATTACCGCTTGTGATACGTGGTTGACATTTGGACATGAAGCGCTGATTTATAGACATTATGTGCGAATTTAATGGCGATAGATAACATGATTAGTGCATTCCTATTTGAGTTGTAGGTTGGGAGATAACTTTTTGGTGAGACGACTTATGCTGGGTTTGACGTCTCGACGCTAGTAACAGTCAGTTAATTAGCCATGTTGGGATGTCTTTATATTTGTATATATGTATTTATAGTGTATACTGTGTTTTTGCGAGCTTGCACAATGACACTTAAAGGGGACTGCTGTGTAGTGGAAAGATACAGGTAATGGTGCAGTTTAATATAGGTGTTATGTCGCCACGTGCTACCTTAGTGGCAAGGTTATTATGTGTTATACGTTTGTTGGTAGTTGATGGTTTGAATATTGTTCCTTCGGTCATCGAGGGCGATGACGTTTTAAGTGGGGAAGGATGTAAGGGGTTAGGAAATTACCCTGTGACCTGTAGAGGGCGGAGTGCTGAGACAAGCCGGCACTCTTTGCTTGGCCCTCTCACAGGATCTGTCGTTGATTTCGAGTTCTCGACCACCTCACAAAATAATAATCGTTCTCATTTTTGTGAGAGTCGATTCGAACTAAAAGGACTAAATATTCATAGACCTTGCTCCATTAACTTTAATCGTCGAAGTGATGGAGAGATAAATATCACATTGAAATTAGAAAGAGAGAAAGAGAGAGAGAGAGAAAGAGAGAAAGAGAGTGGGCGAAAAGGGATGGATTAGAAGGATAATAATATGTATCTTTTGTCAACATGATAGAATGTACACCGAAGAAATCAGGAAGCATGGGCGTCAATGCATAGGGGAATGTGTGTGCCTGGACACGTCCGCCATATACCCAGAAGGTTCCCCAAAAGGAAAATAGTTCACCCCACCCTCTCTGAATGAATCTGGGAAGACAGACAAGTAAAGTAATAGACCCTGTCAATGGCCTAGAAATAGATAAAAATGTTACGGAAACTGAAATATGATACTTTTTCAATCTTTTAAAGAGTTGCGATTGATCCAAATTAATCGTTGGTCTTCTGATCAATCGCAAGTCTTATGTACAAAGTTGCGATTGATATCCATATTGATAAGTCCTCTCACACAACGCAACGTGAAGAAACCTTAAATAATACTTCAAGTTTATAGTTAAAGATAACATTAGGTTCTGGTCATGTGATTACTTGTGGAAGAAATTGTCTAGAGGTAATTTGGAAAAGGTTTCTAATGAAGTAAATGAGAAAAAAAGTATACAATATTTTGGAATGATGAAATGGTATAGATGGTAGTAAATCGACTTAGCCGTTCTGCAAATCACATGTACTGCACAAATGGTAAAAGGAACCATACATATATGTGTCATGAAAGCTTGGTTTGAACTCTTGAGCTCTTTCTCTTAAAAAAATGATTATTAGGACAATCCCTTTTATAAGAGATTTTGTACTATGATAAGAGAATGACAACGACCACAAATTATTTTTCACCTTCACCAGAACTTATTCTCTTTTACACGATAACACATGAAAGCAACTACGTTTATTATAAGCTTTTACCTGCTATCCTGTCAAAATGTTTATTTCCTTCGTTATATATTTCATGTTGTCGATACATTTATTCTTGACGAATGAAATCAAATCTATCCAAACCGTTTTGATTTGGATGTTTCTAGAACTTGTTAAAGTGCTTTGACGCTACTGTTCTGGTAAATACCGTCATATGAATTGATAGGCATTTCATACTGGTTCAGATCCCAGCTCCATGCAAGGAACCCTGGTCTTTGACCTGACCGACCAGTATCGTTACAAACTCATACTCGTACGGGTCACCAATATTGGTCAATAAAGTTCTCAGAAGATGTAAACTTTATCTATTAAAAATAAATCACATTGTCAAATTCATTTCATGAAAAAAGGTAAGAAAAATTATTCAAGCTTTATCGGCAACAACGTTAATGTACTGACTCCTCACTCTCATTCGATATTTCGATCCTAATTGTATGCTCCTAGAAGTACATTGTTACCAATAGGTGATGGTCTGATAAACACGATTCGCCTGTCATTTCATTTCATGAATATTTATTTGGGTTTTGGGGTTGAGACATCAGAAAATTACTATAACATAATTATGTGCGTTATCATTTTTCACAAATAAGCATTTGTCACAACTAGAGAGAAATTAATCTAATCGGAGTGTGGTTTTCTCATTTTTTGTACAAGTGTATTGAAAAATAAACGAATAGAAATTTGTTAGACCTTGAAATAAATTGGTATAGAGAGTACAGAAAGAAAAAATGGAGAGGGAGAAAGGGGGAGGGAGAGGGGGAGACAGAAATAGAGGGAGAGAGAGAGGGGGAGAGATTAAACTAGCAAAGAGACATGTTAAAGAGAATGAGATCAAAATGGATAGATATAGAGATTGAGAGAGAAATAGTGAGAGAGAGAGAGAGAGAGGAGCTGAGAAAAAGAGCATATTATGAAACATCGATTATGAATGATAATGATAGAGAATGACTTTAGTTCGGCCAATGGGAACAGCAGAAGATTTCATATAGACCCGTTTAAATGTGCATGTTTATCATATCGTAGCATTTATTTCGTTTGGTAGACGCGTAGGGGCCTGCATTCCACTGAAATTTAAACCCGACGTTAGGTTTACGCTTTTCATCGAAATCTGGTTCAACAAAGAAAATTAGTCTGAAGTCTATCAAATTTCCTTGTTGTTAAACATGATTTTATACCCGGAGTAGGCCTTCGGTTTAACAGAAGTAGTAATAGTATACGGATCGTAGGTGGAGCAAACTACTGCATCACAGGATTGTTTTCAAAACTGTTGTTCCATTCACATGGAAAAGCGTTACGATGGATTCAAAGTGGAAGACAATCATGACCATCTTCATTATTCACGGCTTCTTAGAAGCCCCAGCTGGATCTGCTTCTCCACGAGGTAAGAAATATTGAATTTGTCGGTGGTAAACGACGATCTGACGACAATTGCTCCGAGGTCAAACTTAACCTCATCCTAATCCAAAAACTAACCATAAACCTAACTTAAAACCTAATATTAACGTACCCAAAATCTTTGTTGAATAAAGCCCTGGCAAATTGTTGCAGGAGCACAAATGGGGGTAACCGATCTGGAAACAAATTGTTGCTCCATGGCGAATGTTCTACACTAGCTAATTTCCTTTATTCAACAGTTGACTCGCCCCCTTATTTGTTTTGCTTTGAAAAGAAAAGATATGGAGCACAATCAAAATGACTGTCGAGAACCAAAGTCAAGACCGATTTCCACAGCCAATTCTATATCCTACTTAAAGTGTTCTGATATTAAACATAATACGTTTCTGTAATTTGTAATTTATCTTTGTGCAAATCAAAAGGTGATGGACAAGGCTATTGAAAGTGCTTAAGATTGCTTGAGGTTTTTTTTTAAAATGTCTTTGTGATCGTGTTATAAAGATATGCAGGCGAAATTAAGCTAAACAAAATGCACAGAAGATATGTGATCTCCTAAGGTAGATTAAAGGGATCAGGTAACTTTGTCTCAGATTCTGAAACAAAATCCTGGATTTAGCTCGTGCTGCAATAATAGTTATAAACCTTTAGGTCACTCAGGAACCCCATGACTTGTACCAGCCGATCGCCTGTCTAATTATCAAGATATTTATGATTGGAAATGGAAACCAAATTTAGCGTTTTCCTAACGGTTTTCCTATTTGGGGAAAACAAATATGGTAAATCCGGTCACTCAAAGATTTGTACTTTTTGAGGCACTTCTTGATCATTTTGAAGCGCAATTTGTTTAAGGCTTCAATGTTACACCATAACACAGACACTGATAACATATATAAGGCTGTAAATCTCAGATTTAACATTGTTAAACGATGCCTTTAATTTGGACACAGAATATAATGATGCTTTTATTCTAAAGAAAAGACATTATAGTCTGAATCTTTATTCTGTAACTAATTTTCTCAAATAACATTCATTTTCTTTCAGAATACATTCAATAATTATGTAATGTATAGATCTCAAAGAAAAAATGTATTTCACTCCTGTACCTTTCGAGAGTTGCTGCTATATCGATCAATATCTAAAAAGTGTTCTATCTCTCTTTTTCGTTTAGAATCTGATTCATCTTCGTCCTCTAGAGATTGTGAGAATCCTACTTTAACTTCCCTGTTTAAAGGACAAAATAGACAGGTAAATGACAAAGTTATTCATGCATACATATCTATATGAATCCTTTCATCTACACGTAACCATGGAACATATCGACGAAAAGCGTTTGTCAAACATCAAAAAATGGTGATCGTGACAATCCCAATTGTATTTTGTTAAAGGTATTCTTAAAATTTTAGACATCCCCTTCATTTTTTAAGGAGGGGATCCGCTGGGAAACTAGAAGCGACTTTTACACATATTCACGGCAAAATTGTCTGACAAGTCTATTAAAGGTCCTCATGTTTTGGGGCTTAGTACAAATCAAAGAAATATATAAAAACAAATCTTTCTTAAGCGGTGGTGTGGGTGTCCTCGAACTAAAAAAATTCCAGGGGTTTTTTCACGAGTTTTACGTTTCGCATTATTTGAGCAACTTCTCTCACAGCATAATAACCTGTGGAAATCTTACACGGCAGTCCAAGAAAAACACGATCATCTTCTTTTTTTTTCGGGAATTTCTCATATTTTACGTCCCTATGGCAATACACAGAGCACAAATCAGTACTGATCATTTACTTTTTTTCTTTAAATATCTTTATAATAAAGTTGTTCGTTCATATAAATCTTTCGTGCACAGCTAAGATGCAAAAATATTACATTTGGGTACTTTTAGACTTTTTATTACATTACCTAATATTCAAATGATAGCCTTCTTACGTGATTTTATTTCATTTCTTTTGTAGAAGCGAGCTGCGCTACTCCGAGGTTAGTAAGCTCTATTCAATAAATTTTATGAATCCTGAAAAATAGGGGTCGAAAAGACAACTGCTAGAGTGCTTTAAAGACCCTCGAATCCTTTGCTGTTCACAATCCCATGAGTTATGATTATAGTATACCTAAGGCCAAATAAATTAATACCTTCTCCTTCCGTTTAACGACCTGCCTAAATTTGTTTGTTATTAGATACTTTTGTGTGCAAGAAGTATATCAAATGTTAAATATCAAAATTAAAACCCCTCCTCCTTGTTTCGATATTTCTTGAGGAGAAACTCATAATCAATAAGTACACTTTGCCCAAGACCATGCAGCGCACATTACACGGTCCGAATGCGCTCCGATTTCCGATTTAGTAGCAATTGTAATAGATTAGAAAATATGAACATGCATCATCATCCCGATTTAGGTTTTAAACTTATGATAAGAATACTTACAATCGTAATTTTAGTTCTTTAAAGACTTCTAGTCAGACTAATAGCCGAATCGACTTCAAATCGTAGACAATCGCACTACTTGTCTGCATATGGCACTACGCTTCTGTGCCGATTTAGCTTTTCCTTCTCTAACCAAACTTGAAATCCCTTGAAATTTGAAATAAAACAGTTGGAATAAATATATTTCCAGTTTAAATTTACTATATGCCAACACGTGGACTTAATATCCGATACATGTATATAAACTTCACCTCGATAATTTAGGCTCGCTTCAACGATTGGCTATTTTCGTGAAAAACAAATAGAATCTAAAAATTCCACATTTATGAATAGTTTGCACTTACCTCTTACGAGGAGAACATCAAACATTTCAAAATAATAATTTCTTTCTTCAAAAATCTAAAATTCTAAATGATTTAATGTAATGTAGTCTTAATATTATATTGTCACTAACTAGTTTCTCAAATTACATTTATTTTCTTTAATAAGAAGTTTAATGATAATGTAACGTATCAATTTCAAAGAAAATAAATAAATCTGATAGAAAATTAATGTATGTAATATCCTAAGAATAGTAATTAAAGATGAAAATGTGTTTACCATCATACTTACAACTTTGTATCACATTGTGCATAATATAGTTACGGATTGTCAAGGTCCTGGATCTCCACAGCTCACGATCGAGTGTGACCCAGGATCAGCAATCAACATCACCAAAGGAATTTGTGTGTTGGTCCCTTCTTGTGGTGATTATGACTCCTCCATGGATAGCCAGTGTGAAGACGGTGACAAGACGGCACAGTGGGCTCCGTACTGCGCGACTCGCAATCCATGTGGCGTCACTAGCTCATGCATGGACGGTACATGCACGGGAGCGTACACCTACACCTACGCTGATTATGAATGTAAGCAGTAGCAGTTCTATAAATAGTGGGAAATCAACTCCCTTCCCACCTTATCCCTAAAAAAAAATCTTCCACTCCAATTAAAAGAAGAAAAAAAAACAGTTTAATTAAATGAATCTAAGAAAGGCACATGTTGACTAAATGTACGAATCCCCAAGTCCCAGCACACCTCCTGAAAAAATATTCTGCTAGAACCGCGTCCGAATGTAAGTTTAGGTTTAGATATAATTGCATGATAGCGAAAGAATGGCAATATAATATCTCCAATAGCTTTGACATGAAATGTTCAGAACCCAATAAATCAATTAATATGATTATCATGAAGAGAAATTAATTGTAAACGGTGTTCCTACTGCAAAATTAATTGCATAATAATCAACTGAAATTGGGAAACCAATATCAAAATATATTCAAGTTATTCTTATGGGATTGGTAGAGAAGTGATGGTTTATATTATTTTTTAATACTTATGTTTCGGAATTGTTGTCTATGTGCTATATATGTCTTATAACGATAATAGTTGCAATTTATTACGGTTTTAGAACAGATAAGTCTTTAAACTCCGTTTGAATGTGCCTACTGTTGGCGGGTTGGTGATGATTTTAATTTGAGGAGTGGTTGAATAAAGATCACCGACGATCTTTTCCCCCTATAAATCAAATTGTGTAAATCATCGATCGTCTTTTTAATGCTCTTCATATTCCAAACACAGGTGTCGCAGGTGAAACAACCGTGCCGACAACGTTAACAAGTGTAAGTTGTCCATAACGGGATCATCTGACCATGGCCCTAGGTCCATGATCTGACATACAAACATTCGCTCGGAAGAATATAATTCGGTGTAATTTAAAGAATTGACTAACTAGTTTGCTTTCTAGATAAAATTGTTTACAACATCATAAATTGACGTCCATCTTGCAAGTTATTCAATCCATTTACTTACTCGCTAATTCACTTATTTCATTCATTCGTTCATTTTAATAATTTCATATCATTCAAAACAGAAATAAGTTTTATAACACTAAGTTCGAAGATAAAACGATACTCATAATAATTATTGTTTATTGCTTGGTTACTGCAGTGTTTCCTATTCTTCTACTAAGTTATATATGTAATCCTGAAATACCTTGTTTTCGTAAAATATACATATCACATTAAAAGAATTAGGGTTAATTTATGACATAATCTATTAGGATTATACTGACGTAATAAAATTGTATATTTCTGTTTGATAACAGGGCACTCCTGAAACGACTACAGAAGATCCGACTCCAACGCCAGGTAAATATTCACTTGACTCTCAATCCTAATGTTTAGGGTTCGAATCCCAGCCCCGCACCAATGTCCTTTGGCAAGACATTAATCCACATTCGCCACTTCTAATCCAGTTGTGAATGGGCAATTGTTAGGGTAGTTATAATTGCAGGGTCCTCTGAAAGAACAGCACTGAAGCTGATTAGGCTTCTCTTGGAAAACAAAATTTATGCTTGTTATCATTATCATTATTTTTATTATTATAGATCAGAAAAAATCAGCTAAAAACCAACTAAGTTATGATGGTAAATCAGAAACATTAGTATGTAACTACTATTATAACTGTATTATTATCAATTATTTTCATTATTATTATTACTTTTTGCAATGACGAATATCGTCATTGCCTTGTTTTCGTTCACGTTCTTCCCCATTAATATTCTTCTTCTACTTCTCAGAAAATCGCATTCATTTTGCACATAGTGCTTGTTATTCCTAGTTAGGTGCTTTTCTCATGTCCATTTCCGTTCAAATTTCATAGGCATAGTCTCTAGCATCTCATCAAGGTCACCTACTTTTTCGATTTTCGAAATCACTCATGCATAACCATCCAGGCGCCATTTTGTCCGTTTCTGGGCCATTTTTAGGCCTTTCTTTCTTCCTTCCTATCTTCACTATCCTAGATCCTAAAAACTTCGAACAAATTCCCTTAGATAGTCTAAGAGATGTTCTTTCATCTGACCTTCAAAATGCCATCTTCGTACTCAAAATTCAAATCCAAAACCGACTCCGTCAAAAATCTCTCAAATTCTTGAAAAATTGACCCCTATAAATCTAAAACTGCCCTAACTATCTCATATAAATTTCGTTTTGCTTTTAAATCTCACCGTATCTTATCTTACAATTGCGCATACCCATGCTTAATTTCACGCACCAATGGCTTTGCAAAACATAAATAACGCCCTCTAAAGTTCTGGGACTTGGCTTTCTTTCTGTGGCCGTATCTCTATTGTGTCATGACAATCCCGTACCCTTTTTTGGATTGAGATACTTGAACATATAAACATGGCGTCATTGCACGCACATCGTTGTGACACGATTGCATTTCTATTATTATTATTATTATTATCATCATAATCATCACCATTATAATTATTATTATTATGACTATTTTATTATTTTAATTATTGCTATTATTATTAATATTATCATTGTTGTCATCATCATCATCATCGTAATTATTATATCTTTAGTTAACATTTTTGTTCATATCATTACTATTATCTCTCTTTCGCATGATAGTTTATGTAGTACGACTGGTTGATGGAAGCGATGAAAGCGAAGGCAGAGTTGAGGTTTATAACAATGGAGCCTGGGGAACTGTCTGTGATGACTCGTGGGATGACACCGATGCTGGAGTTGTCTGCCGAAGTCTTGGATTCGATTCTGGAACTGGGGTAGGAAGGGCTGAATTCGGACAAGGTTCAGGGGATATCCTCCTGGATGACGTATCATGTACTGGAACCGAAACCAATCTTGGTCATTGTTCTAATGCTGGTTTCGGCGTCCATAACTGTGTGCACCTTGAAGATGCCGGAGTCCGCTGTTCTCAGACAGTATCAGCAGGTATGTTGTTGATTTAATACTTTCCTATCTATTATTCACAGAGTATTTGGTGAAGCACCTTTTCTTTGCTGGTCTCGGAAACAACCACTGTGGACATCATGAAGATACAAGCATGTGATGCCAAACTGGATGTATTCATATCCACTCCCAACTTGCACTACCTGGGGGGTGTTTCACAAAGACTAGGATTGACTTTAAGGTGGACTTAACTATGGTAGGCCATTAATGCCCCTGTCTGCTCTCACCATTTACTGGCATTTTTCTCTGAAGGGACGTAAAAACCGTGGTCACAGATCTACAGAATTCACGTTTTTTGATAGTTCATTACTGAAGGAAAAAATATTATCTAAAGATCATAACTGAGAGACCAATGGTGAGAGCAACCAGTGGCATAAATGGCCTGCCATAGTTAAGTCTTACTTAAAGTCGATCTTAGTCTTTGTGAAACACTCTCCTGGACTGTTTGTCCATTCGTCATAGCGACGTTCCCGACCGATCACACATGCACCAGAGATATACGCACGCAAGAGGATTATAGCACATTGAGAGAGGCAGTTGTGACTACGCGTATACAAGCGAGTGCGGTCATATTTAGTTTAATCCATAGCATCTCAGAGTGTTGTTAATTGCAATGACGAATATCGTCATTGCCTTGTTTTTGTTCACATTATTAATATTTGCAATGACGACCTTCGTCATTGCCTTGTTTTCGTTCACATTCTGACCCATTAATATTCTTCTCCTGGTTTTCCTTATCCGTTTCCTTATCGTCAGGAAATCGCATTCGTTTTGCACGTAGTGTTTGTTATTCCTAGTTAGGTGCTTTCCTCATGTCATTTTCCTTTCAAATTTCATAGGCATAGTCTCTAACATCTCATCAAGGTCACTAAATTCTTCGATTTTCGAAATCACTCTTGCATATCCGTCCAGGCGCCATTTTGTCCGTTTCTGGTCCATTTCAAGGCTTTTCTTTCTTCCTTCCCATCTCCACTATCCTAGATCTTGCAAACTTCTAATAAACTCCTTTAGATAGTCTAAGAGATGTTCTTTCATCTGCGACGCATAACCTGACCTTCAAAATGCCATCTTCGTACTCAAAATTCAAATCTGAAACCGACTCCGTCAAAAATCTCTCAAATTCTTGAAAAATGGACCCCTAAATAATCTAAAACTGCCATAACCTCTCATATAAATTCCGTTTTGTATATAAATTTTACAGTATCTTTATCTCATAATTGCACATAGCCATGCCAAATCTCACGCTCCAATGGCTATGCAAAACATAAATAGCGCCCTCTAAAGTTCTGGGAATTGGCTTTCTTTATGTGGCCGTATCTCCATTATAGCTTGGCAGACCCGTACCCTTTTTTGGATTTAGATACTTGAAAATATGCCCTTTCTAGCCATATACAAAATTATATACCCTAACACTGACCGACTTTGCGAAAAATGCTCTCCAAATATGCAGTTTTCAAGAAAATTGAAAAATAACTTCAATTTGCTTTAAAATGGCGATCTTTATACGTACGTCAATGAAACTTTGCAGACACATGTATACGTGACAACTTCCTGCCAAGTTTGGTAAATTTTAATAACGTCAGCGCAAAGTTATCGCCCAAAATGATGAATTTGCTATGCATAACGTAATAGCGCCTTTAATGCGTGCAGTACCTTGCGCGCAGTTAACAATGATGGCAAACTGACCGCAGTGAAGTGTCCTTTCGAATGATACCAAGTATAGTATATGTTCACATACAAAATTGTGAGTAAATCGCATTTGAACAAAGGTCACTACACGAATTCCGCCGAGTTTCCGCCCGAATCTAACACGTATCGGCTATGACGTCATTTTTTCAGACTGCTTTTCGCCCCTTAAACATCCTTTTTTTTCCTTGAAAATTTGCAGTGACATGCCGAGTTCCAATACGCAGGGCACCTCGTGGCCGGATTTTTTTTAATTGGTCAAGTGGGGCCATTTAAGACGCCATTATGTCCTATAAATCTATTTTACATCACGTGTTTCGATAGGATTATCATAGAAAAAAAAAGAGAGAGGTTTATAATAACAACCATGAAATTCTCTTTCTAATGATACCAAATACGGCCAATAAAGAGACATGAAGAGAGAGAGAAAAAACAATTTAACTCCGGTCATAATACAGACCCTGTACGTTTTCCGCCCATGCATTACACGAATTGTCTATGGGGCATATCGGGTTCACGCTTTTGGCCCCCAGAACGATCTTGAATGCAATGACGAACATGCACCTAATCACATTGGTTTTTGCACGCAGTGCTTGCGCGCCCTTTCTAGGTTCTTTCCCCTATCCCAATTTCTTTCAAACTTCGTAGGCATAGTCACTACCATCCCATCAAGGTCACTGTTGAGGCCTTTCTTTCGCCCTATACCTATCTCCAATATCACAGAAGCTACAGACTTCGTACAAATTGCTCTGGATAGCCCGAGTGAAGCTCTTTCGTTTGACACGTAGAAACATGGCGTCATTGCACGCACATCGTTGTGACAGGTTCCATGACACATGCTCCGCCGACGATTGCTCCGCCGACATTTACTCCGCAAAACGCGACAATTGCTCCGCGACATTTGCTCCGCGACATTTGCTCCGACGTCAAATGCTCCGCCGACAGGTGCTCCGCCGACAGTTGCTCCGCCGACAGTTGCTCCGCCGACAATTGCTCCGCCGACAGATGCTCCACCGACAATTGCTCCGCCGACAATTGCTCCGCCGACAATTGCTCCGCCGTCAATTGCTCCGCAAAACGCGACAATTGCTCCGCCGACATTTGCTCCGCCGACATTTGCTCCGCCTGAAGCGACACTTGCTCCGCCTGAAGCGACACTTGCTCCGCCGACATTTGCTCCGCCGACATTTGCTCCGCCGACAATTGTTCCGCCGACAATTGCTCTGCCTGAAGCGACAATTGCTCCGGTGACATTTGCTCCGCCGATAATTGCTCCGCCGATAATTGCTCCGCCGACAATTGCTCCGCCGACATTTGCTCCGCTCTAAAATTGCCCCGTAAAATACAAAGGCTACTACGACAATTGTTGCTCCTCCCCAAAAGTACCCCTTAAAAGACAATGCTCCGCCAACAATAAAATTGCTCTCCGATCCAAAAGTGCGGCCTCTTGGAAGATATGAATGCTCCTCTGGTAATTAGTGCAATAAATGCTCAGCCGTTTTTTGCTATTCCCCATTTTTGATTAAAAAGAGAAAATCAAGTTATAGCTCCTTATGCAAGTTCTCCGGCGAAAGATAATTACTCCGCTCAAAATCTGTTTCATGTATTATTCATTAGCTGATCCAAAGCTCAAGGCTATCTCTCTCGCTTTCTCTCTTGCTCCTCCTTTTCCTTTTTACACCCTTTTCTTGTCTTCTTGGCTCTTTTCTTTCCTCTCATGCTATTAGTCTTTTTTTCAATTTCATCACTTCTCCTCTCGAGTTCTATTTCTCTCGTGAAATTGTAACGTAATGTAGTACATTCTTGTTTAGAATAGTATTTTCAATAATATCCAGTCCGTTTTCTATAGGTTTCTTTCCTTCAGTTAAGTGTATGTAGCTTTACTATAATTATATATATATATATATATATATATATTAGTGTGTAAAACACCCCGTCTCATTCGAGTACTTTGTTTTCACTGACTTTAAGGGACTCACGGAGCCACCGGAAGAAGAGCAATTGGCTTATTATGAAGAACTAACATCAAACTGCAACAGAATGATTTGTATAAATGGGAATAAGCAGAAAGGCTACCATCTAATTTTCCCGTCTGAATGGGTTCTCTTCTCTACGTATAAGTGCCCTTCAAAGCTTATTTTGATCCCTCCCCTGTTGTTTTCTAGAACTTCCATGATGAACTAGTACATTGTAGTAAGATGCATGTGCTTGCTTGCATTGAGGTTATTTCAGGTCTTACATATTGACGAGCTGTTTGAAATTAACTAGGAGGTATGCGCGTATTGGGGAATGTGGCTTGCTGCTCTACTTTTTTTTAAAACTTCCCACGACATGTAATGAGTGTTTAGTGTACATTATATGGGACGTACAGTGATAGATGGAAAGTTATTTCAGTATATTCGAAATGACTTTTAGGTAACTCCTTTTTCCTCCCACTTCATCAACATTCATTCATTTCATTTCATCTACATTATTTCATGAAATGCATTTAGAAAATGAAGAAGAAAAAAAAGAAACGAAAATAACCCGTGTAAAAAAAATATTGTCGGCGAAGCATTTGTCGTAGTACTAGTAGCATTTGTAGTTTATGGGACACTTTTTGGGCGGAGCAAATGTCACCGGAGCAATTGTCGCTTCAGGCGGAGCAAATGTCGGCGGAGCAATTGTCGCTTCAGGCGGAGCAATTGTCGGCGGAGCAAATGTCGGCGGAGCAATTGTCGCTTCAGGCGGAGCAATTGTCGGCGGAACAATTGTCGGCGGAGCAAATGTCGGCGGAGCAATTGTCGCGTTTTGTGGAGCAATTGTCGGCGGAGCAATTGTCGGCGGAGCATCTGTCGGCGGAGCAATTGTCGGCGGAGCAACTGTCGGCGGAGCAACTGTCGGCGGAGCATTTGACGTCGGAGCAAATGTCGCGGAGCAAATGTCGCGGAGCAATTGTCGCGTTCTGCGGAGTAAATGTCAGCGGAGTAATCGTCGGCGGAGCATGTGTCGGGTTACCTTGTGACACGATTGCATTTATAGTATTATTATTATAATTATCATCATAATCATCACCATTATTATTATTATTATTATGACTATTTTATTATTATAATTATTGCTATTATTATTATTAATATTATCATTGTTGTCATCATCATCATCATCGTAATTATTATATTTTAAGTTAACATTTTTGTTCATATCATTACTATTATCTCTCTTTCGCATGATAGGTTATGTAGTACGACTGGTTGATGGAAGCGATGAAAGCGAAGGCAGAGTTGAGGTTTATTACAATGGAGCCTGGGGAACTGTCTGTGATGACTCGTGGGATGACACCGATGCTGGAGTTGTCTGCCGAAGTCTTGGATTCGATTCTGGAACTGGGGTAGGAAGGGCTGAATTCGGAGAAGGTTCGGGAGATATCCTCCTGGATGACGTATCATGTACTGGAACCGAAACCAATCTTGGTCATTGTTCTAATGCTGGTTTCGGCGTCCATAACTGTGTGCACCTTGAAGATGCCGGAGTCCGCTGTTCTCAGACAGTATCAGCAGGTATGTTGTTGATTTAATACTTTCCTATCTATAATCACAGAGTATTTGGTGAAGCACCTTTTCTTTGCTGGTCTCAGAAACAACCACTGTGGACATCATGAAGATACAAGCATGTGATGCCAAACTGGATGTATTCATATCAACTCCCAACTTGCACTACCTGGGATTGACTAGGATTGACTTTAAGGTGGACTTAACTATGGCAGGCCATTAATGCCCCTGTCTGCTCTCACCATTTACTGGCATTTTTCTCTGAAGGGACGTAAAAATCGTGGTCACAGATCTACAGAATTCACGTTTTTTGATAGTTCATTACTGAAGGAAAAAATATTATCTAAAGATCATAACTGAGAGACCAATGGTGATAGCGTAATAGCGCGTTTAATGCGTGCAGTACATTGCGCACAGATGACAATGTTGTCAAACTGACCGCAATAAAGTGCCCTTTCGAATAATACCAAGTATGATATATGTTCACACACAAAATTGTGAGTTAATCGTATTTTAGACACCATATTATACTGTTTATAATTATGTTAGTATAGACGACCGTTAGTGCCAAATCGCCCGTCATTGCACGCATATCGTTGTGCCACGATTGCAGGTCTAGTGTTGATGTTGTGTTTGTTACTATTATCATTTTTACTATTATCATACTCTATTATATGATTATTATCATTATCATCATCATCATCATCATCATCATTGTTGTCATTCTCATCAAAATGTAATGGTTTAGCTAACGCTAGAAGTAATATTCCTGTACAGAATACAACCATTAAAATGTGGTTACCGGGGAAAGCCGTTCTATTTATTGGGGGGGGAGGGGCGAAGAGGGGCTTCTATTGCAAGAGAACAGAGCGATCGAGAGGGCATGGGAGCTTTTCCACTTTCAACCCTAGTCTCGATCATGCTCAGATATTTTGTGAGGATTGCCTGACCCCATGCTCACGACACTGGCAAGGTTAGGAAATGTAAAATTTACATGTATGCATTTAGGACAGTGGAAAGTTAGCCGACGTAGCGTTTCTGCTTCGGAAAGTTTCGCCATTTTGTATTTTATCCGTATCCACAAATGTTGAGTCAAGATTTTGTATACTTTAGGAAAAATAAATGAATAAAACAATGAACACATGTGATGTTAAAGATCTTTCAGAATAAATTTGAGACTATCTGGCAGGCTTAGTTTGAAATTTCAACTTAGCCTTTAAAAATTAGTAATGTATGGAGTAATTTTATTTTTATTTCTATGTCAATTGTTTGTCTATGTTATGTCGTAGTGCTTACT
This sequence comes from Strongylocentrotus droebachiensis, assembly GCA_035222895.1. Lineage (NCBI taxonomy): Eukaryota > Metazoa > Echinodermata > Echinoidea > Camarodonta > Strongylocentrotidae > Strongylocentrotus > Strongylocentrotus droebachiensis. The sequence goes on along the minus strand of JAVYIG010002698.1, from coordinate 25,052 downwards.
TCGAATTTTAGATTAACCCCTACCCACCCACTAGGACAAAGCCTACTTCGAATCGTCGGGTCATCGCGTCGGGTCGGGTGTTCGTGTTGCGCGGTCCTTTGTGAAACGAAAGCGGAAGATCACACTACCTTTTGTAATTTGTCGTAGGGTCATCACAAAGTGCCGGGTAAATTGGACCGGACCATTTGTAGATGAGGGGGTTGATTTCTCAAACATTACCCCGATATTTCGTGAATAAAGGGTATGTTTTCACAAAAGGTCGGGTAACGCGACTACCCGAACCGACGCGATGACCCGACGATTCGTATAAGCCATGTCGTAGTTGGTGGAAAGGGGTTAATCTTTACCTCGCATCGCATCTTTAATCTTGATTTTTATTCTTAACACGATCACAAAGACTTCCGAGAAATCAACTCAAGGACAAATAAAATACCCTATTGCATATCCCAAAGAAAACATGTTTGGATTATGTAATACGTCGCTGCAATGCTCGCATATTTTAAAAGGTAATGACTAAGGCTATTGAAAACGATTGCGGTTAATTCTTTGAAAGCCTTTGCGATCGTGTTTTAATATAGGCCAACATTTTCATAGGAATTTCTAAACATTACATCACATATTTATTTCGGTTATTTTCCACAGATTTTACCACAATTCACCAGGCATTGCCTACAATACCATCACAAGCAGACATAGTCCGACAGAAGACCTCCCTCTTCAGACGGATCGAGAGACGGCGCCTTCAATATCACGTGATCATAACCAAACGTGGATTGTCATTGGTCAAATGCGGTGCTGAGTGTAACAAGCGAGATGACTGCGTATCATTTAACATCGGCAAAGGTGTGTGTGAGCTCAACAACCAGGTGGTAGGCGGCACCGGTGTCGACGGAGACGAATTTGTTAAAGACGATGAATTTAAATATTATGAGAAACAATAGGCTTTGAGTCGAAGTTTGTCTTGAAGGTATTAACCATCATGATAATGGTTTGCGAAAACACGTGATTGACGTACATAGAGATTCACTCTTTTTTTTCTTCATATATCATTCACTTATTATACCAATTGAGAATATGAGTATCACAGAGATTTATCGATCAAGATGTTTATTTACTTCTTTTCTTTTCATGTGTATAACGGAACTTTAGAAGAAAAGTGGCACCAAGTTGTAGTTGTGTTGTTCATGTGCATATAAAATTTACTTTTGTATGATAAATGATCAATATCTGTTTAACAAGACAAATACTGTTACAATCGCTACATATTTAAATAATTGTTTAGTCATGTTTGGAGTACATGACTGTATGTAAATAATTCTGTAATTGATTGTGTGAATTCTATATCCATTACATTGTTAAAAGTCAAATGATTTAAAACACGCCTTTTGTGGGTCAGACTATTGCCATTATGTAATGGAGCGTTATAAAAGAAAAATACACTTTTATATTTATAAATAATGAAGAGACAATTTACACGAAAATGTTTGCCTTGATTTTTTGATTATTTGGTTTCTGGATCATCTTTTGAACAAAGGTCTACATTTTCATAGATTTCACCATAACGGTATTAATCTGATAAGGTCTACACAAACACGCCCACGCACCCCCACCCATCCCACAAACGCAAAGAAAGTACTGAAGGTTTGATGTTGATGTTCTCAATCGTCATGCCTTTACTGATGGGGTTCTATAAATAGGTTTTTATTTTCAGGATAAAATCAGAACTATGGGTAAACCTAAATATTAAATGCTGAAAATAGGGCCTATGGTTTATCTGAACCGAACCAGATTCCGTACGACTAGGTTTTAGCTATACAAGGATACATCTTTGTTCTAATATATCGGCTTCGTACATAGTATATCCCCGGTCGTAAAAGTTGGACACAATAAGAATCTGACGTTTTTTAATGTTTTAAATTCAAGATTCAAGATTATTTTAATGGTCCATGCATGCAAACATTACATAATAATTTTGCTTCCAATGTCTTTTTTGGCAGTGAACAAATAAATGATAGAAGATACAAACAAATACAATACAAAATGACTAATCTAGTGGCCAACAGGCTTATTTATCTCATGTGATCGGGAAGGCACAGCGATTTGATATAGGACCGGTGTTGGCGCGACTTAAATCACTTCATGAGATTTGTGTGTTCACCAGAATTATTTTTGTGTACAATATCTTGTAAGTATAATTTCCTACTTTTGCGGTGTTGTGCTACAATATGATTTATTTTGTTGTAAATTCAAATCCTTTTTGATGGCTCATCAGATCTGTGTACATAATTAAGTTGAAAGAATTGCTTAAACCTAGGCCCATAACTGTCAGTGATGAACACATATTCAAAGCCCATAATTGACTTTTAAGTTATTTTCTATCTTTTATAATGTCTTTCAGTACAAGTCCTATCCCCTCTTATTTCAATTTTTTCTCTCCTATCTTTCCTTGTGTTATTCTTTGTTCCAAACTTTTATTTTTCTTTCATTATGCTGTTCCCTGTTTTAATACTGCGTTAATCTCTTCTTTTGTGTATATCTTCGTTTTTTTTATATTAAAAAAGAAATCATTCCTTATTTCATTCTTCATTCTATCATTCTACCATTCACCCCTTTGCCCATTATTTGATCCCCTTTTCTTCTTTAAACCCAATCTTTCCTCCTATCCTTCCCTTTGAATATCCGTCCCATAGACAACTAAAGTATTAATTCCATATAAGCTGCATATAGGCATTACTAAAAATAAAAAAGGCACCAATATGTCCTTCGTTTTAGTGCGGACCGAAAAGCAACCATCATTCTTACGGATTATATGTACATCAGATGTTTGTTTGACTGGAGAAGAAAAAAAATGATTTTGAGTCATGGGTAAATTAAAAACATAAAAAGTATCTTATTTGTATAATTTGTTTTGTAATACTGTGCCAATCATGATATAATACATTCCCTGGAAAGAAAGAAATAGGGCTCAGAAGTAGCATATGCTTTGTTTAAAAATATTGGAGAAAAATTTATGTGGCTAAATGCATAAGATTGAATTTGTAATAATTTCAAGGAGCAAATAAAACTATTTGAGCCTAATATCCGACTTTAAATTGTATAATCTGTAAACTTGATGAATTACAATATTTTGATTTTTTAAGGAAAATAAATAAAATGAACCCAATTTGTATAATCTTATATCAATATTCTCTTCATATCTTTTAACATATTGTATTGTAATGTGCATACGGTTGGGTTGGGTAAATCTTACGTGGAAGAAGTCTTAAAACAGAACGTGAGAGAAAAGAGAGAAAGAGAGAGAGAGAAAGAAAGAGAGAGAGAGAAGAAGAACAAAGGATAAGAGAATAAGAGAGAAGTATTTAATGGTAAGAGATGTTGAGGTTATGAAAATGAGAAATACATAATGCTGTGACTTAGTGTGTGAGAGAGAGAGAGAGAGAGAGAGAGAGAGAAAGAGAGCAAATGAGAAAAGGAAAGATAAGAAAAGAGAACAATTGTGAGAAATGTTGATGTCATGAAAATGTAAAAATATGTAATGCTGTGATATAATGAGAGAGAGGGAGAAAGAGTGAAAGCAGTTGCCAATATCATGTTCAAATATGTAATTCAACTGTTTTTGATACTATTAAAACAGTTGAAGCATGTGGGGGAGGGGGGGGGGTAACATCACCATCATTTTTCCTGTCCCGCCCCTGCTCTCTCTCCAACTGACAGGGTTTGGAACAGCTGATAAAATATACACATGATTGGGTTCTCAAAAGAGGAAGGGGATGGGGGTGTCAAGTTACATCTAAAATTTGCTGAGCACCCTCCTCCCCCTCACAAAATATGTGAGGAAGAAAAAAAGAATTATATTTCAAATGTTCCCATTTGTTTTCAACAATTAATAAAGCGTTCGAATTTGCCACCAGAAATGGTAATGGTGTCCCCCCCCCCCCCCCTCTTTACAATTCCATCCTTTATATCTCCCAACCCCTTTCTACATTTTCCTTTTTCATTTCTGTTTTACTTTTAAGCTTGGGCCATCATAAACTGATTATAAACATAAAATTTAATTACATCAATCCTTTTAAAGATTAATTATTGCTAATGAGCAAGATCCATTTGTGATTCTTATGGCAGGAAAGATAATTAAAATCTATCAAACACAAAAGACGCCAATAATCAGCAATCGTGACAACTGTAATCATTTTTTTTATTTGAGAAGGCAATATTGCCAGGTCACTTTAGTGGACCTATTCATAACATTTAAAAGCTTGAATAATTATGTTTGACTCGGTTTTTTTTTCTGCTCTCCAGCAGTACGAAGCTGTATTCATTAATCAGTGAAAATCATATCGGGTCCTCATTATAATAAAATACTTAGAAGACACTGATTTGCCAATACTGGTGCCTCGTCATTGGCCAAGTGATGAGTACATTAACACTCATGAATAAATTAAGCGGAGATGACCTTTCCCAATGTGCATGTTCGATGCTGATCCGCGTTGCATTTTGTTGGTTACTGTTGCGTGAAGAGCATATACGAATGTAAGAAGCATCGAACATAAAATAAATAATTCATGAGGCTTCGGGCGCTTTCAAATCGTGTTATAATCACTGAAATCTAACACTACCTAGTGTAAGAGTTCAGTTGTTCAAACTTCAAACATGGCAGAGCTTTGGAGACTTGGTTTCGTGAAGCTACGCACGCGACTAGACTGGCACAAACAGGTGCAACCACACACTGACTGCATTGCGTAACCTCCCCTACTCTACCCATTAACCCCCCCCCCCCTATTTTAATATTTGGCGTCTCGCTTAACCATAAACGTATTTAATGGATCAAATTTTGCATTGGCAATTAAGGTTACCGTTTGTTTGTTAGTATGTGTTGCCCTCTTGTGCTGAAAAGGAAAGATGTCGGTATTTTGTTTTTATATGAGATATTATTAGAGCAGTATAGTGCAATAAGTCTGGAAACAAAACGTGCGAGAACAGTAACAGAGGGATAGAGAGAGAGAGATAAAAAGAGAGAGAGAGAGAGGTGGAGTTAGGAAGAAAGGGTGAAAACAGTTGCCAATATCATGCTCAAATATGTAGTATTATAAACAGTTGGAGCATGTGGGGAGGGGGAAGGAAATACAACAACCATACTGCATGTCTCGATTCATGTGAACTGCCCCCCCCCCCCCCCCGCTCAATCCCGACACAGTTTGGAAGAGCTGATAAAACTACACTTGTTTGGTTTCTCAAAAGAGAGAGGGGAGAGGGTGTCAAACTTTAAATCTTAAACTGAACACCCCCCTCCCCCACCAAAAGGAAATGTGAGAATGATAAATTTCACATTTCAAACGTCAAATTTTTCAATTTGTTTTCAACAAGAAGACAAAAAGCGTTCCAATTACAGATAGTATAACTGTGTCCTCCTCCTTCTTTACGATTCCGCCCCTAATATCCCCAACCCCTTTCTATTTTTTCCTTTTCTTTTTGTTTTACTTTTAAACTTGGGCCACCATTAACTGATCATACAGATACAATTATATCATAGCAATCCTTTTAAAGATAACTTACTGTAAATGAACAAGTCCCCTTTGTGATGAATATTATAATAATAATAACAATGTATTAAACACGAAAGACACCAATATCCGTATGACACTAACCATTCCAACTCTCAAAATAATCAGTAGTCATGACATTTGCAATTATTCTTTTATTGGAGAAGGCCATATTGCCATGACACTTTTGTAGCCACAGCTAGTATCTCGATGAAACTATTGGTATGTTGGGGGGGGGGGGGTTCTCCGTTGATAACATTTAAAAGCTTGACCTAGTTTGACTCGAATTTTTCCAACAGTACGAAGCTGTGTTGTAATCAGTTAAAATGATATTGGGTGCTCATTATGGAGTGAGAGGACGCTGGATCGTCAATACTTGTGCCTCGTTATTAGCAAATTAATTATTTATTTGCTACTTAGTCATGTATACTACATTTAGGCAAGCTGTCATCCGATTACGAAATGATAACCGTTCTCATTTTTGTGAAAGTCGATTCGAACTGAAAGGAATAAATATTCATAGACCTTGCTCCATTTATACTAATCGTCGAAGTGGTGGAGAGATAAATAATACATTGAAATTAGAGAGAGAGAGAGGGAGAGAGAGAGCGAGAGAGAGAGAGAGAGAGAGAGAGAGGGGGTGAAAAGGGCTGGATTAGAAGGAGAATAATATGTATCTTATGTCAACATGATAGAATGTACAGCGAAGAAATCAGGGAGCATGGGCGTCAAAGCATATAATGTGTGTGCCTGGACACGTCCGCCATATACCCAGAAGATTCACCCAGAGAAAAATAGTTCACCCCCAACCGCCTCTGAATAGTCAATAGAGAAAGTGGTTACGGAAACTGAAATAAGATAGTTTTATCTTATAAAGAGTTGCGGTTGATCCATCGCAACTTTGAAGTCCCCTATTTCTTATGTACATAGTTGCGATTGATATCAATCGCACATAAGTTGCGATTATTTGGTTAAATTATATTAAATGGTGGTTTCCAGACAAGTAAGACAGACAAGTAAGTAAATAGACCTGGTCAATAGCCTAGCAATAGAGAAGGATGTGACGGAAACTGAATATGATACTTTTTCCATCTTTCAAAGAGTTGCGATTGATCCAAATTAATCGCTGGTCTTCTAATCAATCGCAAGTCTAATGTACAAAGTTGCGATTGATATCCATATTTATATATGCCTTAATTAGTACTTCAAGTTTAAAGTTAAAGATAAAATTAGGTTCTGGTCATGTGATTACTTTGTAGGAGAAATTGCTTAGAGGTAATTTGGAAAAGGTTCCTAATGAAGTAAATGATATTTTGGAATGATGAAATGGTAATAAATGGTAGTAAATTGACTTAGCTGTTCTGCAAATCACATGTACTGCACAAACGGTAAAAGGAACCATACATATATGTGTACAAAAATGATTATTAGTGTATTAAAGGAAAATCCCTTTTATAAGAGATTTTCTACTATGATAAGAGAATGACAACGACCACAAATTATTTGTCACCTTCACCAGAACTTATTCTCTTTTACACGATAACACATGAAAGCAACTAAGTTTATTATAAGCTTTTACCTGCTATCCTGTCAAAATGTTTATTTCCTTCATTATATTCATTATTATAATTTCATTTCATAAATATTTATTTGGGTATTGGGGTTGAGCTATTAGAAAATTACTATAATTATGTGCGTTCGATTAATTGGATATCATTTATCACAAATAAGCATTTGTCACAACTAGACAGAAATTAATCTAGTCGGAGAGCGGTGTTCTCATTTTAGGTACAAGTGTATTGAAAATGAAAATCAATAGAAATTTGTTAGACCTTGAAATACATTGTTATAGAGAGTACAGAAAGACAAATGAACAGAGAGAAAGAGGAGGGAGAGGAGGAGAGAGAAATAGAGAGAGAAGGGAAAGAGATCAAACTAGCAAAGAGACATGTTAAAGAGAATGAGACCAAAATGGATAGATATAGAGATTTGAGAGAGAAATAGAGAGAGGGGGGGGGGGGGAGAGAAATAAAGAGAGAGAGGGGGGAGAGATCAAACTAGCAAAGAGACATGTTAAAGAGAATGAGACCAAAACTGATAGAAATATAGATTGAGAGAGAAATAGAGAGAGAGAGAGAGAGAGAGAGAGAGAGAGAGAGAGAGAGGGGAGCTGAGAAAAAGAGCAAACTATGAAACATCGTTTTTTGATAACAATGATAGAGAATGAATTCAGTTCGGCCAATGGGAACAGCAGAAGATTTCATATAGCCCCGTTAAAATGTGCATGTTTATCATATCGTAGCATTTATTTCGTTTGGTAGAGACATAGGACTGCCTTCTTCTGAAATTTAGACCCGACGTTAGGTTTACGCTTTTCATCAAAATCTGGTTCAACAAAGAAAATTAAAGTCTATTAAATTTCCTTGTTGTTAAACATGATTTTAGACCCGGCGTAGGGCTTCGGATTAACTGAAGTATATTAGTATACGAATCATAGGTGGAGCAAACTACTGTATCACAGGATCGGTATAAAAACTGTTGTTCCATTCACAAGAAAAAGCATTACGATGGATTCAAAGTGGAAGACAATCATGATCATCTTTATTATTCACGGCTTACTAGAAACTCAAGCTGGATCTGCCCCTACGAGAGGTAAGAAATATTGAATCTATTGGTGGTAAACAACGATCTGACGAAAATTGCTCCGAGGTCAAACTTAACCTCATCCTAATCCAAAAACTTACCATAAACCTAACTTAAAACCTAATATTAACGTACCCAAAACCTTTGTTGAATAAAGTCCTGGCAAATTGTTGCAGGAGCACAAATGGGGGTAATCGATCTGGCAACAAATTGTTGCTCCATGGCGAATGTCCTACACTAGCCAATTTCCTTTATTCAACAGTTGACTCGCCTCCTTATTTATTTTGCTTTGAAATGAAAAGATATGGAGCACAGTCAAAATGACTGTCGAGAACTCAACTCAAGACCGATTTCCACAGCCAATTCCATATCCTACTTAAAGTGTTCTGATATTAAACATAATACGTTTCTGTAATTTGTAATTTATTTTTGTGCAAATCAAAAGGTGATGGACAAGGCTACTGAAAGTGCTTGAGGCTGTTTTTGTAATGTCTTTGTGATCGTGTTATAAAGATATACAGGCGAAATGAAGTTTAAAAAAATGCACGGAAGATATGTGATCTCCTAAGGTAGATTAAAGGGATCCGGTAACTTTGACTCAGATTCTGAAACAAAATCCTGGATTAAGTTCATGCTGCAATAATAATTATAAACCTTTAGGTCAGTCAGGAACCCCATGACTTATACCAGCCAATCGCCTGTCTGATTATCAAGATATTTATGATTGGAAATGGAAACCAAATTTAGCGTTTTACTAACGATTTTCCTATTTGGGGAAAACGAATATGTTAAATCCGGTCACTCAAAGATTTTTACTTTTTGAGGCACTTCTTAATCATTTTGAAGCGCAATTTTTGTAGGGCTTCAATATTACACCATATCACAGACACTGATAACATATAAGGCTTTAAATCTCAGATGTAACATTGTTAAACGATGCCTTTAATTTGGACACAGAATACAATGATGCTTTTATTCTAAAGAAAAGACATTATAGTCTGAATCTTATTCTGTTACTAATTTTTCGCAAATAACATTCATTTTCTTTCAGAATACATTAAATAATAATGTCATGTGTAGATCTAAAAAAAAAATGTCTTTCTCTCCTGTATCTTTCGAGAGTAGCTGCTACATCAATCAATATCTAAAAACTGTTCTATCTCTCTTTTTCGTTTAGAATCTGATTCATCTTCGTCCTCTAGAGATTGTGAGAATCCTACTTTAACTTCCCTGTTTAAAGGACAGAATAGACAGGTAAATAACGAATTGATTCGTGCCTCCATGTTGAAAGGGATAACAAGACAGGTAATAAGGAATTCTATACAGTGTTCTTAAAATATTAGCCAGTCCCTTCAAATTTTAAATTTACTCTGCAACATTGTCTGACAATTAGCCAGTTCATAGTTGCAGTCTGAGCATGAGCAGATGAAGGTCATTGCAAACCAAATTGTGACATACATGGAGACAAAATACTGGATACGTGCTCATGAAAGTTATGTTATCATTATTCATTATGCACAAGCAGTGCACTCCATGATACACATGTGGAAGTATTCTTTGGAAAGGAGAAACAAAGGCTATTTATGTAGCACCTCTATCGCTGTAGGAGTGATTATTTCAAAATGTACAAAGTGGGACCTTTTCATGTTTTGAAAATCTGTGGATATTCGGAATCATTTGAGACATGTGCTAACCGTGAACTGGTCTATTTAGTCAATAAAAGGTCCTCATGCTTTGGAGATTAGAAAGAAATATTTTTTAAAGTCTTTTCTAAAGCGGTGGAGTGGGTGTGCTCGAACTGATATACCTCTGGGTTGATTTTACCATGGTTCTTAGAAGGTCCATGTTTTTACGAGCATTAATTGAACAACGTCTCTCATATAGTAATATCCTTTGTAAAACTTACACGGCAGTCCAAGAAAAACACAATTATCAAATTTGTTCAGGAATTTCTCATATTTCACGGAGTAGGCTACAAATCAGTATTTATTGTGTTTACAAAATGTGTAAATGTCTTTAAATATTTGTTTAGTTCTTCGGTAACTTTCTGATCGGTTGTCAATATTACTAATGTCTAGGTTTACATCTGCCGCGGCGGCCGTGCGGTTTATAATATATACGGCCAATAGCAATTATAGGACCGCCACAGCATTCCCATGGTCACATATGTTAGGGTAGCCGCACGGCGTATTCTGAATTTGTGTAGACAGAAAATCTGCGACAGCCGTACGGCCTTTGAAGTGATGACGCACGGTCGCCTTAGGGCGTCCCTGCGGCAGCCGTAGCTTTTTGATAAATATTAAGGCAGACGCAAGGTATAGCCGTGAGGTGCCCGCAAGGTGGCCGAAGGGGGACATTATGGTGACCGTGCGGCCAGACTAATGCTACCGCTTCAACCATGGAGTATATAAAACGCAAGGCTGTCGTTCTACGGCATTGCTACGGCGAACCTAGAAATGAAAATGAAATGAAAGTAGCCATCGTGTAGTAAAGTTATTCGTTCATATAGCTCTTTCGTGCAAAACTAAGACGCAAAACTATAACATTCGGGTACTTTTAGACTACCTATTACATTACCTAACAGGCTTTCAGAATGATAACCTTCTAACGTGATTTCATTTCATTTCTTTTGTAGAAGAGAGCTGCGCCTGCGCCACTCCGAGGTAAGTGAGATCGATTTTTTTTTAATGAAATAGAGATTTTATAAATCCTGAAAAAGGGGTTGCAACAGATAACTGCTATAAATTGCTTTAAAGCTTATCTGTACTAGTTTATAGAATGGATTAGAGCACCCTGTAAGGTCACTGCACAGGTGGTTATCTCATCAACTCAGCTCTCAAATAACATAAGAAAAAGAGGATCATGGGGGACCAATGTCCACCGATTAGGCATTGTTTTCTATATAGAGGGAGCAAGTGTCTACAAGTAGGACAGTGTGGCTTTAAAGACATCTCTATGACTTCGCCATTCAAATCAGTACGATCCCATGACTTAGGCCTGTAGTAAAGAACCTAAGGCCAAATAAAAGTAATACCTGGTTTTCGTCCCCTTCTCATTTCTTTAGACAACCCGCATACATTTTGTTTGTTATTTGATATTTTTGTTTTAAAAGGAAAATTCACCCTAAAACTGGGAACATATAAACGGTTCGACAAAAATCGTTAATACAATGCAAACCTAATTAAAACATTGTTAAGAAAAAAAAGTATTATTAAATATATTTGTGGCTTCCACCCAGTAAATAAAAAAAAAAGTATGTAGAAAACTTATCAATAGCTTTTTTGTGTGCAGAATATATATAAAATGATAAATATCAAAATTGAAACCCCTCCTCCTCAATTCGAGATTTCTGGACTAAGGCTCAATTATACTTTGCCCAAGGGCATGCAGCGTACACTACACGATCCGACTGCCATCGGATTTCCGAATAAATACCAATTGTAATAGATTTGGAAATCCATTGAAACAAGCATCATCTCCCCGATTTGGGTTCTAAACTTATGATAAGTATATTAACAATCGGAATTTTAGTGCATTTAAACCTTCTAGTTAGAATAATTGCCTAATCAACTTCAAATCGTAGACTATCTATATATTCCCGGTTTCAATATTTATCGTCACCTTATGCCAAACATGAAATTAAAACCCGATATACATATATATATATAAAACTTCACCTCGAAAGTTTTAGGCTCGCTTCAACGGTTTGTTATTTCGGGGAAAACATTGTACTAACCAAATCCACTACATAACTTTCTACGGGGTGAACACCAAACAAAGTAAATGATTTAATAAAGTCTAGTCCTAATCTTGTATTGTCACTAATTTTTTTCAAACAACTTTTATTTTCTTTCAGAATGAATTGATAATATGTATTAATCTAAAAGAAAATAAATTAATCGGATAGAAAATAAATGTTTGTTATATCCTAAGCATTGTAATTGAAGATGGAAATGTGTATACCATCATAATTACAACTTTGTTTCACTAATAATTGTGTATAGTTTCAGACTGCCGCGATGGATCTCCACAGATCACGATGGCGTGTGACCCAGGATCAACGATCAACATCACCAAAGGAGTATGTATGAGGGTTCCTTCTTGTGATGCTTATGACCCCTCCATGGACAGCCAGTGTGTAGACGGTGACCAGACGGCACAGTGGGCTCCGTGGTGCGAGACTCGCAATCCATGTGGCATCACTTGCACTAGGAGTCAAGAATGCGCGGGAGATTATTCCTACGCCTACGTTGATTATGAATGTAAGCAGTAGCGGTTCTAGAAATGACAAGAGCTCAATTCCCCTCCTCCTCACCTCTATAATCCCTCTAAAAATCTTTCACCCCAATTAAAAAAAACTTATTTTAATTAAATGAATCTAAGAAAGGCACATGTAGACTAAATGTACGAATCCCCAAGTCCCACGCACCTCCTGAAAAATATTCTGCTAGAACCGGTAAGTTTAGGTTTAGATATAATTGCATGATAGCGAAATAATGGAAATAAAATATCTCCAATACCTTTGACATGAGATGTTCGGAACCCTATAAATCAATTGATATGATTATTATGAAGAGAAATTAATTGTAAAAGGTGTTCCTACTGCAAAATTAATTGCATAATAATCAACTGAAATTGGAAAACCAATATCAAAATGTATTATAGTTGTTCTTATGGGATTCGGAATTGTTGTCTATATGTGCTATATTATGTCTTATAACGATAATAGTTGCAATTTATACGGCACATTTTCCACTTGATACTTGGGATGACATTTATGAATCAGTGTTACAAAGCAGTGCCAGTGTTTTTTCAATGAATGCATAAGGTTTTAGAACAGATAGGTCTTTAAACTCCGTTTGAATTTTCCTACTTTTTGGCAGGTTGGTGATGATTTTAATTTGAGGAGGGAGCTTGTGTAAGTGTGTGCGACCAGGAGAGCAGAAAGCTGCATTGCCAACTAATTTGTTGATGAGTGGGTGAATACAGATCACCGACGATCTTCTCCCCCTATAAATCAAATTGTTTAAATCATCGATCGTCTTTTTATTCAATACACAGGTGTCGCAAGTGAAACAACCGTGCCGACAACGTTAACAAGTGTAAGTTATCCTTTATACCCCCTTCACATACACGGATTATTCTTACGAGTCCTTACGGATCGCACAAATTCACGGATCTTTCACGGATCCTTACGATTTCGCCACTTTTACGACCGGTTTAAGAGTTATTACGAGCTGTTTGCGGTTTATTACGGATTATTACGAGTTATTACGATGTATTTACGGCAACAGTCCACGATTTGTTACGAGTTGTCACGGATAACTACGAGCAACTAACGTATTAGTTACGACCTGTTTACGTGTTGTTACGAATAGTTACGAGTAAGTTACGAGTATTTACGAGTCCTTACGATTTTTAGCCAAAAAATAACAACTGAAAATAAAGTGTTCGAATTTGCAGCTTTTATACCTTTCCCCAAATCGTTAACAGTTTGTAAGCATACGTAAAGTATACGTATTTATTCGTAAAGTACTCGTAACTACACGTAAAATGCTCGTAATAACCCGTATCAATCCGTAAAGCCATCGTAAAATGACCCGAATAAAATCGTAAACGACACGTAAGCACACGCAACCATCCTTAAACTGCTCGCAATAATCCGTAAATAATCCGTAAACAAATCGTAAACTTACCGTAACGAATCGTTATAAAAATCTGTTACGAGTCATTAACGGATTCTTGCGAGCAGTTTACGGATGGGTACGTGTTGTTGCGAGCGGTTTACGGATGGTTAGGGATTGTTACGAGCTATTTACGGAGAAATCAATCCGTGGACACTCGTAAGAAGATTTTTGACATGTCAAAAAATGTGCCTCTCCTTTCACGGATCCTCAAGAGTGCCTACGAGTTGTTGCGAGTTGTGACGAGTTATTTACGGATACCAGCGAGTTATTTACGGATGCTTGCGATTGACTACGAGTTGGCGATCCGTAAGGACTCGTAAGAAAAATCCGTGTATGTGAAGGGGGTATAACACACCCACAACAAAAAGTGAGTCATTTGACACATTTAAGCATAATTTTCGTGAGTCAGGTGTAAATTGACTCATTAGTAACAACCAATGAGTCTCTATTGACTCATTTATATTTCACCTGTGTGTCAATCATGAGCTGACGCATTTGCAAAATGCTTCGACTGACTCACATGGTCGTAAAAAATGAGTCAAGATCGACATAAGAGCATTTTAGAAGAAAAAAGTGAGTCAACTTGAAAGTGAGGCTGTATGCATGCGCGCGCATGCTTTCGTGACGTCATACAAAATGCGCATTCTCGAGCCATATTTGAATTCCCGATCGACGACGCGACGTCACCATCTTATATCCTGGATTCAGAAGAGTTTTGACTGCAGCTAGTGAAAAATTGGTACGCATAATTATTCATATGATTTTAAACGATGATTTTTATGACTGGATTCGTGGGCTGAAGCTTCTGATTATTATACAAATGATGCATGCGTTCATTTTACGATATCCGCACTCGAGTTGATGAGGCTGTGTGTAACTTAACTATAGATTCTACTGTATCGCACGAAGCCGTGTCGAATGAAAACATGCATGATCTTGCATCATTGTTTTATACAACGAAACTCCTAGATCCTTGTTATTTTATGTAAAACGAATTAATTCAAGATTGTTTCGTGACAGTATGGGTGACAAATAAATCTCAAGTTAAGGCTTAATTTAGTGCGTACAAAGTAGATTTTTCAGATTCGGGTAGCGGGACCACCGATTACATCGCTAAAATGTGATATTTTAGGATATATTTTCCATTGCAAATGTGGACAGTGACTCTGGCATGGTATGGTATGTGTGTGATAGGCCTAGGGAGTAGGGGGTCTATGTCATGATGCACCCACAACAAAAAGTGAGTCACCCTTACTCAAATTGATGAGTCACTGGTTTGTCCCTACAGCGAAACACTTGAAGGATCATGTGAGTCACTATGACTCGATACATTTGTATCGAGTCATAGTGACTCACATGATCCTTCAAGTGTTTCGCTGTACGGACAAACCAGTGACTCATCAATTTGAGTAAGGGTGACTCACTTTTTGTTGTGGGTGCAGGATCATCTGACCATGGACATAGGTCCATGATCTGACATACAAACATTCGCTGGGAAGAATATAACTTGGTGTAATTTAAGGAATCGACTAATTACACGTAATGTGTTTTCTAGATGAAATTGTGTATATCATCATAAATTGGCTTCACGTTGATCTTACAATTTATTCATTTTATTTTACTCACCCGCTTTATCACTTATTTATTCATGCATTCATGTAATTTTATTTCATTTTTACGAGTTAGAGCAGAAATAAGTTTCATAACACTAGGTTCAATGATAAAACGATACACTAAATATTGGTCATTGCTTGGTTACTGGGTTGCTTCTTATTCTTCTACAAAGTTATGTTTTTAATTTTGTATAATCCTGTTTTCGTGAAATTTACATATCACATTGAAAGAATTAAAGTTATTTCATGAAATAATCCAATATGATTATACTGACGGAACAGAGTTGTATTTTTCTGTTTGATATCAGGCCACTCGTGAAACGCCTACAGAATATCGGACTCCTACGCCAGGTAAATATTCACAAAATTATGTAGAGGTGTCATGGTAAAGTGGTTCATTCACTGGACTCTCATTCCTAATGTTTAAGGTTCGAATCCTAGACCAGCACTAATGTTCTTTGGCAAAACATTAATCCACATTTATCATTTTTCTACCCTGTTGTAAATGGGTACCTGTCAATAGCTACGGTAGTAATAATTGCAGGGCCCTCTGGCAAACCAGTAATGAAGCTGCTGAGGCTTCTCTTGGTAAACAAAGTTATGATTATTATCATTATCATAATAATGATTAATCAAGATAAGCCAATTCCAGATAAAACACTATTGGATATGATAGTTAAGCATATGGGAGCCTATGTGCAAGGGTGTCCGACCAGGAGAGCAGAAAGCTGCATTGCCAGATAATTTGTCGATGAGTGGCAGAATAAAGATCACCGACGATCTTTTCCCCCTATAAATCAAATCGTTTAAATCATCGATCGTCTTTTTAATGCTATTTTTATTCAAAACACAGGTGTCGCAAGTGAAACAACCGTGCCGACAACGTTAACAAGTGTAAGTTATCCTTAACGGGGTCATCTGACCATGGACCTAGGTCCATGATCTGACGTACAAACATTCGCCGGGAAGAATATAATTTGGTGTAATTTAAGGAATTGACTAATTACACGTTTTCTAGATAAAATTGTTAATAACATCATAAATGACTTAACGTTGATCTTAAATTTTATTCATTTTATTTTACTCACTCGCTTTATCACTTATTTATTTATGCATTCATGTAATTTTATTTCATTTTTAAGAGTTAGTTTTAATTGTTTATAACATCATAAATGACTTAACGTTGATCTTAAATTTGCATTCATTTTATTTTACTCACTCGCTTTATCACTTTAATATATTCATGCATTCATGTAATTTTATTTCATTTTTAAGAGTTAGTGCAGAAATAAGTTTCATAACACTAGGTTCAATGATAAAACGATACACTAAAAATTGGTCATCGCTTGGTTTAATACTGGGTTGCTTCTTATTCTTCTACAAAGTTATTTTTAATTTTTAATTATCCTGTTTTCGTGAAATTTACATATCACATTGAAAGAATTAAAGTTATTTCATGAAATAATCTACCATGATTATACTGACGGAACAGAGTTGTATTTTTCTGTTTGATATCAGGCCACTCGTGAAACGACTACTGAAAATCGAACTCCAACGCCAGGTATGTTTTCAACAAAAAGTATTTGGAGGTGTCATGGTATTAAAAGTGGTTCATTCACTTTACTCTCATTCCTAATGTTTAAGGTTCGAATCCTAGACCAGCACCAATGTTCTTTGGCAAAACATTATTCCACATTCATCACTTTCACCCCAATTTAAAATAAAACATTTTAATTAAATGAATATAAAAAAAGCACATGTAGAATAATACATGAATCTACAAGTCCCAACGCCCCTCCAGAAACAAATATTTTTCTAGAACTGCGCCTAAATGTAAGTTTAAGTTTATATGTAATTGCATGATAGCGAGAGGATGGAAAAGTAATGTCTCCAATAGCTTTTATATAAAAAGCATCCAATAAACCAATTTATCAAGATAAATAAATTCAAAATAAATTCAAGTTGTCCTTATTTGGGGATGGGTAAAGAAGTGATGGTATATATTATGTATTCATAGTTATGTATTTGAACTATTGCTATGAAGTGCTATACATGTTAATTAATGATGATAGGTGCAATTTATATCGCCCCTTTTCCACTTGATACAAAGCGCGTTGAGATACCATTCCTGAGTCAATGTTACCAGGCAGTGACAGTGTGAGTTCAATTAATACATAAGGTTTTAGAACAGATAGGTCTTTAAAATCCATTTGAATTGTCTTACTCTTGGCAGGTTGGTAATGATTTTAATTTGAGGAGGGAGCCTGTTCAAGGGTGTGCGATCAGGAAAGCTGAAAACTGCATTGCCAGCTAATTTGTCGATGAGTGGTCGAATAAAGATCACCGACGATCTTTTCCCCCTATAAATCTAATTGTTTAAATCATCGATCGTCTTTTTAATGCTATTCTTATTCAATACACAGGTGTCGCAAGTGAAACAACCGTGCCGACAACGTTAACAAGTGTAAGTTATCCTTACAGGGGTCATCTGACCATGGACCTAGGTCCATGATCTGACATACAAACATTCGCTAGGAAGAATATAATTTGGTGTAATTTAAGGAATTGACTAATTACACGTTTTCTAGATAAAATTGTTTATAACATCATAAATTGATTTAACGTTGATCTTACAATTTATTTATTCTATTTTACTCACTCGCTTTATCACTTATTCATTCATGCATTCATGTAATTTTATTTCATTTTTACGAGTTAGAGCAGAAATAAGTATCATAACACTAGTTTCAATGATGAAACGATACACTAAATATTGGTCATCGCTTGGTAACTGGGTTGTTTATTATTTTTCTACTAAATTATGTATTTAATTTGTTATTATGCTGTTTTCGTGGAATTTACATATCACATGGAAAGAATTAAGGTTATTTCATGAAATATCCTATTTGATTATACTGACTGAACAGATTTGTATATTTCTGTTTGATATCAGGCCACTCGTAAAACGACTACAGAAAATCGGACTCCAACGCCAGGTATGTTTTCCCAAAAAAGGATGTGGAGGTGTCATGGTATTAAAAGTGGTTCATTCACTTTACTCTCATCCTTAATGTTTAAGGTTCGAATCCTAGACCAGCACCAATGTTCTTTGGCAAAACATTAATCCACATTTATCATTTTCTACCCTGTTGTAAATGGGTACCTGGCAATAGCTACGGTAATAATAATTGCAGGGCCCTCTGGCAAACCAGTAATGAAGCTGATGAGGCTTCTCTTGCTAAACAAAGTTATGATTATTATCATTATCATAATATTGATTAATCAAGATAAGCCAATTCCAGATAAAACACTGTTGGATATGATAGTTAAGCAATTAGAAACATTAGTATTAAGCGCTAAATAAAGGTAACTATTATTATCATCACTTAATTATGATTATCATTATTATTGTTGTTGTTGTTATATTTGTTATTTTGTTGTTTGCCTGGCCTCGGGCTCTTGACACTGCCAATCCAGACTAGGGAATTTAAAATAAACATACATGTATATGTTTTGGGGGCTGTGGGAAAGTTATCCGAAGTAGCGATTTTGCTTCGGAAATCTTCGCCATTTTGTATTTTATCCTCATTTACAAATGTTGAGGTAAGGTTTTGTGTAATTCTGTGTAATTAATTTCCTTCTCATTACAAAAATTAAGCAAATACCTGGGCGGGATCATTGAATAATACTTTTGGGGTTGCAGTATCCTACCCCCCCCCCCTCCCCATCCCCCTAAAAAGAAAAGAAATGAAAACAATGAATATGAAGAGAGAGAGAGGGAAAACACGAGAAAATCAAACTGCTTATTAAGACAGTATGCAATCTTTTAGGATAAATTTAAGACTATCCGACAGGTTACATGAAATTTCAACTTAGCCTTTAACAAATCAGTCAGGAATAGACTGTATGCTACATGTATTTCCATGTCACGTGTGGTGTTACATCACCTCGTAGTGGGTCTGAAGGGGGTTAATCTTTAACTAGCATTGCATCTTTAAATTTGATTTTAATTCATAACATGATCACAAAGACTTCCGAGAGATAATATCAAGGGCATTTAAAATACCATCTTGCATATCCCAAAGAAATCATGTTTGGATTAGATAATACGTCCCTGTAATGCCTCGAAATTTTAAAAGGTGATGACCAAGACTATTTTTTTTTTTTTTTTTTTTTTTTTTTTTTTTTTTTTTTTTGTTTTGTAATATTGTTTTATTGTATTCATTCAATACAAAATATATAACAAACAAACATACAGCTTCATTGATTTACATATATCAAAATATAAAGAAAATTGTACATCTCTCAAAAATACTTAAGATATTAATACACAGTACATAATATTTACATTGAATTATATTGAACGAATATTATAAATCAAAGAGTTACCTACAAACAGACAGACACACCACACACGCTCACATACTCAGACACACATACAAACTGACATATCCCCCTCCCCCCTTCATTCCAAATCTCAACAAATCCCCCCTCCCTTCCCGAGCATTCACATCTACATATTTGTTGGAAATCCTGTCTCTTCCTTTTCCTTAAGACCAAATTATATATTTTAAAAAAATATATAAAAAAAAAAAAAAATGTCTGAGTCCGAGAAAGAAGTATTTGCCTCGCCGTCCTTAACTATGGAAGTTGTCCCATTTTTTGAAGTGAAGTGTTAAAGTGCCTCTCTCCCCCGCTAATTCCTTTTCTTCTTGCCTATTTTCTATAATTCTTTTTTTAATTTCTTGAGGAATTGGGGGTCTATTTTTAGTTGAACTATATTTAAAAATCATATGTTTTATTAAAAGAATAATGTGATTTAACAGTTGTTCTTCTCCCGCATTAGATCTTGTTATCCCGATATGAATTGCTTGCCAATGTAGATTTTTTAACGCTGATAAATCAAAAAGGTCTCCGCAGTCCTTCCAAATATTTGCTACCTTTTCACAGGTAAAAAACAGATGCTCATAGGTTTCTTCGTGTTTATTGCAAAAGGAGCAAAGATTGCTCACTGCATGTTTGAAAGTGTATAGATGCTTATTTGTATAAATTAAATTATATAACATTTTATATTGAAATTCCCTCAGCTTTCTGTCTAGAGTGGATTTTCGGGGTCTTAAGAAAATTGTTCTCGTGTCATTTTCGACCATATTGTATGTACGTTCTAAGTTGCATGTAGCATAAGATTTTTCCGTTCTCATTTTTAACAATTTACTATAGATATATTTTGATGTTATGCCTTGCAAAGAGTGAGGGTTTCCGTTAATAATGAATTCTAAACTTAATTCAGTATCCTCACATGGATGTTCATATATATTCAAAAGAGTTTTCCATGAGAATGGAATGCCTTCATATAACTGTTTTATTATATTTATTTCTATGTTGTTTAAACCCATTTTCTTAAATTCTGTGATAGATTTCAATTCACCTTTCTTATCAACAATATGATGTATTTTAAAAACATTTTTCAGAAATAAGTCTTCATGGAAATATATTTGCCCCTGAATGCGGATACATCTATTATTGTAAATAATTTGATTTCTTTTTGAAATTTCGTTCTTAAGCAAAAAGGCTTTTGTCCCCAGCCAAGCCTCTAGCATGCTACGGTAAAAATCTGGTAATGACAGTGCAAGTAAATCTGGCGATACATTACTGAAAAAAATCAATAGGCCGCCATATTTTCTAGTCAGGTATTTAAAATAACGTTTCCAAATCATATTTGAATCTCCTGTTATAAGTCTTTTCATCCACATGACTCTTTGTGTTCGAATAAATAATTGAAAATCTGTCAATTTAAGACCTCCCTTATCGTAATCTAAAAACATAGTACTCCGTTTGATTTTATCTTTTCCATTCCATAAAAAATCAAATATTAATACTTCAATTTCACGGAATGCCCACGGCGGTACAGGTGTGAGTGATGATACATATACTAATTTTGATAGAACAAAAGTCTTAATTAGTTGAATTTTCCCCATCAAAGTCAAATCTCTTTGTTTCCACCACATAAGCAGCTTTTTAATTTTACTTAAGATTTCTTTGTAATTGATTTTTTCCTGGCTTTCCACGTCTAACGTAAACTGTATCCCTAATATCTTTACAATGTTTACTATCTTACCAAATGGAACTATTACATCTTTATCCGCGTTAGGACCCAACAATAATACAAAGGTTTTGTCTCTATTCATCTTCAATCCAGACATATCTGCAAAACTAGTAAACAATGAGTTTAGTCTATTAAAAGATTCAATATCTTGAACAAACAACGACATGTCATCTGCATAAAGAATTTGTTTAACGTGAATATTATCAAAGGGAATCCCATGAATAGCCGAGTCGCTGCGGATTGCGCGAGCAAGAATCTCAATGCAAAGTAAAAATAAATATGCAGACAAAGGATCACCTTGTCTTACACCTTTCTGAATAGAAAAATATCCAGATGATACGTGTCCATTGAAAACACAACTTTGAGCCTTATTATAAATTATTTTCACCCATTTACAAAATATCGGTCCAAAACCAAAGGCTACTAAGACCTTTTGTAAAAACATGTGTGAAACCGAGTCAAACGCTTTTTCAAAATCTATCGCTAATAAGTAAGCAGGTATTTTATTTTGAGTTGTATGAAAGATCATGTCGTCAATTAACCGAATAGCTTCACCTATATTTCTTCCCTTAAGATATCCCACCTGATCAATCCAAATAACTTCTGGTAATACTTTTTTAATTCTTGTTGAAAGAGCTTTGGTTAAAATCTTGTAGTCCACATTAAGTAAGGAAATGGGTCTGTAGTTTTTAATTTGTAACGGATCTTTGCCTTCTTTATGAATTAAAGTAATTACTGCCTGTTTTTGTGAGTGGGAGAGTTCTCCCTCACAAAAGGATTCATTCAAAGCATCGACCACTACGTCTCCTATTACCGGCCAAAATAATGAATAAAATTCAACACTTAAACCATCGTTACCTGGTGTTTTGTTATTGACATCGTGATCGCGATCGTGTTTTAATATAGGCCTACATTTTAATAAGTATTATCAAACATTACATCATATATTTATTTCGGTTATTTTCCACAGATTTTACCACAATTCACCAGGCATTGCCTACAATACCATCACAATCAGACACAGTCCGACAGAAGACCTCCCTCTTCAGACGGATCCACCAAAGATGGCGCCTTCAAAATCACGTGATCACGACCAAACAAGGATTGTCATTGGTCGAATGCGGTGCCGAGTGTAACAAGCGAGATGAATGCGTGTCATTTAACATCGGCAACGGTGTGTGTGAGCTCAACAACCAGGTGGTAGGCGGCACCGATGTCGGCATGAACGACTTTGTTATAGAAGAGGGATTTAAATATTATGAGAAACAATAGACTTCGATTCGAAGTTTGTCTTGAACGCATTAATAATTCAATTCGATTCAATTCAAATAAAACTTTCACCGAATTACAAAAGTTTACAAACAAAATGAATAACACATAATGTAATATATTACAAAACATGATAAATCGAATCTAAAAAAATAAATCAGTATAAATCATGATAATGTTTAGCAAAAACAGGTGATTAACAGTAAGGAAGTACATACAATCATACATATTGTATCTACTTCTACGCATATCATTGTCTTATTATACCAAGTGAGATAATGAGTAATCACAGATTCACAGAGATTTGTCGATCAAGATGTTGATTTACTTCTTTTCATGTGTATAACGAAGCTTTAGGAGTAGAAAGTGGCACCAACTTGTAGTTGTATTGTTCATGTGTATACAAAGTTTACTCGATGATAAATTGTCAATATCAGTTTAACCAGGCAAATAACGTTACGATCGCTAATACATTAAATTATTTGTTTTGTGATAAAGAATGCATGACTGTATGTAAATAATTCTTTATTTGATTGTGTGAATTATATATCCGTAACAAGGTTTAAAATCAAATGACTTAAAACATGACTTTTTATGCTTCTGCCGTTAGGTAATGGGACGTTCTAAATTACGCAGTAAATGGACCATTATTCCGTCTTAAAGGAAATACACTTCATCATGTATAAGTGCAGCAATAAATAGACAATTAATGCGAAAAGGTTAGACCTTACTTATTTAATATTTGACTTTTAAGCATCTTTTGAACATAGGCCTACATTTTCATGAATGTCAACATAGCGTTATCAATCTGAAAAGGCCTACACAAAAACGTCTACACACACCCACACATCCACTCGCGCCACACTCAAACACAAACAAAATACTAACGGTTGGATGTTTATGTTCTCTATTTTCAAGCCTTTACTGTTGGGGCACTTTTAATCGATTTTGATATTCTAGATGAAATTAGAGCAATGAATAAATGTTGAAAATAGGGCCTATTATTTATCTGAACCGTATTAGATTTCGTAGGACTGGGTCTTAGCTATACGAGGACACATCTTTGTTCTAATGTATCGGTTTCCTACAGAGCATATCCCCTGGTCGTAAAAGTAGGACACAATAATAATTTGATGTTTTATGATGTCTTATTTGACTAAATCATTGGCTCACATGTTTTGTTTAATCTATTTGATCGGGAAGGTGCAGTGACTTGATATAGGACCGGTTTTGGCTCTACTAAAATCCCTATATAACCTATATCAGACTTGTGTGTTAATCTTTTTTTTTCTCGAAATATCTTGTAAGCGGATTTTTCTTACTCTAACTTGTACACTTCCATATATTTGTTTGCACTTCATTACTGTGCAGATAATATTTAGTTAAATGACTAGCTTACACCTAGACCCATCATTGTCTGTGATGAAAACACATACAAAGCCCTTAATTGAGTTTTCATTCATTTCCTATCTTCTATAATGGTTTTCAGTACAACTCTTTTCCCCTCTCATTTCATATTTATCCTATCTTCCCATGTGTTATTCTTTGTTTCCAAAGCTATTTGAGCTTAATATCCTACCAACAATTTGATAATTTGTAAAAATTGTGAGTTACAATATTTTGTTGTTTTAAGAAAAATAAATGAATTTAACACAATTTGTATTAACTTATATACAATATTCACTTCATATCTTTTAACCGTTAATGTGCATACGGTTGAATGAATTGAATCATACGTGGAAAAGGTCTGGAAACACAAAGCAAAAGAGAAAGGGAAAGATATAAGAGAGCACTATTTAATGGTAAGAGATGTTGATGTCATGAAAATGAGAAATATATAATGCTGTGGGATATTGAGAGAGAGAGTGTGTGAGAGAGAGAGAGAGATTGAGATAGGGAGAAAGAGTGAAAAAAGTTGCCAATAGCATGTTCAAATAATATATTATTATAAACAGTAAGAGCATGTGGGGGGGGGATACCACAATCAAAATATTCCCTGTCCCGTTTCATGTGAATTACCCCCCCCCCCCCCCCCCCCCCCCCCCCCCCCCGCTTTCTCCAAATGACACGGTTTGGAAGAGCTGATAAAAATACACTTGTTTGGGTTCTCAAAAGAGAGAGAAAAGGGAGGTATCAAACTTTAAATCTAAAATAAGCGAACATCCCCACATAAACGCACACACACACACACACA